>OX596283.1:28468227-28992592 GCA_951394225.1 Harpalus rufipes
AACAAAACAAAACAAAACAAAACAAAACAAAACAAAACAAAACAAAACAAAACAAAACAAAACAAAACAAAACAAAACAAAACAAAACAAAACAAAACAAAACAAAACAAAACAAAACAAAACAAAACAAAACAAAACAAAACAAAACAAAACAAAACAAAACAAAACAAAACAAAACAAAACAAAACAAAACAAAACAAAACAAAACAAAACAAAACAAAACAAAACAAAACAAAACAAAACAAAACAAAACAAAACAAAACAAAACAAAACAAAACAAAACAAAACAAAACAAAACAAAACAAAACAAAACAAAACAAAACAAAACAAAACAAAACAAAACAAAACAAAACAAAACAAAACAAAACAAAACAAAACAAAACAAAACAAAACAAAACAAAACAAAACAAAACAAAACAAAACAAAACAAAACAAAACAAAACAAAACAAAACAAAACAAAACAAAACAAAACAAAACAAAACAAAACAAAACAAAACAAAACAAAACAAAACAAAACAAAACAAAACAAAACAAAACAAAACAAAACAAAACAAAACAAAACAAAACAAAACAAAACAAAACAAAACAAAACAAAACAAAACAAAACAAAACAAAACAAAACAAAACAAAACAAAACAAAACAAAACAAAACAAAACAAAACAAAACAAAACAAAACAAAACAAAACAAAACAAAACAAAACAAAACAAAACAAAACAAAACAAAACAAAACAAAACAAAACAAAACAAAACAAAACAAAACAAAACAAAACAAAACAAAACAAAACAAAACAAAACAAAACAAAACAAAACAAAACAAAACAAAACAAAACAAAACAAAACAAAACAAAACAAAACAAAACAAAACAAAACAAAACAAAACAAAACAAAACAAAACAAAACAAAACAAAACAAAACAAAACAAAACAAAACAAAACAAAACAAAACAAAACAAAACAAAACAAAACAAAACAAAACAAAACAAAACAAAACAAAACAAAACAAAACAAAACAAAACAAAACAAAACAAAACAAAACAAAACAAAACAAAACAAAACAAAACAAAACAAAACAAAACAAAACAAAACAAAACAAAACAAAACAAAACAAAACAAAACAAAACAAAACAAAACAAAACAAAACAAAACAAAACAAAACAAAACAAAACAAAACAAAACAAAACAAAACAAAACAAAACAAAACAAAACAAAACAAAACAAAACAAAACAAAACAAAACAAAACAAAACAAAACAAAACAAAACAAAACAAAACAAAACAAAACAAAACAAAACAAAACAAAACAAAACAAAACAAAACAAAACAAAACAAAACAAAACAAAACAAAACAAAACAAAACAAAACAAAACAAAACAAAACAAAACAAAACAAAACAAAACAAAACAAAACAAAACAAAACAAAACAAAACAAAACAAAACAAAACAAAACAAAACAAAACAAAACAAAACAAAACAAAACAAAACAAAACAAAACAAAACAAAACAAAACAAAACAAAACAAAACAAAACAAAACAAAACAAAACAAAACAAAACAAACAAACAAACAAACAAACAAACAAAACAAAACAAAACAAAACAAAACAAAACAAAACAAAACAAAACAAAACAAAACAAAACAAAACAAAACAAACAAACAAACAAACAAACAAACAAACAAACAAACAAACAAACAAACAAACAAACAAACAAACAAACAAACAAACAAACAAACAAACAAACAAACAAACAAACAAACAAACAAACAAACAAACAAACAAACAAACAAACAAACAAACAAACAAACAAACAAACAAACAAACAAACAAACAAACAAACAAACAAACAAACAAACAAACAAACAAACAAACAAACAAACAAACAAACAAACAAACAAACAAACAAACAAACAAACAAACAAACAAACAAACAAACAAACAAACAAACAAACAAACAAACAAACAAACAAACAAACAAACAAACAAACAAACAAACAAACAAACAAACAAACAAACAAACAAACAAACAAACAAACAAACAAACAAACAAACAAACAAACAAACAAACAAACAAACAAACAAACAAACAAACAAACAAACAAACAAACAAACAAACAAACAAACAAACAAACAAACAAACAAACAAACAAACAAACAAACAAACAAACAAACAAACAAACAAACAAACAAACAAACAAACAAACAAACAAACAAACAAACAAACAAACAAACAAACAAACAAACAAACAAACAAACAAACAAACAAACAAACAAACAAACAAACAAACAAACAAACAAACAAACAAACAAACAAACAAACAAACAAACAAACAAACAAACAAACAAACAAACAAACAAACAAACAAACAAACAAACAAACAAACAAACAAACAAACAAACAAACAAACAAACAAACAAACAAACAAACAAACAAACAAACAAACAAACAAACAAACAAACAAACAAACAAACAAACAAACAAACAAACAAACAAACAAACAAACAAACAAACAAACAAACAAACAAACAAACAAACAAACAAACAAACAAACAAACAAACAAACAAACAAACAAACAAACAAACAAACAAACAAACAAACAAACAAACAAACAAACAAACAAACAAACAAACAAACAAACAAACAAACAAACAAACAAACAAACAAACAAACAAACAAACAAACAAACAAACAAACAAACAAACAAACAAACAAACAAACAAACAAACAAACAAACAAACAAACAAACAAACAAACAAACAAACAAACAAACAAACAAACAAACAAACAAACAAACAAACAAACAAACAAACAAACAAACAAACAAACAAACAAACAAACAAACAAACAAACAAACAAACAAACAAACAAACAAACAAACAAACAAACAAACAAACAAACAAACAAACAAACAAACAAACAAACAAACAAACAAACAAACAAACAAACAAACAAACAAACAAACAAACAAACAAACAAACAAACAAACAAACAAACAAACAAACAAACAAACAAACAAACAAACAAACAAACAAACAAACAAACAAACAAACAAACAAACAAACAAACAAACAAACAAACAAACAAACAAACAAACAAACAAACAAACAAACAAACAAACAAACAAACAAACAAACAAACAAACAAACAAACAAACAAACAAACAAACAAACAAACAAACAAACAAACAAACAAACAAACAAACAAACAAACAAACAAACAAACAAACAAACAAACAAACAAACAAACAAACAAACAAACAAACAAACAAACAAACAAACAAACAAACAAACAAACAAACAAACAAACAAACACACACACCACAGACAGACATCATCGTAAAAATGGTAAAATCGTATTCTAAGGAACCTAAAACGTGCTTATTCACCAAAAATTCATCATCGAATTTTTTGACCAAATACAATACCTTCCTTACCTAAAGGTGACATTAGAAATATTCTCATGTATTTTTTTTTACACTGTGTATACTTACTGAACATTATTTTGCCGTTTACTGGAAATTTAGAATCTTTCGCAAGAATATTTATGTACAGAATTTATACGTAATACACAGGATTGACGGAAGGTATTGTGCTGGCCACATCCAATTTTTTCTTTGTGTAAGGAAATTGACATTCCTTTAATTTTTTGAGAAATACTAGTATATGTGTTTCTTATTTTCCCTTCTGTATTTTTTTTCTGTATATATAGAAATCTTCATTGTCAATTTTTTTTTTCTTTCTGAATATGATTCATATTTTGTATTACCTAGTATGTAATTGGTTATTGAAACAATTAAATATATTCCTTTAATTTAATTTGAATATGATTTTTTTTTATTAGTTTTCATATTTATTTTTCTATCATATACCGAAGTCTACCAACAGCACCATTCCGAATATGAAAGTAATCCATTTCTCTCCGTCTATTGCTATTCATTCTTAAATATCTACCCCACTACACGTAGACGTAAAGTTGTGTTGACCAACACGTTTCTTCTGTGTCTCCGATCTCAATATAAATGTTCAACTATAAGTGGGCCGTGCTAAACATCTCCGCACCGCGCCACACTTCTCATACAGAAAATCGGATTCAGAGTATAGCCACGCGGAGTCGAGACCCTTAACAATCTTCATCAGAAGAACTCTCCGATGAGCTGGAGTCACCATTGCCAACCGAAATAATGAATGGTTCTATTAAGTCGTCCATTATTCCGTCCACCTTACACATTTTTTCTTCTTCCTTGATGACGTGTTCTACACAATTTTTCCAGTCAGCACATGTAACATTTTGCACCGCCTGTTGATAAAGATGTTTCACATCATTTAGCTTAAAAGTGGTATTTTTGGAAGCCACTTCATTCTTTATTTTTGCCCATATCAACTCAATTGGATTGAGTTCACAGTGGTAGGGAGGCAATCTTAATACAATTTTGTTATTTTTCTTTGCCATTTCGTCAGTCACATATGAATTGTATTTTTCTCTATGTTGGTTGATAAGATGAAGAAGTTCTGATCGAACCATGTCGGGATCAAAGCTAATATTTCTTGATTCTAACCATTCCTGCATTGCTTGTTTTCTGGACGATGATGTTGGTATTTTGTGAAGTTTGCGGCTATGGTAGGAGGCATTGTCCATGACAATAACAGCATTTTCGGGTAATTTGTTAAGCAGTTTAGCAAACCATTCTTCAAATACAGTTGCATTCATTTCTTCATGATAATCGGAAGATTTTTTACCTTCAAAGAGTAGCAACGCGTCATCCACGAATCCATGTTCAGATCCACAATGAAGAGTGATAAGTCGTCGTCCTTTCCCTGTAGGATTTTTTAACCCAGTAGATAAATCTTCAAGGAAAGCCTGTCTTTGATTTTCGACACCACTATCTACCCAAACTTTTTCGTATGACCTTCATTCAACCAAGTTTCATCTAGGTAATAAATAATACGATCTTCTTTTCTATATTGTTTTATAGTTCTGAGATATCGTCGCCTCCATCGAATAATATGGTCACGTTCAATTAAAATACTTCTTCTGTTTCGTTTCAAATACCTAAAGAATAATACATATATATTATTTATGTACCAAATGTATTAAAAAAAAACTTACTTGAAATTAATCAGCTTCATTAATTTATACAATGAAGAACGTGAAAAAGGAGGCAAATCAGGGCGATGTTTTACTACTTCTAAAATCTTATCCAAAGTGGGCAATTCGTTCCTGTGGAAGAATTCATGCACTATCCGCCGTACTGAGTTCTTTACATATTCGTTAAATGTTGCAACTAGTTGAGGCCTTCCTCCATAATGGTTAGAAGAAGTAACAAATCCTTTCTGTTTATATTCTTTAACTACCCGATATACGGTAGATTTTGCTACTCCTACAGAAAGAAATTCATCATTATTATGGCACTAAAATACATAATTTTATTTGATTTTCTTACCTAATGTATGAGAAATTTCGCCTACTATAGCTGTCATGTTCTTATCGGAGGATTTTCTCAAACTTTTGAACATATTTAATATGCTTTGCTTTTCGGCAACAGATAAATGCCCCAAATCAAGACGTTTTCTTTTCTTTATAGGTGAAAATTCCGTACTTGTACTAGGCTTTTCATCCATGATTCAAAATAAATAAATTCAAATATAAAGCAAAACTCGAAACACAAATATAAAAAAGTAAATAAAAAAAAACACGATTAAAGCAAAACTCGAATATAAAACACTAAATGAAAAAACACGAGTAAAAACAACAATCGAATATAAAAAACTAAATGAAAAATCACTAATAAAAGAAAACTCGAATATTAGTAAAACGAAATGAAAAAAACACGAGTAAAAACAAAACTCGAATATGAAAAACTAAATGAAAGAAACACAAATAATATCGATACAATCAATATTATTAGTTCTTAAAAGAACTGATTTATTTTAAAGTCACAGAAATTCGAAAAACCAAAACAGAAAAAGATAACCTCCAAACGAATGACAGCTAATACATCAAATGTAAAATATTTGTGCTGTGTAAACCTGACGAAGCACTAGCCAATCAGAAGCGTCAATTTCGGCGCTTAAAATTTAAAGTACTCCTCTTAGTTTAAAAACAGGGTATAGTAGGTTTGAAATTTGCCGATATGAATCTGTTCAAAATATTACAGAAATTTCTTTGGAATTGAAGTGTGTTTTATTTGTGACCCACTCTTTCACTCAAATCGTGTAATACATAATAAGAAAGAGAATTTCATGCTGAAGTCATATTTCGAAACTGCGTTGTCCTGTTTATAACCGTGTGAGAGTGGTGAAAGAAAAAGGAGTAATGAGCCGATTTGAATATGTGTCTATAACTCGCAAATAGTCACCTGATCTTTAATACAATTGAAAATCTGTTGGAAACCATTGACAAAAATATTGCAAGGTATAATATTAATAATTCCAAGTAATTATTTAAAATTATAACGGATGCATGGAGATCTATAAAGCACAAAATGCCATCACGAATACAATCTATTATAAATAATTATTAAAGTAGGTATTAAATATGTAACTTTCTTTATTTTCTGTCTAATTTAAGTTTGTTTCATAAGTTGTTATTCTGGTTAATTTTTCAAAAATAAATATATTTTTATACAGTCGCTCTATTTTTTTGTTGCACCTCACATCTTTATTCAAATACGTAGTCATGCCATAAATTCTGTCCCTGAGTATAAAACACGATAAAAATATATATAAAAATAAAATTAAGGGTGCCTTGAGCATTTGTTTTTTTCTTCTGTCAACATATTGTAAATCATTAATTTCAAACCGATAGTTCATGCGTTCCTCCTTGCTTCATGCAGTAAACATGGAGTGGGGTATTAAAAAGAACTGTGTAGCAGTGATTGCGCTATACAAGTGCAACAAAACACCAGTAGAGATTTTCAATTTGTTAAAACTTCTGAGAATTACGAAGTTTGTTTACCGGACCATTGAACGTTACAACGATATGTTATTAATTGATGACAGACCAAGGAGCGGTTGGCCATGCACAACTAGAGATCCAGCAGCCGTCAAATCTGTTCGCGAGAGAATTTGGAGAAATCCACTCCGGAATCAGAAAAACATGTGTAGGGAAATGAAGTTCCCCGTTAGAACCATGTCACGCATTCTGAAAGATCTTAAACTTGGAACTTATCGCAGAAGCACAGGGCAGCGATTAACAGCGACCATACGTCACATAAGAGCCACGAGAGCTAAGATGTTATTCCAGTGACACGCAAACGGAAGTCATCGGCAAATTCTTTTTACGGATGAAAAATTTTTCACTGTAGAAGAAAAATTCAACCGCCAAAATGATTGAATGATACCCATAGCTCTCGGGAAGCTGCAGAGAAAATCCCGAAGGTAGAAAGGGGTCACCACCTAGCGTCAGTGATGGTTTGGTGGAGGGTGTCGTATGACGGCGATATGAAGTTGCATTTCTGCGAACAAGGGGTAAAAACGCGATCAGGAAATTACCAGAGCGACATATTAGAGCAAGTTGTAAAGCCATTTAATGATTCCTTGTTCGCTGGTAAGCACTGGATTTTTCAGCAAGATTCAGCGCCCGCACACAAAGCGAAGTCGTCGCAACGCTGGTTAGAGCTGAATTTACCGGAATTTATTGTCGTTTTATGGTGCCTGTGAGATGACGCCTAGTAAACGCCCGCACGGTATAAATATTTCATCATTACCGATATCTGTGTAGAAAGCAGATTGGCACACCCAGCAATAAGTAATATATTTATTTAAAATAAATTTGTATATAATATCTTTTACCATTGATTATCTTCCATTATACTCGTATACTGTTTTTGTTTTAACATATAAGAAAGAAACCTGGTTTTCTAAATTTGGCTTCAATAATTGTATTATATGACTGATATCTACCCTGTTTTAGTTATTTTCCGTTAGTATTTCTTTGTAGGTTGTCCGCATTTTATATGTTTCGGTTTCTTTCTACAGCATAAGATACCTAGCATTGGTAAGTCAGGTTTTTTACCTTCCGTCACTTTTAGGTCAAAAAAATCGATGGTGAGTTATATAAATAAGCACGTCCCTAGAATACGAATTTACTATTTTTACGATGATGTCTGTATGTGATGATCGTTTCGTTCGCGATAACTCCAATACTACAATTTCAAAAATTACAATTTTTTTTATTCTTATTCTTACATCCAATTGATTAGATTTTGGTTACAATTGATCTACCTGAAGTACCTTAATTTGAAGCTCTTAATTGTTTTTCTTAAAAAAAAGCTGATGTTGCCAGCACAATACCTTCCATCAATCCCGTGTATTATGTACAAATTCCATATATAATTTTTCTTGCAAAATATTCTATATTTCCAGTTAAATTACTTCATAAACAAACTAAGCAAATTGCCCTTGACACTGACATCTTCTTCTTTAGCTTTTCCTATGTCGCTATGTTTTATTTTCTTTTTTCACTCATTTCTGTTTTGTGTGTCGTCCTCATTCCTTTCCTTTTTTCTCAAGTGTTCCGCAATACAGTTCTTCCATCTTATCTTTGGTCTTCCTCTGTTTCTTCCACCTTCTACAATTAAGCTATTCATTCTTCCAATATATTCTTCATCTATTCTCACAACATGTTCATACTAATGTAATCGTCTCTCTTGTATCTTTCTAGAAACTTCTATTACTCGAGCCATTTCCCTTATTCTTTCATTCATTATCCTATCTTTCCGTCTCTTCCCCAACATCTATCTCAACATCAATATTTAGAAGATTTTTTTTTCAAGAATCTTGTACTTCCGGTTGTCCAATTGTTGCCAAAACCTTTTCAGATCATCCCATGAATGTCCGATTGGGAAATACGTAAACAAATATAAAGTCTTATAGTTTTTGAGTAATCGTCCTTCCAACATCCCACATACACACACACACACACACACACACACACACACACACAGATACCATCGTAAAATGTTAAAATCGGATTATAGGGACCTTAAAACGTGCTTATTCAATAAAATCTGGATATGCGATTTTTAGCATGAATCCAATACCTCTCTTAGCGAGAGGTAAAAATTATTAAAATAAAAATTATATATGAAAACTACATTGCAAAAAGGGTCACATTTTTTAATGAAATATACATGATGTACATATTAAATACGGTAGAATTTTATGTATAATCTTCCAATGCAATAAGAATCATAGTCTCAAAGTTAACCTGTGAAATATATAGCCATACAACACAAATATAATATAAATTTGTTTTTTTTTATTTCCCGAAAACTACATAACAATGACATTCCTCTTTTTTGCAGCGTGATCTTCATATAATAATCCTTTTTTTTCTCAATTCGGCTTCAAAAATTTGAAGAATTTGGAAATTAATTAATATCTAGGCTGTTCCTTTACATATGTTTTAGCTTCTTTTTACGTCATAAGATAGTTTTGTTAAGTCAGATTGTCAGGTTTAAACCATGTTTTTGGTAGACTTGCTTTTATGTGTACGATTATTTTTTTATTATTCTTTATGACGTTGTGGCATGGAGAATTCGTGTATTGTAAATGAATGTCTTGATTTAATTTCTATTACACATGGATTTCCTTAATAATCGTGTTTAGATATTTGAAATAGTCCTTTTCAATTTAAAGAGATCTGCGCGTAGTAAGCCAACAATTGACGGGAGTCATGGTTGTGTACTTGTGATAAGATTCATGGCGTGTGTGTGTGTTTTTTTAAATAGATTTAAACTATGAGGAAAGTCTCAGACAACTTTAAGAAACTTGTCGAAAGTCGTTACAAAGCGAGATTTTGTTTCACAGCCCAGCTGACTGTTGCAGACGCCATTTTACTTACTATTGGCAGAGATACAAGAGACAGTTGAAAAGGATTATTGTTTTCTATCAGTAGCATTTTACACTTAAACCGTTATGTCTATGTATAAATATTGTCATTGTATAATGTAAAATAAGATTAATTATAAGTTATGCAAAGATAAATGTGTTTTATTTGCCTCCTGCCTTAAATACAATAAAAATTAAAAACAATACATCCTATTAATGCTACACCATTCCCATGTATTTATAATATAAATAATTGCTATTTACAGATTGTTATACATGTGCAAATAAAAGATTATAAGTGATTCATATACTTGATTTATTTTTTGATGCTGTAATACAAGAAAACTAATAAATATTTGTTAACTTTCACAATTTATTTCGTTGCGACATCTATCAGTGCTCACTATAACTATTAACCTATTCCAATTTAATAATTTTATTTTGTTAGAATTTGTAGGACGGAGTGTACTTTTTAAATATGTAAGCGCGCGAAGTTGATACGCGCCAACTTCATGGGCTAGATTTGTACGTTATGACACAGTGCTGGGCAGGAAATGTACAGGGCGATCTATGTACATTATGACGATGCATAAGGCAAGAAATGTACACTTTGACGCGCGCCAACTTCATGGGCTAGATTTGTACGTTATGACACAGTGCTTGGCAGGAAATGTACAGGGCGATCTTTGTACATTATGACGGAGCGTGTGTTCCCTTCTATTACAATTCGTAACTTATGCCAAAATTTTATTTTGAATTTATTAGCGCAGGTAATAGATTTTTCATGATTAGTACGCATATTTTAACTGTGAGGGACAAGTCTCACGTATAAGCGGTGTCGCTTGCGATTGAAGAGAGAGCATCTGGAGCCAGACTTGCGGACAGGTCGAGATGGAGCAGCGGAGAGATATCGAGTGAAAACTGTTTTTTTGTTCCTCCTTTTCCAATTTGACTTTTTTTTCGTCAGCCACAGCAGCATTGGGTGAGTTACTCGAATTCAATATTTTTTTTTTATTTGTTGAGGTAAACTTTTCGTGTAAGGCCACGGCGAGTTCGAGTAGCTCTCCCACGCTGTTGGTGTGGTTTGTGGGAAAAAAATGTGGGTTTACTTTTTCGTAGAAGAATAATTTTCAAGGATTTAATTTAAATTTTGTTTTCATGGCCGGTATGCTTTCACTGAATTTCTCTCAGCTAATCCTATATTTTTTTATCTTTTGGCTTTTCACATTAATTTCACTTTCAAATTTTTTATAGATTCTTACACTACTGTGGTAGTATTAAATTTATATTCTGTTTAATTTTCCCGAGCCTGTTTAACCTTTAAGGCTCCAGTTCGCTGGGTCATCGCACCCACTCAATTTTTGCTATCTCCATTTTTTTGTAATATTCTGTTTAATTCCCCGAACCAATTAACCGAGACGGCTCTTAGTGTTAATGTTAAACTTTCAATTTTTATTTTTTGCCATTTTTTGTAATTCTGCTTAAATTTAACCCTTCACTTTCCTATCCTTATAATCCTTCCCGTTTGAACGTGGTGTGAATGGTTAGATTGGCGGCCATCTTTGTGTTATCTTGTCGGATGACGGTTTGGACTCGTTCCTCTTTGATAGGCGGATTTATTTTCAACGCTTTATTTTTTTTCGTGAATGCAAATCCTATAGTAAGTATACTTTTTTTATTGTTGATTTGTCACGAGACAAGCAGAAAAATCACGGTTTGGATCAGTTTCCTCTTTGATAACCGGATATATTTTTCTACGCTTACTTTTTCGTGTTAACTATATTATATTTTTTATTGATTTGTCACGATACCAGCGGAAACTTTGTCCGTCAGGGTAGGAGATTATTTAAGCTAATTTATATTTGTTGTCCTTAAATAGTTATTTTTTTTTTGGACTGCAGTCAACCCATTTCCCCTTTGCTATTTTGTTTGTCTTTCACCATTCCTTTTTTGTATCAGCTTAAAGTTTCTATTTTTGTATAACTTCCAACGGAGTACAGGGCGTTTGTAATAACCATGTCCTTCCGACGAGTTTGTTGTCCCACTAAGCACGTGGTACTGTGGAGTTTTTTTTTTTTTTTAGGGATATTATCGGCTTTGGTGGCTGTGGCTGGCCCTTGGTCCTGGACATTGTTATCAGCTCCACCGACGCAGACCATGCGGAGAATAAGGCACGAGACCCGCCAAAACCTTCTCCAGCGGTTCAAGGCCAGGCGTTTAGGTCAAGAGAGCTTCCACTTCACATTAGAGGAGTTTCCGTCGCAACTAGCGAACGGAGTTAGCGCCCCAAAGTTCGCTTCAGCTCCACCCACGGTAGAAGATACATACAGGTATTGTAACCCAGCCGATTGCAAGCGGCGATGAGCGTCGCTCGTCCGTAGACAATTGTGCGAGAGAGAAGGATAGTGAAAGACAGAAAACGGTGTCTATGCATTCCGTTTGCTTTCTGTGTTTCTATCGAGTTTTCCTGTATTATTTTCACGATTTCACGTTCTTGTTTATTAATGGTGTTTACTTGTGTGGTTGTGTTAACAGTAGCATACATAACATACTAATAAAAATGGGTAAGAGGTACCCAATTGTAAAAGAGGGTATGATAAACAAACTGACAAGGTGTCAGTGTTTCGGGTACCAGCTGCCAAAATGTCACTATGGCAACGAGAAATGCCACGAAAAGATAAATAACATCGAAAGACTATATTTGGGAAAAACATTTTCAACCTCAGTGTATTATTAAGGAAGTAACAACTGAAACGTATTCAGTAAGCATAATTCATATACGTATTTTCAAAATCTTAAATATTTATACAATTTCTTAAGTATTCACTAGCATACCCAAGGTTATCACAGAATGCAATACCAACAATATTCCCGAATTGCCCAAAATATTTGTCAAAAGACATAAAACAGCGGCGTTCACTACATCGACGTGCTTTAATTGACAAAAAAGAGAAATAATTGAACCAGAAACAAGTTAGTTTAATTTAAATATAAAGTAACATTATTTTTATTGTCCAAACATTTCTTTAGTTTGTGATGTAAATAATAATATGGAGCTAGAGACAATTGTAGATCAACTTGCTTCTGTATTAATTTACTTGATTTATCATCCAAGTCATGGGCCATGCATTGTTTATCTTGGAACGCAGACAAAATAATTTCTATATCTGAAATGACTGCTTTAAAATTTGGTGAAACAGTTTTAAAAAGAAAAATTGTACTAACTAACGATGAACATTTATATATTTGATCACTTAATAATTTATGGTAAAACTGAAAACCCCTCTAATATAGAAGAAATACAAGATATTGTAAATAAATTACATAATACCGCCGTTTGCTACGGTGGAATTGATATAGCTGAAAGTCCTACAAATTTCAGTCCCATTAAATATGTCAGAGATCACTGCCTGAAAGAGTGGAGACACGTTAGTTGTCCATATTTGTTGGAAGATTGTATTTCTGAAAGTAGCAACAATAAATCTAATTGTACATTTTGTAAGAAATCTACAAAAGCAGCCGTAAATTTCAAAAACAAACTTAAATACAGTTTCTAAGAATCGGTTAGTGCGCAGACGATTAGACAGTATGAGACAAGGGTGCAGAGAAGGCTAAAAATTAAGAATAAAATAATAATTGATGAACTAAAAACTGCACGGCAAAAAATCAAATAGTTAATTGATGAAGACATATTAAATAAAATTGATCAACTTGAAAATATGTGTACAGCACAAAAATTATTATTAAAAAAAAGTGTGAAAATTTGTAAGTACAATAATTATATAATATAATTGTGATATAATATATAATAATATATATAATTATATTATTATTACCGAATTATTTTTATTCAGTTAACGCAGGTAGCGCACAGCATGAAAGCCACCTTTTTCTGTCTCTCTCGCACACTACTGCCTGCGTTTTGACGATACACTTGAGCGCTACGTCGGAATACTTGTCTTTATTATGTACTGTGGCTCCACCAGACCACCTTTTATTCGAGCCCTGCCGGCCGAGGTCCATCCCAGTCTCCAGTAGCTTAGTCTGGCCCAAGGGCTCGGTCACACCCCTTAGTGTGTCCCCTACCATAGCTAGGAGGCGTCCATGTGCTGCCGTCCTTTTGGTATAATATATTTTTTTTGTTCTTAAACTATTTATTATGAAACTCCACTTTTTATTTGTTTATATTCCTTCCTTGAGTACACCTTCTCAAGGGTTAACTCTTTTTCAAGCTGTTGGCGCCCCGAATAATAATTTTATGGTAGTACATTTTTGCACAGGCATTGGCCTGAGTCAGTGTCACTAGTTGAGCTACATCCACCAAAATATTAATATTCGAACCCCGACCTCTGCTTCCGCCCGAAACCCGTGAGTTGCCAGTGCCTTTGTGTGCGACACAGGAAAGTAGCCCTTAGCAAGTGTCACAATATAATCATATGAAAATATAAAATAAACCTTTGATCTCTAACAAAAATAAGTATATATATAAATATATATATACTCGTATACAGTGAGTCACCAAAATCGCCGTCTTCGATATCTCCCTTGTCGTTAGAAATACAGCATAAGTTTATTAACAGAATTTATTCGTCTACTCAAGGAGCATAACATAAAATTATTTTCACATATACAGGGTGTTGCATTACGGCTCGGCGAGAATTGTTTATCTTTTTTTAAATGGAACACCCTATATATTTTTATATATTTTGAAATGTATTTTATTCACCTATACGAACATATAAATTTTGTTTTAGTTTTCCACGGCGTTGCCAAGTTATTCCGTTTTTTTCTCTAAAAAAGACCGAATACACGCATTGCTTTATAAAGGCTTACTGAAGTTATTTTAATAGTAAGAATTAAGAATTTTATTTTCTGTATAACTGTAATTATACTCTATGTTCTGACATATTTTTTTTTTAATGTAATTATACAGGCAGTTCAATAAAGCGAATCAAACGTGCTCAATTTCAAATGACTATAACTCGTCATTTTCAAATGGAACACCCTATATTTTATTATTCAGTTGTATGTATTTTTGTATTATCTTCATATGTTATTAAGGGTATCCCATGCCTAAAATCAATAATTTTGGAGATTTGCACCATTTTTCTCTAAATTTATATACATATTTAACTAAAAATTAAATCTAGTATACCATGGATATTGTTTTTTGAATAAGAAACAATTGCAGTAATGATAGTATTTTCATTAGCCAGGTTGTTATTAATAACAGAGGGATTAAGTAAATTAATTTATTAATATGAGTCTCTCACAAGAAGAACTTACGAATATGGTGTACGCACTTAGAGAAGCGGAAAGAAACCCTCTTTTGTCGTACTGAACATGACCAGTTCTTTCAAACCTTTCCCTTAGTTTTTTAAAAGAACGCGGATTTGGATGTCGTCTTCCCGGAAACCGTTGTGCATAAATTCTTGATGCCAAAAGAGGGTTTGTTTCCGCTGCTTCAAGTGCGTACACCATATTCCTAAGTTCTTCTTCCGCACTCTCCACGCCAGCATTGAGTGCCCGTGAGGTGACGCCTGGCCTGACCAGCATACACCATATTCGTAAGTTCTTCTTGCGAGAGACTCATATTAATAAACTAATTTACTTAATCCCTCTGTTATTAATAACAATGAAAATACTATCATTACTGCAATTGTTTCTTATTCAAAAAACAATATCCATGGTATACTAGATTTAATTTTTAGTTAAATATATAAATTTAGAGAAAAATGGTGAAAATCTCCAAAATTATTGAATTTAGGCATGGGATACCCTTAATAATATACAAAAATACATACAACTGAATAATAAAATATAGGGTGTTCCATTTGAAAATGACGAGTTATAGTCATTTGAAATTGAGCACATTTGATTCGCCTTATTGAACAGTCTGGATAATTACATTTAAAAAAAAATATGTCAGAACATAGACTATAATTACAGTTATACAGAAAATAAAATTCTTAATTCTTACTATTAAAATAACTTCAGTAAGCCTTTATAAAGCAATGCGTGTATTCGGTCTTTTTTAGAGAAAAAAACGGAATAACTTGACAACGCCGTGGAAAACTAAAACAAAATTCATATTTTCGTATAGGTGAATAAAATACAATTCAATATATATAAAAATATATAGGATGTTCCATTTAAAAAAAGACAAACAATTCTCGCAGAGCCGTAATGCAACACCCTGTATATGTGAAAATAATTTTACGTTATGCTCCTTGAGTAGACGAATAAATTCTGTTAATAAACTTATGCTGTATTTCTAACGACAAGGTAGATATCGAAGACGGCGATTTCGGTGACTCACTGTATATATATATATATATATATATATATATATATATATATATATATATATATATATATATATATATATATATATATATATATATATATATACAGGATGTAAACGGAACAAGGGAATGCGATTTTTCTCGGAAGTTATTAGAGATACAAAAAAATCTGTCAAATCAAATTTTTAGTGTTTCTAGCAAGCTAATTAAATTAATCTAAATCAAAAAAAAATAATTTAATTTTCGGAGATATACGTATTTTTAATTTTTTTTTAAATGGTATAGCCTATATATTTTTATACTATTTAGTAGGAAATAATTTTTTCTTTAAAAAAGTTCTTAAAGTTATATCTCCTAAACTTAATAGAATTAGAGATATTGAAGAAAATATTAAAATAGTTTTACTCGAAATTAAAGCTGGCTATGAAAACAAAATTATTGAGTTACGAAACATTTTAATTTACAAATGTACATCAAATTATTGTCTTACTGGTAACACTATAAAAATTGTTAAAAATTTTCACCGTTTTCTTGTATACAAAAATTGAGCCTAAATAGTATAAAAATATACAGGGCGTACCATTTAAAAAAAGTCAAAAATAGGTATATCTCCGAAAATTAAAATATTTTTTTTCTGATTTACATTTTTATGTAGCTTACTAAAAACACTAATAATTTTTTTGTATCTCTTATAACTTCCGAGAAAAATCGCTTTCCCTAGTTCCGTTTACACCCTGTATATATACAGCAGACGTTCGATAATGTGAACTAATTCAAACCAAGTGTGGTTCACATTATCCAAAAGTTTACATTAGCGAACGTAATTCAAATAATAAATGATTTATTAAAAGAAACGTTTAATACATATTTATAACAAAATAAACAAATATTCTAACAGCGATAAGTATTTTTTAATTAGAAGAAAAATAGTTAACAATTTTAGTCTGCGTAAATTTGCGCTTAGCATTGTCTTCCAATGCCTGCGCCCGTAATTTACGAAGAACTAAAATATCCGTGTATGATACTTCTTTTCTTTCAGCCCAATCTAAAGCTTGGTTAAAAACTTGTATAGCTTGCGCGTCAGTCACTACACATCTGACTTCAATGGGATCGTCCTCATCGTTCTCGCTGTCCATATCTTCCTCCTTATTAGCATCATTGGTCTGCTTATCTTCGTTTCAAAAATTAATATCAGTTGGAGTACAAACAATGTTGGGATTCACTATTTTCAATAAATCAACAACATCCAATGACGCACTAATAACAATATCAACGTTGGATCGCAAACGTTCTCTATTACGTTTAAGGGAACATCGTCTTCTTCATCATCTTCATCATTGGTTCATAAGAGATTGTTCTAACATTTTTGAATAGTTTGCTGATTAAGTTCATTCCAGGCCATATGTAAATTTAAAACAGCTTCTCGTAATGTTACTTTTTTTAAAGCCTCAGATATGTTTTCAGGATTCTTTGATAAGACAGACGAAAGTAGAAACTTTCGGTAGTATAGTTTGGTGAGTCTTATATTCTGGTCCATGGGTTGAATTAATGATGTTACGTTGGGCGGCATGTACATGACAAAAATTGAGCCATCCCCGCTTCTCAGTTGTTGCTCTGGAGGATGACTTGGTGCATTATCCAATAGTAACAACGCTTTTATTGGAAGCTTCTGTTGTTTTAGGAATTTTTTTACCTACAAATTAAAAACACATCTTCAAATTGTGAATAGAGCATTTGTGATAACATATGTAATTGAATGTCATACCTGAGGAACAAAGCGCTTGTGGAACCATTTCAGGAATATACTGCTAGTCATCCAAGCGGTTTTTGAACAGTAATAATCAACAGGGATATTAAAATTATGAAATGAGCGCGGATTTTTTGCTTTTCCAATTACCAATGGCTTTATTTTGTGTGAACCATTAGCATTAGTGCAGGCTAGAAACGTTAGTCGTTGTTTCTCCGGCTTTCTGCCCGGAGCAGATTTTTCAAATGATGCAGTATAGGTTTTCTCTGGTAACATTTTCCAATAAAGACCACTTTCATCTGCGTTGTAAATTTGTTCCACTCTTAAATCTAGCTTTTTAATTGTTTTCATCAATATTTCTTTGAATGGTTGTACTAATTGTGGTTGTGCTGATAATTTCTCACCAGATATAGACAGCAGTCGAATTCCATATCTTGTTTTGAATCGTTGTAGCCAGCCATCACTAGCTACGAAATTTTCAGTTTTTCATTTAACAGTCGAGCCCTCTCTTTAAGTATTTCGCCACTAATTGGGACATGATTTTTAAAAACCACTTATACAGGGAATTTTCCATTTTAGGCGACTTCGCATTTTTGAAAGTTTTTCTATTTCCCGGACCTCCAAATGTATTGCACGTTCTTTGTAAAATTTGTGTTTTCATACGCTTGATTTTACAGATTGTTGCTTTCGATACTCCATATTTTTTTGCTAACTGTGTCACTCCCGCACTTAGTGCAACCTCGTCAATGATTTTTACTTTCTCACTTAATTTTAAACACTTTCTTTTATAGGATGTGGATGTCATAGTCGTAAAAATATATCGACTCGTGCAATGTACTCGCTTAAGTTTGTTGTACTTCATCGCAGAGGTTAATCTCCGACATAAATCGGGGCTTCACCGTCGCCAAGAGTTGTTTACGTCATCGAGCGTACACATTGTTTACGTTATCGCACGTTCCGTTTGGTTTGACCCTATAGAACGAAGTTTGTGTTTACATTAGCGCAATGTTTTCATTATCCCGTGTTTACGTTATCGAGCTTTTGGTGTATATAAAGGGTTTTCCAATAAGAGGTGTTATTTTGAATAGCCCGCTATTTCGGTAGATGTCGCTTTTGAAGCTGTCATTTTTTGACATTTGACAAGTAGAAACTACGCCATTAATAAAAATCTGATGTGGCCAGCACATAACCTCTCGCCGTATATTTTACCTGGCTCTATTCATAAAGCAAAGAATATTTTTAGAAATACAAATAATATATTCATATAAGTCTATAACGTATAAACTATGACTCAACATAAAACAATTTTCACATATACTTACAAAATCTATAAGATATTTTACCATAAATTATGTACAATAAATTACAAAGTAGAGTTTACTATATATACCTGCTGGTAACACGGATTTTCAATTCGAACAACGTTATTGTTTACTTTCTCTTCATATTCTTCTAGTAAAAACATTAATTTTGGGCGGCTAAAATGTATAATCTGAATTGTGCATCTATTCTTACATATCTTCTTTTACATTTTATTTTTTCATACATGCTGTATCTAAATAACACTAATTCCCATTAATAAAGTGATGGATAGATTGCACTCCGATTATTTTCTTATAACGATGTGTAATTTTGTCAATATTTACAACTTACTTGAGAAGAATTTGATAGCTTTTTCGCAGTTCAATGTTACTCCAGCTACAGTGCTGGTGTGCATTGTCCCATAATGTTTAAAACAAATTTAAGTCCTACAACTTAGACTTGTCACCTCCATAATAGTCACAGATCAAGAATTAAGAGATTCTCCAAGTACATTTTTCTTTCATTACCCATTATTTCGATGAGATACATTTTTTTCTGTATTTTACGTTGCAGAGTGGAGACCATTAATAGTATTTCTGAAGGGTATGTGTAATATACCTATAATTTTAAATATTTAACTATAAATACAATAAGAAATAATATAATGTATGTACTTCCCAAAAAAAATCTTCAGTAATGTCTCCGGATTTCTGACACTGACATTTATCTCTCAGTTACAAACATTCAAATTTTCAACTATTTTTCATGGCATCCTTTCGGTTGTAAAATTAATTACAACAGATTATTTTATATATTATATTCTTTTTATCTCTAAATCTATAAAATATATATAAAAATATTTAAATGTATCAGAAAGAGAATTTATTTTTCTTTAATATTATCAAGAAAAATTTTCAAAAAATAATATTTAGAAGATTTTTTTTCAAGAATCTTCTACTTCCGGTTGTCCAATTATTACCAAAACCTTTTCAGATCTTCCCATGAATGTCCGATTGGGAAATACGTTGTTAAACAAATTTTAAGTCTTATAGTTTTTGAGTAACCGTCCTTCCAACATCCCACACACACACACACACACACACACACACATCCACACACACACACACACACACACACACACACACACACAGACATCATCGTAAAAATGTTAAAATCGGATTGTAGGGACCTTAAAACGTGCTTATTCAATAAAATCTGGATATGCGATTTTTAGCATGAATCCAATACCTCTCTTAGCGAGAGGTAAAAATGGAACGATACACGCTTCAACAACGCATTGAAATTATTAAAATTCACTATAAAAATGGTGAAAATTTGGCAGAGACGGTTCGTAAAACTCGACAATTTTTGGGTCGTCGTGAAGCACCTTGTCGGACCGCAATACAGAAATTGGTGGAAAAATTCGAGCTGTTGGGACAAGTTAGTGATGTGAAGAATAAAACCCATGCACGTCGCTCAAGAACAGCCGAGAATATTGCTGCTGTAGCCGAAAGTGTTGAAGAAAACCCAGGTTTGTCCATTCCTCGTCGTTCTTTGGAATTAGGCATTCCACAAACGTCATTACACCGTATTTTGCATAAAGATTTGGGTCTTAAGGCTTATAAAGTCCAGTTAACACAAGAACTCAAGCCGGCCGATCATCAACAACGTCGTGTCTTTGCTGATTGGGTCGTTGAAATGCATGAAAATGATCCGGAATTCCATCGAAAAATCATCTTGAGTGATGAGGCCCATTTCCACCTCGGTGGCTTCGTCAACAAACAAAATTGTCGCATCTGGGGCTCAGAAAACCCAAGAGTTATTGTTGAAAAGCCTCTCTATCCTCAACGTGTGACTGTTTGGTGCGGTTTATGGTCCGGCGGAGTCATTGGACCTTACTTTTTCGAAAATGAGGCTGGAGCAACAGTTACGGTGTATGGATTGCGCTATCGAGAGATGATTAACGATTTTTTATGGCCGGAATTGGATGGTATTGATCTGGACAACGTTTACTTTCAACAAGACGGCGCTACGTGCCACACAAGCAACGAAACCATTGATCTTTTACGGGAAAAGTTTCCGGACCGTGTTATCTCTCGAAGAGGTGATCACAATTGGCCACAGAGATCTTGTGATTTAACACCTTGCGACTTCTTTCTTTGGGGCCACGTGAAAGAGAAGGTCTACGCCAACTGCCCAGCGTCGACTCAAGACCTCAAAGATGGAATTCGTGAGGCTATCGAGGACATAGGACAGCCACTTTGCGATTTGATTATGGAAAATTTCACGAAAAGGATATTGTCCTGTCAGCGTGGTCGTGGTGGTCATTTGCCTGATGTTATTTCCCACTATTAACGGCATACCTTCCTCTTTATAATGAAATAAACATCCGATCATTTATATTAAAAAATGGCATTTTTCTTTGAATATCAAAATAACACCTCTTATTGGAAAACCCTTTATATACAGGATGGAAACGAACTTAATGTCATAAATTTAAGGGTAAGTAGTATGACATGTGTAGATTACGAAAGTGAAAGAATTTTTTTAAAATTCGAAAAACGAATATTCGACTTTTCTTAAGGAAAGGTTTTTTACTGCTGTTTTAATTCATATTTCATTAGAAATATGGTTATCAAAAATACATTCAAAATTAGTTGTATAAGATATTATTCTTAATAATTAAATTAAATAGCATTTTTAACGAAAATAATTGTGTAATAGATAAAATAATGCAAATGCGTTGCCAGTAGTCCAGTGGTACCAAAAATGTTAGTTTCATGAAAACTACCCTTAAATATGCGAATTTTTAAAAAATTCTTTCTGTTTCGTAAATTTATGACATTAAGTTCATTTCCACCCTGTATATATATATATATATATATATATATATATATATATATATATATATATATATACCGTGTGTCTGTCGTAAAGATGTACATAGGAGATTAACATGGGAAATTAGTTTTTTGCAATTCCCTACTCACCTAATTATTTTAAGTAAAAACGCGTCAAATAAAAGTTTTAGGGCATAAAGTTCTGCATCTAAATCAATAAACAGAAATAACTTTACATGCTTTATAACGACAGGAATTAGATATGAAAATGTCGAAAATTACGTTGAAAATATCGATAGCCATGGAATGGATTTTGTCTCTGGTTTTGTTGTTTGATATTATTAAAAAATGAATATTTGTACTAATGAAGAGCATGTTTTCACAATAAAATGTTTTTATGGAGGTAATAGTTACCGCAAAGTGCATGATTTATTTTCTGTTAGGTTTATGAATCGGCCGATTCCCTGTGCAACTACAATTGCTAAATTGGTGACAAAAACGTGCCTTGCTGGAAGAAAGAGTGTTAGGAATGATAAGTGTAAACCCCTTCTGTAGTACTAGATGTATTGGAAATGATTTGGGAGTTCATCACAGCATCATACATAATATTTAAAAAAAATCGTACTATTCTTATAAAATGCAGTGTGACCAAGAACTTCTCCCATACGATGAAGAAAGTAAAAGAGTGTTTTGCGAAAATATGCAGAACCGGGCAAATAATGCTCATACTTTTTTATCGTCCATTTGTTTTACCGACGAATGCACTTTCACGTTAAATAATGAACCCAATACTCAAAATACACGTTGTTGGGCAATAGAAAATCCTAGAATTAGTATTTCAACAAGGACACAATATCCCCAGAAAGTTAATATGTGGGCTGGAATTTTAGGTCACCACATAATTGGTCCTTTTGAAATACGTGGCAATCTAAATATGGAAAATTATTTGGAGATGCTACAAAACGAAATTGGTCCTGCAATAGACGATATTGTGCGCTCAGATCGAGAGGTCTGGTTCTAACACGATGGTTGTCCTGCACACTATGGCAGAAACTTTAGGGAATATTTGGATCTGGCATTTCCTGGGCGCTAGATTGGACGAGGAGGTATTATTAACTGGCCTGCTAGATCTCCAGATCTTGCTCCATGTGACTTTTTTTTATGGGGTCACTTAAAAAATTAAATTTATAAACAAAGCCACGAAAACATAATTGATCTGGGAGATGCCATATTTAATGAATGTCATCGTATAACTCAGCGGCAACTATTTAATGTACAAAGGTCGTTTTGCAATAGATTAGGTTATTTATTGTCTTGTCCAAAATCGTGCTGCATTTGAATATTTATTGTATCTATTATCTTTAAATTATAATTACTTGTTATTCGTTTACTAATTATAAAACTTTTCTTGCTTGAATATATTATGAAAATATTGAATTTTTAATAAATTCATATTATTTAAACAAAACTGTATTTTTTAACTTTATTAATCTAATATTTCTGTTATTGTTATACTTAACGATATTTGTCTAAATCAAATTGTTAGAAATGTCAAATAAGTTAACTTATGTTGTGACAGATAAAACGTCAAGCATTTATTTGTTTTTTGTTCAATTCCATGGCTATCGATATTTTCAACGTAATTTTTGACATTTTCATATTTAATTTCTGCCGTTATAAAGCATGTAAAGTTGATTCTGTTTATTGATTTAGATGCAGAATTTTATGCCCTAAAACTTTTATTTGACGCGTTTTTGCTTAAAATAATTAGGTGAGCAGGGAATTGCAAAAAACTGATTTCTCATGTTAATCTCCTATGTACACCTTTAAGATAGACACACGGTATATATATATGTGGTGACCGCGACCTCGGAACATAGGACTTAACATGTAAAATCATTTCCTGCTTCCCTAATTATTTTAGGTAAATGCTTCAAATAAAAGTTATAGAGCATATAATTCTGCATCTGAAACAATAAACATCATTAATTTTGTATACATTGTACCGGCAGAAATTAGGTATGAAAATGTCGAAAATCATCTCAAAAAAAGCAATGGCCATGGAATTGAGACAAAATAAATAACAAATGTCTAACGGCTTATCTGTCACGGTAGGGTAATTTACTTTTATTAGATATTATTTATAATATCTGTGTCAATTAACAATTATCTGTTAATTTAATTTGATATTTGTTCACTTGAACAGATTTTACAAATAATAATGAAATTAAATTAACCTAGTTTGACAGATAAAACGTTAACATTTGATAATTTTTTGTTTCAATTCCATGGCTATAGTTATTTTTGGGGTGATTTTCGACATTTTCATACATAATTTTTAACGTTACAAGGCATACAAAATTAACTTTGCTTAATGATTCAGATGAAGACTTTTATGCCCAACAACTTTTATTTGAAGCTTTTTTACCTAAAATAATTAGGGAAGCAGAAAATTACGAAAATCTGATTATACATGTTAAAGTCCTATTTATTTATTTATTTATTTTTTATTTATTTTGAGAGTAGGCTGTACAACAGGCCAAGGCCCAATAATAGTACAGCACATTAACAATATACACGACATATAGAAATTTCTAGCTAGACAGCGTATATAATAACATATGGAGAATTCAAAAAATACAATCTAACGATTAGAAAAGGAACGTGAAAAAACATATTTTAGAAAAGATTTAAACGTAAAAAGCGAACAGTTAAAAATATCAGGTACATTATAAATAGCACTCATATTATTAAAAGTACACATTAATCGATTCACAGTAGAAAACATAGCTGCGTTGGTTTTATATTTTTTGGTAGAGAACGTTTCAAGAGAACGAGTGGAATAGGAAGGTACACGCAAAGACATTTTATTTAAAAGAATGGGACTGTCTATATAATTATTTACAATTTTGTATAAAAATGTCATATCTAGTACTTCTCTACGTTTTTGTAAAGTAACTAGAGAGACAGCATTATTTGGGAATTTCCAATTTAAAGCTGAAATAAATTTACGTTGAATACCTTCAATTCTGTTAATATAAATTTGGTAATGAGGGGACCAACATACAACAGCAAATTCTAAATGCGACCGTACAAGTTAGTAATAGAGATGAACGAGAGTGTTGTAGTTCTTGAAATGCGCCCCAACCCGTAGTATAAATCCATATGTTCCGGGGTCGAGGTCACCCCGTGTATATTGACATAGTTTATGCATACCTTAGCAATTACGTATAGGTTGTCTCAAATTATATGCACTGGCTACCTGTGCCCTTCTCAGCGGGAGGTAGTTTAAATACATTAGAGAGGCAAAGAGTACTGAGACGTATTTATTTTTTTGAAGTAATCAAATATTAATTTTCATAAAGTCAATTTTGCGATATTTTTATTGTTTAGTTGTTATGAAAATTTATTTAGTAAGATTATTTTGACGAATAAAGCTTATAATTATTAAAAAAATGCATTTATAAATATATATACAGGATGTTTCCTTTAAAAAAACCAGCGCTTTTTTGGGCGAACTAATGACTTTAGAGAAAAATATACAAAAAATTACCAGGAAAAAGGCTTAATTTATGAGGAATAATAAATAAAAAATTCAACCAGTGGTTCTCAAACGGTAGAATATTTTTTTTTTAAATGGCAACCTAGGTATATAAATTTTTTGTCCATTAGATAGAGAATTTTTTTCTGATTTCAACGATATAAATATGATATGGGGTTGTATAACAATTATTTCGAGAAAAATGATATTAAAAATCAGAAATAATTTCACAATATTGAAGTAGGCTATGCAATAAACAACTATTAATACGACTATTGCCTAGGTTACGATAATATATTATTTTCTTATATCTAAAATAACTTGTTTTACTAAGAAATTCATAATAACAAATGAACTACATAACGAAGAAATATCAAAAAATAATAGTACTAACATAAAAAAAAAACAATATGATGGAAATTATTTACAAATTTATGCTACCTTAGTAAGATTAAAATAGTCTAAATTTGTTAATTCTTGCAACTGCAAAGCCATTTGTTATTAATAAGTAATTAAACAATTACGAAAACAAATACTTAATAACGTAAGTAACAAAACTATCTGTCACCTGTATCATTTGTTTGCATTTGTTTATTGTATAGCCTACTTCAATATTGTAGAATTATTTCTGATTTTTAATATCATTTTTCTCGAAATAATTGTTATACAACCCCATATCATATTTATATCGTTGAAATCAGAAAAAAACTCTCTATCTAATGGACAAAAAATTTATATAGGTTGCCATTTAAAAAAAAAATATTCTACCGTTTGAGAACCACTGGTTGAATTTTTTATTTATTATTCCTCATAAATTAAGCCCTTTTTCCTGGTAATTTTTTGTATATAACATTTTTCTTTAAAGTCATTCGCCCAAAAACGCGCTGGTTGTTTTAAAGGAAACACCCTGTATATATATATATATATATATATATATATATATATATATATATATATATATATATTATTAAAAAATTATTATATATATATATATATATATATATATATATATATATAATAATTTTTTAATCAATAAGAAAAATACGTATTTATAACAATTTATTTATTACAGTACCTATTAAATAATAGCTTTCATACAATTATTAAAAGAATGGAGTTACAAACAAAATTAGTTCACTTTTTATTTGTTTATTGACTTCAGATCCAATACATGTATAGTGTGTTTCAAGATATTTGCAAAACTACCTGCCTTGGTAATGACTCGGTACACCGCGAAACAGCATGGTATAAATGTTCATATGCGTCAGGGGAGGATTAGCAAAATTTGTAACGGCACTTTCTTAAAATCCCGTTAATTAATATACCTACTTGTATTTATAATTTGTGAAAATTTGGTGTAATGCCATTCGATTGTTGACTTGTTCAGTTGCGGTTGTGCAAATTCAGACGAAATTACAGAAAAAAATGTGGCGACCATGGGACAAAGAAACTTCAGTTTTGTGCAAATTCTATTTATGTGTTGATAACTTTTTATTTTTTATTCTTTGTTCTGCATTTCTTAAAATTCAAGTGAAACATTAAATTCTACACAAATATTTCGTATGCTGGATTTCAAATAATTTGTTACAACTCTGTCATTTTACCCATCAAGCCCAAGAAGCCACCCGCTGCGTAAGTCGAAGCAGGTACGTTTGCAAATATCTTGAAACAAACTATACGAGTACACAAAAGTATAATTATTGTTTTGTCAATAAATATATATACAGGATGTCCCAGAAGTCGACGATCAAACTAAATGGGGTGATAGAGGAGATCATTTCCAATCAAAATAACTATATATATTGTAATGCAATTGTTGATGGTTCAAAAGTTATTGCAACTTTTGTAGTTTCTCCTAAAAACGGCAAGGCGTCCAATAGAATTATTATTATTTTTATTACGAGACGTTTGTTTCTCTTTTTCTTTTTTATTGTATGCACCTGAAGGGTTCTACTTTCTAATAAAATCATTTTCTTGAACATGAGTACCTTCTATTAATAATAAAAATATTGTTTTGTGAAAAATTTTTCTACCGAAAAAAAGCTACTTGATTTTAAAGTGACACTGACAGAAAAAAATGTCCTAAAAAAAAATTAACCAACTATCAGAAGAAGTTGTATATTTAATGTAGATTTTAACGCGGTATAACACATGGGGATATTCAGAGCAGATTTTCTTAAATATTTTTTTTTTTCTACAAGAAAGTATTTCAGTTAAAAATACAATTGAAAAATTCGAGAATTATCTTTGATGTTTTTTCAAAAATAAAACAAAATAATAGTTGTAATAGTTTTTATACAACATTAAAACAAAATAGGGTTTATGAAGCTTTTCATGATGTTTTCAAATTTTACAAAAAGTGTTCAAAATGTCTACCATGTTTTCTAATGCACATTAAGCATCGCCGAATAAAATTTCTTTTTATTGTTCGGAACGCCCGTTAATTATTTTTAATAATGTTGGTAGCCTCTCTTATTTTTTGTTGCAACTCTTGTTCATTCTCACTTTCTGTCATGTAGACTATTTCTTTAAAATAACCCCATAGAAAAAAATCTAAGGGGTTAAGATCAGGGGATCGCGGTGGCCACATAATAAACCCTCCTCTACCAATCCACCGATTCCGAAATTCTGTGTCAAGAATTAAAACAAAGTTTAAGAAACGAAGAACTGATAAATCAAAAACACACAAACAGTAAAGTTATTATCGATATGTCACTTCATATACCCTTCTTTTGTTTTATTTTTGACACAGCATCTAAGATAATTCTCGAATTTTTCAATTGTATTTTTAACTGAAATACTTTCTTGTAGAAAAAAAAATTATTTAAGAAAATCTGCTCTGAATATCCCCATGTGTTATACCGCGTTAAAATCTACATTAAATACACAACTTCTTCTGATAGTTGGTTAATTTTGTTTTTAGAACATTTTTTTCTGTCAGCGTCACTTTAAAATCAAGTAGCTTTTTTTCGGTAGAAAATTTTTTCACAAAACAATATTTTTATTATTAATAGAAGGTACTCATGTTCAAGAAAATGATTTTATTAGAAAGTAGAACCCTTCAGGTGCATACAATAAAAAAGAAAAAGAGAAACAAACGTCTCGTAATAAAAATAATAATAATTCTATTGGACGCCTTGCCGTTTTTAGGAGAAACTACAAAAGTTGCAATAACTTTTGAACCATCAACAATTGCATTACAATATATATAGTTATTTTGATTGGAAATGATCTCCTCTATCACCCCATTTAGTTTGATCGTCGACTTCTGGGACATCCTGTATATATATATATATATATATATATATATATATATATATATATATATATATATATATATATATATATATATATATATATATACCGTGTGTCTGTCGTAAAGATGTACAAATTAACATGGGAAATCAGTTTTTTGCAATTCCCTGCTCACCTAATTATTTTAAGCAAAAACGCGTCAAATAAAAGTTTTAGGGCATAAAATTATGCATCTAAATCAATAAACAGAATTACTTTTACATGCTTTTTAACGACAGAAATTAAATATGAAAATGTCGAAAATTACGTTGAAAATATCGATAGCCATGGATTTGAACAAAAAATAAATAAATGCTTGACGTTTTATCTGTCACAACGTAAGTTAACTTATTTGACATTTCTAACAATCTGATTTGGACAAATATCGTTAAGTATGACAATAACAGAAATATTAGATTAATAAATAAAGTTAAAAAATACAGTTTTGTGTAAATAATATGAATTTATTAAAAATTCAATATTTCAACATAATATTTTTAAGCAAGAAAAGTTTTATAATTAGTAAACGAATAACAAGTAATTATAATTTGAAGATAATAGTTACAATAAATATTCAAATACAGCACCATTTTGGACAAAACAATAACCTAATCTATTGTAAAACGACCTTTGTACATTAAATAGTTGCCGCTGAGTTATACGATGCATTCATTAAATATGGCATTTCTCAGATCATTTATGTTTTCGTGGCTTTATTTATAAATTTGACCCCATAAAAAAAAGTCACATGGAGCAAGATCTGGAGATCTAGCAGGCCAGTTAATAATACCCCCTCGTCCATTCCAGCGCCCAGGAAATGCCAGATCCAAATATTCCCTAACGTTCCTGCCATAGTGTGCAGGACATCCATCGTGTTGGAACTAGACCTCTCGATCTGGGCGCACAACATCGTCTATTGCAGGACCAATTTAGTTTTGTAGCATCTTCATATAATTTTCCGTATTTAGATTGCCACGAATTTCAAAAGGACCAATTATGTGGTGACCTAAAATTCCAGCCCACATATTAACTTTCTGGGGATATTGTGTCCTTGTTGAAATACTAATTCTAGGATTTTCTATTGCCCAACAACGTGTATTTTGAGTATTGGGTTCATTATTTAACGTGAAAGTGCATTCGTCGGTAAAACAAATGGACGATAAAGAAGTTTGATCATTATTAGCCCGGTTCTGCATATCTTCGCAAAACACTCTTCTACTTTCTTCATCGTATGGGAAAAGTTCTTGGTGACACTGCATTTTATAAGAATAGTACGATTTTTTTTAAATATTATGTATGATGCTGTGATGAACTCCCAACTCATTTCCAATACATCTATTACCACAGAAGGGGTTTACACTTATCATTCCTAATACTCTTCCAGCAAGGCACGTTCTTCTGCTCGTCCTATATTCTGATAACGCGACTCACGTGTATTTTTTGAAGACACACTAGCAGTATTTTCAAATTTTGTCACCAATTTAGCAATTGTAGTTGCACTGGGAAAATAAATCACGCACTTTGCGGTAATTATTACCTCCATAAAAACATTTTATTATGAAAACACGCTCTTCATTAGTATAAATATTCATTTTTTAATAATATCAGACAGCAAAACCAGAGACAAAATCAAATTGTCAGAAACGTCAAATAACTTATTTGACAAATAAAACGTCAAGCTTTTATTTATTTATTGTTTAATTCCATGGCTATCGATATTTTCAACGTAATTTTCGACATTTTCATATTTAATTTCTGTCGTTATAAAGCATGTAATAATTCTGTTTATTGATTTAGATGCAGAATTTTATGCCCTAAAACTTTTATTTGACGCGTTTTTGCTTAAAATAATTATGTGAGCAGAGAATTACAAAAAACTAATTTTCCATGTTAATCTCCTATGTACACCTTTACGACAGACACACGGTATATATATATATATATATATATATATATATATATATATATATATATATATATATATATATATATATATATATTGTAACGCTATTTTGGGGATAGCGGTCAGAAAGTTGGCGTGAGATTGCTCGGGCGCCAACGGTCGGATAGCAGGTTTGGAGATAGGGTGAAATATGAAGAACACAATTGTAATAAAAGATACAAGACAACTTTATTGTATGGTAGTTCGTTGTACAAAATAGTATGATGGTCGCTGATGGGTACAATAAGATGCTGGGTATGCGAACTATGCGATTTGCCGGTTTTCGGAAAAACGACGCCGGGCGTCGCGACGGCGATGATGTCGGTGTATGAACGGTAGATGCACGGGTATCCAAAAATGTAGATGGAAATATGTTCGGACGGTTTCGGTGTGATTGACGCTAGGCGTCGTGACGGCGGTGACGGTGGCGGACAAACGGTAGGTACGGTGATCTTAAGGATCTGTCTAGGAATGTATTCGGATGGTTTTGGTGTAATCGACGCCAGGCGTCGCGACGCTGATGTCGCGTTGGTTCGGCGGTTAACGGCGGTAATGACGGACGAGGGGTAGCTATGCGTTTCTGCAATAATCGGCAAAACGACGCCGTGCGTCGCGACGCTGATGTCGCGTTGGTTCGGTGGTTAACGGCAGTAATGGCGGACGAGGTGTAGCTATGCAATTCTGCAATAATCGGCAGATCGACGCCGGGCGTCGCGACGCTGATGTTACGTTGGATCGGCGGTTAACGGCAGTAATGACGGACGAGATGTAGCTATGCGATTCTGCAATAATCGGCAGATCGACGCCGGGCGTCGCGACGCTGATGTCGCGTTGGTTCGGTGGTTAACGGCAGTTATGACGGACGAGGTGTAGCTATGCATTTCTGCAACAATTGGCAGATCGACGCCGGGCGTCGTGACGCTGATACTTGTAACCGGTTGTTCGCGGAGTACGTGAAGATCGATGATACGGCGTACGACGAGAAAGTCGACCCAGGCAAACCTCACAGACTCTAGGCCTCGAGGGTTGGGCGTCTGAAGCTCACAACGAGACACTAAGACGGACTTTCAATAAACAACTAAACAATTCGGACGGAAAGCTTACGGTCCGGGTTTTAAAGAAAACGGAAATATTGCTCACCTGGAGATCGGTTTGGGAGTCTTGACGGAATACTCGCAATCAAGAATCGCAATCGGCTTCAGTTGTCGAAAGGAGCAATTAGCAATTTCAGCCATAGTTGGCTGTGTACATTACAAAACACAAACGATACAACTGTCAAATAACAATTTTTCAATATGGTCTGTGTTGTTGTGACGACTGCTGCCGCCAGCGGTGAACTAAGAAGCTAACATTTTTTTACTAGTACAATAATGAACAACATTGTTGTACTAGTAATAAAATGAATATCTTCTATAGTGTGTGTATAGTAGCATAATATGAATATTATTGTACACTTGAAGAAAAAACTATTTATGCATAAATTATGGTTGCGACTATTATAATATTAGCTATTTATTGTTTTCCATTACTTTATCAATTAACATAAATTTTACAGTATTTAACAATAACAAATCATTTTTTGGTTAAAGATCTATATTTTACTTTGTAATATGTTTGATTGGTTCTTTTCTAAACTAGTGTTTTTTTAGCCCTTGGTCCCAATTAAATATGTAATACATGTATTTGTATGTAAAGTTGTACCCCGACTTACACAAATTCGACATACGCGATTTTTGTCGGTCCTACCTATCGCGTAACTTCTGGCACAGATAAACCTATTATCTGTGCTTCTGGGTATTACTGTATTCGATTTTACCCCTAATTTCACGGAACTGTTTACAACGAAATTTCATCGTACCGAAAATTCATTGTGAAGGGTAATTATCCTTCCTAATGGATATTCAGTTTAGTTTGTCGTCGTACAGTGGTGTGCATCAGTGCAATTGATGGCACAGTGGGTGACAACTTGCCTCGCAATTTATCTTATTTTGCACCTCGTTAAATGATGTACCAAACAGAAAATATAAAGTAATGTAATACATTTTTGTGGCTACCATAATATCTCTCGCTGATATGTACCGCCCGCCTACCATAGATAAGGGAGGTATAGAGATCGTGAAAAAATCATCATATACCGAAATTTTCATAAATAAGTACATTTTAAGGTCTATGGGATTAGATATCATCAATTTCGCAATAATGTCTATGTGTATATGGATGTGTGTGTGTGTGTGTTTAAGAATTTGTACACATTAATATTGAACACCAATAAAGTTGAAGGTGGATTTATAAATCGCACAGCGCACAGAAATAATTTAGCACAACACAGCATAGCATAGAATTTATTTAGGGGATTTATAAATCGCATAGAAAAATAGATTAAAGAAGTAGGTTATATATAGTTTTGTTAACATTTTTTTGTTTGTAGAATTGTTAATGGACGTAGTAACTCATCTAAGGGCCAATCTTACAATCTCTGGTTAAAATTTTAACTTTCAGTTAAATAAACAACACTGTGCGCTGTGCGATTTATAAATCTACCTTGAGAGTTGAGCATCACTTAAAACTCTAAAAATTGGTGTCATTTTTCACATATGTTGGCATATTATCTATATTAATTAATTTAAAAATTAGTATAAGTATATTAATAATATTAATTAGAAATGTATACAGGGTGACACTGAAAAGACGGGCCAGTCAAAATAACTTTTTCATTTATAATTATTTTTTAATTCTCCTTGCATATTTGTAAACTAGGCTTAGGGGCTCACAAATCATGGTATTTCATATGATGATAACCCTTCCAGTTTAACCGGAAATGATATTAACTTTCATATTTCAAATGGAACATCTTATATATTTTTATATACATATTTGGAATCTATGTAAAATTACGAATTTAACAATATCATTGAAGTGCATTTGTGTTGAAGAAATAAATTACAAATACGTATGAGACAATTATGAATAATTAACCTGGTAAGTCATATCAGGTAGGCTGTGATAACAAATTGATCATTTTTTATAACAAAATATGAAATCTTACAAAAATAATTTACTATTTAAACAATTTACTTAAACATTACTTAATATTATCTCAACTATTTTCACAGTTTGCCTGATATAATGGCTTACCAGGTTAAATATTCATACTTTTCTCTTACGTTTTTATAGTTTATTTCTTCAATAAAAATGTACTTTAAGCATATCGTTGTATTCGTAATTTTACTCAGATTCCAAATGTATAAAAATATAAAGATGTCCCATTTGAAATATGAAAGTTAATGTCACTTCCCGTCAAACCGGAAGCGCTACCATCATGCCAAATACCATGATTTGTGAGTCCGTAAACCTAAGCCGTGTTCCTTTGCGCTGTGATTTGCAATCTAAATCATCAAAGTGATCATGATTAAGAAGAAGTATGTTTTCTTGTTTCTTATTCGTTATCCCCACTTTCTCATTTTGTGATCACTAGACAACCTTCCCCTTTCCCTTCTGAATCAACCTTTTTGAGTGATTCACACGGATTCAAATATACCGAGAAGTTTTAAAATGGCTGACGAGAATAGTTTTTCAACAGATATTTACCAATGTGCGGTTTGTGGGATTAAAGGAAACATAATATTCATGCAAAATCATATAATGGCATACCATACGTTTGAAAACAAAGAAAATATGACTAGTAAGTAAAATATAAATTATATTTTCGGTAGACGAAAATATGTTTTTAAAAACTTTATTTAAAGTATTCAAGAATTATACAATACTACTCGAACTTAGCTAGTCGCAACAGGAATGCCTTAATTCTAACATTACATCTCTTTTATATAAAGATTATCAGGTTAAACGTGCCTTTTGGTGAAAAACATGTTGTTCACCCAAAGTTATTAGGTCTGCAAAAATAAGATGATGAGATAGTTTCTATTGTTGTGAAATAAAGAGCGAGGCCACTACATAATTTATATGTGGTTATGTTCTTGTTTATTTGTTGTGAACCTGTGAATATTGAAGAATTGTTTCTATTTCAGATAATATATGTAGAACTAGAATTAGTCAATGACAATGCTGAAGAAGGTACTAGTCAGAGTCAGCCTCAAACGCAACCAGAACGAGAATCAGAATTTTGATCAGAGAAAGAAACGCTTGCCCTTCTTTCGTGCTACGAAAGCCATTTAGAAGATTTTCGGCACGCAAGAAAGAGGAAGTCCGTGTGGAAAATCATTTCTGAAGAATTGTCAAGTTTGAAAATCATGGTAAATCGATTAAAGATAATTTAGTTTGATAATTTCACTATGAATACATTCTTTTTTAGCGTTCACCAGAAAAATGTGAGCGAAAATGGCTCAATTTGATTAGAGTATACACAGAAGCAAGAAAGATGGGCAAATGAAAACAGGAAGAGGCTCTTCAGTGGCCTATAAATATTATGAGAGAATAGACGAAATATTAGGAGATCGTCCGTCCAACACAAGCCGTGTTCCTTCTGGCTATGATTCACAATCAAAAGCATCATAGTGATCATGATTAAGAAGAAGTATGTTTTCTCATATCTTATTCGTTATCCCCACTTTCTCATTTTGTGATCACTAGACAACCGTCCCCTTTCCCTTCTGAATCATCCTTTTTGAGTGATCATACAGATTCATTTCAGAACAAATTTAAAAGTAGCTAACGACAATAGGTTTTCGAGCGTAAAAAAATATCAATGTGGGGTTTGTTGCATCAAAGGAAATATGATTTTTCTACAATATAATGTAATGACTCACCATATTTTTGAAAACAAAGAAAATATGTTACATACATAAAAGATTTGTTTTAAGGAAGCATACTTCATATATTACCAAGAACATTTTTCTTATATTTCATAAACATAAGACTGATCATAAATTGCCAATACTCCCTAGAAAATTTTATTTATACCGATCTGCTGTTTATAACATCATAAATGACAATCTAAACGCTATTAATTGGGATATTCTATTTAACGATCCAGACGTTGAAGGGATGATATCAACATTTTATGATATATTGTATAATATTATAGATAATTTCGTGCCTGTCAGAAAAAAATACTCATGATTCATATCCTGTTTGGTATACTATTGAACTTATAAAACTGTTAAAAGAAAAAAGCTTAGCACATAAAAAACATATAAAATTCAAAACTATTGCAGCCTACAGCCACTTTTCAGAGTTACGAAAACGAGCAAAAATACTGGCAAATAATTGTTATAATGATTATATCAAAAATATAGAACTACAAATTCCAGAGAATAGTAAAAAAATTTGGTCTTTTATCAAATCTAGCAAAAATAGTAGTAGTATACCAAATAGTATGAGTTATGAAAACGAAACTGCCGATAATGGCAATGATATTTGTAATTTATTTTCAAAATATTTTCAAACTATGTTTAACAATACAACTATGAATAGTAATATATATGACCATGAATTCAGTTGCAATTCCAATATTTCTTTTGAAAAGCATGAGGTATTTGAAACTCTGTCTGAACTTGATATAAATAAAGGTGCCGGTCCGGATAATATTCCTAGTTATTTTATCAAAAATTGTTGTGAGTCATTATCTTATCCCCTTATGTTAATACTTAATAAATCTTTGTGTAACGGACATTGTCCAACAATATGGAAGAGGGCTTACGTGGTTCCTATTTTTAAGGGGGGAAATAAAAACTGTGCAGAGAACTACCGTCCGGTATCCAAGCTCTGTATTTTTGAAAAAGTTTTGGAAAACTTATTTATAAAGTAGTATTTTCTACAGTAAAAAGTCAAATAATTCATGAACAACACGGTTTTTTCCCTGGTCGATCTGTTGAGACTAATTTACTTATTTACACTGACTACATCTTAAAATCGATGGATGAACGAATACAGGTGGACTCTATATACACTGACTTCAGCAAGGCTTTTGACAAAATCGATCATAATATTTTAATAAGGAAACTTGCTGATGTTGGTGTGTGTGGCAGTTTACTTCATTGGTTCAAGTCATATTTAACGGGAAGGAGTCAATGTGTTATTCTTAATGGTTTTCAGTCCCAATTTGAAGAGATTCCCTCCGGAGTTCCTCAGGGATCACGTCTTGGCCCGCTACTTTTCAACATATTTGTTAATGATATATCTCAGTGCTTCAAATATTCCAATTTTTTATTATATGCGGATGACCTAAAGATTTATCATGCTATCACAAAAGTTGAGGACTGCGCAGCTATTCAATCTGATCTGGACCGTTTTCATCAATATACTGTACATAATAATTTAACATTAAATATATCTAAATGTTGCCATATTACCTTCACTAGAAATAGGAACATCCTACGGTTTTCTTATAATTTGAACGGATCAAATATAAAAACAGTTACTCAGATAAAAGATCTAGGAATTATCTTAGACCCTAAATTAATTTTTGACATTCATGCTGATAGAATTATTAAGAAATCATACAGAATGTTGAGATTTTTAATTCGATCTTCGCGATGTTTCAAAAACCCTCATACAATAAATATTTTATATGTATCATTGGTGCGCTCACAACTGGAGTTTGCAACAGTTTGCTGGTCACCACAGTATCAAGAAAGTGTATATAAAAAGAATTGAAAGAATCCAAGAAAAATTTATAAAATATTTGAATATTAGATTTCCAAATTATATACCGAATTTGATAAGTTTAGAAAAAAGGAGATTGTTTTTGGATTTGTCCATTCTTTTTAAAATTACTAATAATACCTTCGATTGTCCTATGTTATTAGAGAAAATACTCTTTCGTGTACGAAATTATACTACTAGAGCTTCTGACCTATTCACACTGGAACTTAATAAGACTAATTCAGCTTTAAATGCTCCATTAAATCGCTTACCACTTTTACATAATAAGTTTTCTAAATCAGATAATTTTCCCGATATATTTCTGTATAATCTGAATAATTTTAAGAAACAATTGAAATTATTTATAAAATTATTATGATTTGTACTTGAAAATAAGAGTATGCTTATGTATGTGCATTTACATACTCATATTCATTTATATAATTATTAATATTATTTAAATACTATTGTTTACCTGTTAACCATAACTACTGCTATATTTTTTTAATTCTGTATTTGTTAAATTAGTGTTATTCTGTAATTGGGACATTAGTCCTGTTGAATAGCCAATATATAAATAAATAAATAAATAAATAAATTTCTATATGATGCATTTTTAATATGCTGACTATAAGACACGACAGTAGATTATTTATAAAATAAATTAGTTTGTATTGGTGTGTTTATGATATTTGATGCTAGATGGTGTTTATACTATTTAAGTTGTTTTCTTGATATAATTTTTAAATCATGATTCAAAAGGATCACGATTAAACTAATCAGGATTCACAAAATCAAAATCACAGTTAGAAGGAACACGGCTACAATAAGCAACAGCAATGTATTGGATGTAGGACACCAGAGTGATTCTAGCGGCCACTTCTGTAACACAACCTATTGTGAACAAACATTATACATTGCATTACCTCATTACCATGACCTAACAGATATACCAGTGGTAATTATTATAGAAATTAAGGAATAAATGACAATAAAGTATATATTAAACGAAAGAATAAATAAAAATAATACATATAAAATTATCAGACGCAGGTAATTTATTAATTTTGATGATACTAACCACATAAACTTTATAGGTTATGGCAGTATATAATCAACAAATGTATTTATTCCCTAAATATCTTGAGAGTGCCGCATCGAAATTATTATAAATAAATAGTATGTATTATAACAAATATACTCATATATATTGTGTAATAGAACCACCCGTAGGGAATTTGTAAAAAAATAATAAAGTTTACGTTATCTTTCCTATGTGCATATTTTTTTAGATATCTCCTATATAATGCCGCGTGCCCCCTTGAAATTAATATAAATATATAGTATGCATTATAGCAAATTATATAATATATATTTTAATATAACACCGCCCGTAGGAGGGTGTGAAAAAAAATCATAAAGAAAGTGTGACACGTCCTTCATTTTTATGTAATCTAAGATATCTCCTATATATGTTCGCGTGCCGCCTTTAAATTACTATAAATAAATAATATATATTATAGAAAATTAATCAATATATATTTTAATGTGGCACCACCCGTAGGAGGGTGCGAAAAAAATCATAAAGATTGTGCGACTCGACTTATATTTTCGTATAATCTTAGATATCTCCTATATAAGTCCGCGTGCCGCCATGAAATTATTATAAATAAATAGTATATATTATAACAACTTATTTAATATACATTTCAATATGGCGCCACCCGTAGAGGGGTGTGAAAAAAATTCATAAAGATTTTACGAGTCGCCTTATATTTTTCGTATATTCTTAGATATCTCCTATATAAGTTCGCGTGCCGCCATGAACTTATTATAAATAAATAATATATATTATAACAACTTAGTCAATATACATTTCAATATGGCGCCACCCGTAGAGGGGTGTGAAAAAAATCATAAAGATTTTATGACTCGCCTTGCATTTTCGTATATTCTTAGATATCTCCTATATAAGTTCGCATGCCGCCATAAATTTATTATAAATAAATAATATATATTATAACAACTTATATAATATACATTTCAATATGGCGCCACCCGTAGAGGGGTGTGAAAAAAAATCATAAAGATTTTATGAATCGCCTTGCATTTTTGTATAATCTTAGATATCTCCTATATAAGTTCGCGTGCCGCCATGAACTTATTATAAATAAATAATATATATTATAACAACTTATTTAATATACATTTCAATATGGCGCCACCCGTAGAGGGGTGTGAAAAAAATTCATAAAGATTTTACGAGTCGACTTATATTTTTCGTATATTCTTAGATATCTCCTATATAAGTTCGCGTGCCGCTATGAACTTATTATAAATAAATAATATATATTATAACAACTTATTTAATATACATTTCAATATAGTGCCACCCGTAGAGGGGTGTGAAAAACAATCATAAAGATTTTACGAGTCGACTTATATTTTTCGTATATTCTTAGATATCTCCTATATAAGTTCGCGTGCCGCCATGAACTTATTATAAATAAATAATATATATTATAACAACTTAGTCAATATACATTTCAATATGGCGCCACCCGTAGAGGGGTGTGAAAAAAATCATAAAGATTTTATGACTCGCCTTGCATTTTCGTATATTCTTAGATATCTCCTATATAAGTTCGCGTGCCGCCATAAACTTATTATAAATAAATAAAATATATTATAACAACTTATTTAATATACATTTCAATATAGTGCCACCCGTAGAGGGGTGTGAAAAAAAATCATAAAGATTTTACGAGTCGACTTATATTTTTCGTATATTCTTAGATATCTCCTATATAAGTTCGCGTGCCGACATGAACTTATTATAAATAAATAATATATATTATAACAACTTATTCAATATACATTTCAATATGGCGCCACCCGTAGAGGGGTGTGAAAAAAAATCAAAGATTTTATGACTCGCCTTGCATTTTCGTATATTCTTAGATATCTCCTATATAAGTTCGCGTGCCGCCATAAACTTATTATAAATAAATAATATATATTATAACAACTTATTTAATATACATTTCAATATGGTGCCACCCGTAGAGGGGTGTGAAAAAAAAACAAAGATTTTACGAGTTCATAAAGATCCGTCCTAGGAAAGGAAAGTACAAATAAAATTATAATAACCATTTCTCTTTGTAACATTACATGAAGTTAGCATGTATAGATGAATAAATAATAATTAGAGAAAAAAGAATAATTAATTACTTATAATTAATCTAACAAAACAAATTCCCCAGGAGCTAAATTTACCGAGTGTAAGTTTGGCTTGCAAAACGCGGCAATTTCAACAAATTTAAATTTGTGTAGTATATCCCATGTACCTAGATATATTTTTCATATATCTCCTATATGAAATATGAATCTGATTCGCTTACGAATTATTATAAATAAAAAGAATAACAGTTATAATAAATTACTCCTTATTTTTTGTTGCAGTGTCACGCTACGGGGAGGTACAAAAAATTAATAACTTGCTTTCATATCAATTCATTATAAACAACAACAAAATATCTAGAAAAGATTTAGACTGAGCTTGACTTATTGCATATTTATGACGAATGAACATTATGATTAATTTTCTGTTTGAATATTATTAATATTATTAGAAAATAAAGATCTCATAATTTATGGAAAGGAAATGAAGTAAGAAATATAATAACAAAAATCAATATAATCTAAAGGATATTTTTATTATAATATAAATATTTATATAAAATACTTTTGTCGCTATTAATCTTTTGATATGAAATTTTTCTCCTATATGGCTGTGTCGTACATTTGGTTCTCAAGTGATGGAAATATGTTTTTCATTAAAAAACTCTGTGAAAGTGCAATTAATGTGTTTATATATTAACCCTATTAACCCTCTATTATTTCTATTATATATTTAGATTATACTATATCTTAACACTGATATGTTGCATTTTGTAATATGTACTTATCTATGTATTATTAAATAAATAGTTATGAACTTATGGAAATAATTCGGAAAAGGTGCTAAGGTACCTCGTTAATTTTAACTTGTGGAAGAGCGTCTTCGTTCCGCCTACTGGAGGTAAGGGTGAGAGAAATTTGGATCATCGAATCAAAAATTTCTTTAAAAAATTTATTTTAATTTGGACGTTTCGGGAGTTGGCCAACTCCCATCTTCAGCATACAAGTTTATATTTTTTTAAAACAATATTGACATTATAAAGTTGAGATTGAAATTGAACAAATTTTAGATACAATTATTAAAGGTCTAGGCCTCCCACGCATATCAAAATCCTCAAATAGAGAAAAGGAGGGGGACATCACCTCCAAACTGTTTTTATGAGGGATTGAGACGACCAAAAAGCCACTTCAGTCGTTGTCTCATCGTTAAGATGTCGACCGACAAAAAGTTTTTTAAAGTTTTTTCAATTTTTTATATTTCGGACTTTGACATAATTTAACTTCAAAATTCATATTATTTTTTTCAAATTAAATTATTTTCATGGCTTTTTGGTCGTCTCAATCCCTCATAAAAACAGTTTGGAGGTGATGTCCCCCTCCTTTTCTCCATTTGAGGATTTTGATATGCGTGGGAGGCCTAGACCTTTAATAATTGTATCTAAAATTTGTTCAATTTCAATCTCAACATTATAATGTCAATATTGTTTTAAAAAAATATAAACTTGTATGCTGAAGATGGGAGTTGGCCAACTCCCGAAACGTCCAAATTAAAATAAATTTTTTAAAGAAATTTTTGATTCGATGATCCAAATTTCTCTCACCCTTACCTCCAGTAGGCGGAACGAAGACGCTCTTCCACAAGTTATGGAAATAAGTTTACTTCTTGCATTTTTGTATTTATTTATTATTTGTATTTATTGTAAAATTTATATTAAAGGATTTATTTTGTTAAATTACCTATTTAATTCTCAAATTAATCAAATTATATTAAGCCAAAAGTTGTGTTTATATGAGTTATAATAGTAGCGTTTGTATCATGGTAGATATATCTAGCGTTGTGATAGTTTAAATACCGCCATTTTTACATCTGAACGGTAATTGCGCGCGCTTAGCAGTCGTACCGTATTAGGAAAATAAAATAACTATTAAGAAAATTGAAAATATAAATTCTAATTAATTTGCAATCTGGAAGTAGTATAATATTATTTATAAACATAAACAATAAGTGGAGTTATTTTCTATAAGAATCAATCAACGTTTTAAAATTAATAATAAATAGTAATTGACATGCATAGTAACATTAACTTTATAAAGTTTGCAGATGTCATTATACTTTGATTGTTTGGTTTTGTTGCGGTATGATTTGAAATCGTTTTAATTTACACTTTTTTACATTTTGAGCGAGTTTACTCGGTGTTTTAATAGGTAAATGTAGGGAGGCATGTGTATGTATATTTTGTATGTATTATTTTTTTACAGAATATTTACAAATATTAAGAAAGACTGGAATTGAATGCTGTTATTGGAAAGTTCCTATTGTCAGTTATCTGCTCCTACCAGAAAAATCATAAAATATGTGAATAAAGTACTGATTCACAAAACCTATTTTATACTTAACAATGGCTAAATATAAAGATGAATGTGTAGCATCAACAAAAACATGTAGATAAAAAAAAAAGATAATTAGATTTTCGATAAACGAAGTTGAACAGCCATACCTACAACGGTTGATAATGTCTCTTCAGCCGATTCTACAGATTCAATTTCATAAACAACAGTAGATATAGCAGATTACAGGTAAATTATTTTCACATTTAAAATAAATTAGTTAATTATCTATTTAATTTACAGTCAGTCTGCTGAAACATTATTCAGTCGAAAACGAAACGTTTTAATGGAAGAAATAGAATTTATGAAGGCCTTCAAGATTTTAATATCATCTTCGATTGAAATATTCGCTAAAAATAAGACGACGTGACGGAAGAAATATATCAATAATTATTGTTACTGAATTTTTCTATTGTATCTTAATAGAGCGCGGGCACTCAGCTGATCGCGTAACCTTCGAAACAGCTAATTGTACTGCCCCCGGCTTGTTACTCATTTCATTTAGCAAATAAATGAGGTCGAGCGACATATACGCCATCTATTCAAAGCGAGTTTTCCTTAGCGCTAATTCAAAATCTGAAATAAGTTTTTTGTCTTATAAAACAAATTTCTCTTGTATTTCATTGTGCGAGATTATTTAATGGTTTCTGTTAAAATATTATATTCGATATTGTTTGCCGCCATTTATTTTGTATTTCTTTTGTAATATTATTCGACTTCAGACAAGAAGAAGAATATGTATATGTTTTCAAGTTGGTTAGTAGCAGTTGTCAAGAGTGTGTAAAAAATAAAAGCAGCATGTGTTTTTTGTCGTTCTAAAATATTTATTCTGGTTAAATCAGAGCCTTTATTATTTGTCATTGATTGGGAGTGTAAAAGTGAGAGTACAAAAGGCCCTTAAAATTCAAACAATAAATATATAATGGTTATGGGCCCAGACACTACAACTGCATACTAGCGAATGGGTAGAAATTGAAGTACTGTCTTTAAAAGAAAAGAATAAAGTATCAAAATGTCAACGACCAAGCACGAACTAGCGCAATTGACTAAATTTGACGGCACAAACTTCCAGATCTGGAAATTTAGTGTAATGATTATATTTAAGGCTGAAAAGTTAAAAGACATTGTGGAAGGCATAAAAACTGAACCAGAAGACAGAACAAAACTAGAATGGAAAGAATGGGATGAGAAAGATGCCCGAGCTCAAGTAATTTTACTTACAACAATAACACAAGATCAAATACAATGTCTTGTTAATTGTGAGACAGCAGCGACCATGTGGTCAAAGCTGAAATCCATTCATGAACAGAAAACTGAGATTTCTCGTGAACTTCTGTGGCAGCGGTTCTATGATTATCGAATGGCTGAAAATGATAAAATTTCTACACATGTATCGAAAATTGAGTCACTAGTAAAGGAGCTAAAAGATTTAAATGAAACTGTAAGTAACAGTGCAGTATGCTCAAAAGTAATAAGCAGTTTGCCATCAAAGTACAATGCATTTCGAACTGCTTGGGACTCTGTATCTTCTGACCAGCAAACATTTGACAATTTAACTGCACGATTATTAAAAGAAGAATCTAGAATGACAACGAGTGAAGATGAAGTTACAAAATTAGCTTTGCAAGTTCAAGCCTTGCAAACGAAGCTACAAAATCAATCAACTAAAAATTATGGTCGTCAAGCCAAGGATAAGAAGAAAGAAAATATTGCTGAAAGAAAGAAAGAAAATATTGCTGAAAGAAAGAAGACAACAAACTGCAACTATTGCAAGAAGAAAGGCCACTGGTTTCGCGAATGCAGAAAACGAATTGCTGATGAAGATGCAAAGAAGACTGAATCAGCATATAACACAGATATATCCAAATTTTACTCAACAACTTCAGAAGATGATCAGCAAAGTTGGATCTGTGATTCTGGTGCTAGTGTGCACATGACAAATCAGAAACATTGGTTTGCGAAATTAAAATCACTAGAAAAGCCGATTTTAGTTAAAGTCGCAAATGATAAAATAATATCAGCCATGAAGATAGGAACAATTGAAATACAAGCTCTTGTAAATGGCAAGTGGCATGATCGAACTATTGAAAATGTATTATTCATTCCTGAGTTAAAAAGAAGCTTATTTTCAGTTGGTGTCATGACCGATAAAAAATTCACTTTTCATGCTTATCCAGAAAAGTGTGAATTTCATAATGAAAATGGAAAATTGTCATGCGTGGGTGTTCGCAACAATAATCTCTGGAAGATGCTATTTAGAAATAAACCTGTATATAAATGTAATGTTGCCAAAAGCGAATCATTAAAATTGTGGCATGAACGTCTAGGGCACATAAACTTTAAATCAATAAAAGATAGCAGTAAAAGTAATGCAGTGGAAGGTCTACAAATTAATGACGACGAAGAAACCTTCTGTGAAGCTTGTCAACTTGGAAAACAAGCACGCAAACCACATCGCACTTCAACACGACCAAAAGCTGATAAACCAGGTGAGATGGTTCACAGTGACGTCTGTGGACCTATGAGTATTGAATCGCCTCGTGGATCTCGTTACTTTGTACTTTTCAAGGATGATTGTACTGGCTACAGAACTGTCTTTTTTATGAGATATAAATCCGAAGTACTAAATAGATTCAGAGAATATGAAGCTATGGTTAAAACTCAAACAGGTAATGCAATCAAGATATTGCGCAGCGACAACGGGCGCGAATACAAGAATACTGAGTTTGAAGAGTATTTACGATGTAAAGGGATAATTCATGAAACATCAGCCCCATATACGCCTCAACAAAATGGGCGATCAGAACGTGAAATGCGTACAATTGTCGAAAGTGCACGTTCAATGATCTTTCATAAAAATGTGCCAACAGAACTATGGTCTGAAGCTGTCAATACTGCCGTACACATCCTAAATCGCACATTATCATCACAAGTCAACGGTGCAAGCGCGTATGAAAAATGGTTTAATAGAAAACCTGAAGTTAAACACATTCGAGTGTTTGGAAGTACAGCCTTTATGTCTATCCCACCGCAGCTACGTAAGAAGTGGGAGCCAAAAAGTAGAAGATTAATGCTTGTAGGATACGAAGGACATTCAGAAAACTATCGATTATGGGATAAAACGCGTAGAAAAATTGAAATTAGTCATGATGTAACTTTCAATGAAAATGAGATGATAGAAGACAAAAATAAAGAAGTTACAAATGTTCGGCTTATCTTTGGAAACTGTGAAGAGCAAGAGGAAGAAGCTGAAATTAAAGTTGGAGAAATAACAGAAGAAAACCTGGAAGAAAATCAAGATCAACGTGCTTTACGTGCTAGAGAGAACTTACGGCGTCCAGACTACTATGAAGCAGCAGCTTTTGCTGCAGTTACAGAAGAACCTCGTACATATGAAGAAGCTGTGAACAGTAATAACAACAAAGAATGGAAAACAGCAATGCTAGAAGAAATTGATGCTCTACATAGAAATAAAACCTGGACATTGGTCCCAATACCCGAAAACTGTCACTTAATTAAAAATAAGTGGGTTTATCGAATTAAAACTGACTCAAATTGTAATCCAATTAGGTTTAAAGCACGACTCGTAGCAAAAGGGTTTACTCAACAAGCAGGAATCGATTTTGAAGAAACATTTGCTCCAGTTGTGAGGTACGACTCCATTCGTTTGTTACTTTCCATAGCAGCAGCAAAAGATTACGAACTTGCAAACTTCGATGTCAAAACTGCATTCCTTTATGGGGAACTGCAAGAAATAATATATATGGAGCAGCCATACGGTTTTGTCAACGAAGAACAACCAAATAGTGTTTGTAAGCTGAATAAAAGCCTCTACGGTTTAAAACAAGCACCACGTTGCTGGAATATTAAATTTGTGAACTTTTTAAATAAGTATAAATTCAAGCAGTTGAACAGTGATCAGTGCGTGTTTGTCGGACAGTTTGATGGTGAGTCAATCTATCTAGCGCTGTATGTAGACGACGGACTAATTGCATCTCCATCGCAAAAAGCAATAAATGAATTGCTGACAAAATTAAAAACAGATTTTGAAATTACTATTGGTGAAGCAAAACAATTTGTTGGACTTGAAATAGTGCGCGATCGGGAAAAGAAAATAATCATGATAAGTCAACAAGCTTACACTAAGAAAATAATTAAAACTTTCAACATGACGGAAGCCAAATCTGCTAATATACCTGCTGAACCAGGACTGCATCTTAAAACTGTAAATGATAAAGTGAGTGAGTGTACTAGAAAAGAACCATATCGCGAAGCTGTCGGTTCGCTGATTTTTCTGGCTACCGTAAGCCGCCCTGACATTGCGTATGCAGTGAGTCAAGCAAGCAGATTCTTAAACAAGTGGACTGATGAACACTGGCAAGCCGTTAAACGTATAATACGTTATTTAAAACAAACATTGAACTACGGTATAGTGTACGGGACTGTGACAGATATAAAAGTGATCGGTTACACTGATGCAGACTATGCGGGGTGTTGTGAAACAAGAAAATCTACTAGTGGTTATATTTTTCTGTTAGCAGGAGGCCCTGTCTCGTGGACAAGCCAGCGACAAAGTGTTGTTGCTCAATCAACTACCGAGGCAGAGTACATATCATTGGGACTTGGCACAAAGGAAGCACTGTGGCTGCAGTCCATGATGTCCGAATTAAATTTTCCCCAACAAACAATTGTTATTAACGTAGACAATCAGTCAGCCATCAAATTAGCAAGAAACCCTGAATTTCACAAAAGAACCAAACATATAGATGTCAGGTTCCATTTTGTTCGAGATGTTTGCAAGAAAGGTTATATTAAATTATCGTATGTTGAATCAAGAAAACAACTTGCAGACATACTAACAAAGCCTATAACTAAAGATTTGTTCAATATGTTAATTAAGATGCTCAATATTGTTAATTTAAACAATATCGAATAAGTGGGAGTGTTAAAATATTATATTCGATATTGTTTGCCGCCATTTATTTTGTATTTCTTTTGTAATATTATTCGACTTCAGACAAGAAGAAGAATATGTATATGTTTTCAAGTTGGTTAGTAGCAGTTGTCAAGAGTGTGTAAAAAATAAAAGCAGCATGTGTTTTTTGTCGTTCTAAAATATTTATTCTGGTTAAATCAGAGCCTTTATTATTTGTCATTGATTGGGAGTGTAAAAGTGAGAGTACAAAAGGCCCTTAAAATTCAAACAATAAATATATAATAGTTTCTATAATGTATGTGTACTTCAAGAAGAAGCTATCACCTGATATGCAACTTCGCTAATTACCAAAAATCGAGTTAATCTGTAATATTGACCCGCACGATTGTGATGAAAGTGGGTTTTCGCAGGATATATGGGATTTTCTGAATATTTTGCCAATGGATATAATCAATTATTTGTTACCAACGAAAGTGTTTAAACCCAAGAGCAATTAAACGGTTTTCAGAGTTTAAAACCGTATAAGTATTACTGGTGTAGTTGGCTGCGAGATATTAATGTGAAGAAATTTGGAAAACTTGAACCTACTAGTAAAAGAAAAGGTTAGTAATCTATTTATAATGCAATGTCTTTCATTATTTAATGAATGTAGAATACAGCCTGAGAAGATAGTGGTGGAACAACGTAGGACCGTAGAAGTCGATGTTTCTTAGCCTCTTCGGACCATAGTCCATCGTCAGCTATTTTTCCCTGTCTTCTACGAGAAACTTTCTATTTGCTTTCCAAACTTGTTACGGACACATCCCGTTCTTCTGATTTTGCATCTTGTATAACAATTATCCACACGTCTAATAACTCTTTGTGAATGCATTACCTATAAAATAATATTACATGTCAATGTATGGATGTTAAATAAATAAAATAAATAAATCATCACGGTATATGAGATTTCTGATTCTCCTCATAATGACTTTTAGAGAATTGATACTTTACATGTTCTATTATAATTACATAATGATTTTATTGTAATAAAATGTGTATAATAAAGCATTAAATTAACACATTGCAGTATAAATAGATTACTCACCTTTTCTTTTACTAGTAGGTTCAAGTTTTCCAAATTTCTTCACATTAATATCTCGCAGCCAACTACACCAGTAATACTTATACGGTTTTAAACTCTGGAAACCGTTTAATTGCTCTTGGGTTTAAACACTTTCGTTGGTAACAAATAATTGATTATATCCATTGGCAAAATATTCAGAAAATCCCATATATCCTGCGAAAACCCACTTTCATCACAATCGTGCGGGTCAATATTACAGATTAACTCGATTTTTGGTAATTAGCGAAGTTGCATATCAGGTGATAGCTTCTTCTTGAAGTACACATACATTATAGAAACCATTAAATAATCTCGCACAATGAAATACGAGAGAAATTTGTTTTATAAGACAAAAAACTTATTTCAGATTTTGAATTAGCGCTAAGGAAAACTCGCTTTGAATAGATGGCGTATATGTCGCTCGACCTCATTTATTTGCTAAATGAAATGAGTAACAAGCCGGGGGCAGTACAATCAGCTGTTTCGAAGGTTACGCGATCAGTTGAGTGCCCGCGCTCTATGTTATTTGAATATGCTGCAAATGAAATATTAATGGAGTTGTTTTTTTATGCCAGAAAGTATTAAACTAGTTTCCATTATTTTTTTTGAATTATTAACAATATAATGTTATTGCAGAGGACGAAATGGGTGGAATAATAATTTACCGGCGTTGATGTTTTACAATAGTTACAAAAAAATAAATTTCTGCATAATGCAATTTGTGGTAGCAGTCAAGCTAATATCCAATAAGAATATGCAGACGTACTTTTCTCTTTCAAATATATGATTAAATCGAAGATTATGCCAACCATAGACATAAACGATATAAAAATTATTAAGAAATATGGTATTAAATTTAGATTTACTCGAAGAAAACAGTTACGAAATTTCATTGTAATTATCCTTGTCCGAATATTCGAAAAATATAGTCACTTACATTAGTGGGATATTGCGCAAATAGTTCCATTAAATGTATAACATCCTGAGATGCAACTGAAGCTATATTGCCAAACAAAAGCGAGTACATATTGTTATTTCTAAAATTATTTTGTTATTTTTCAATGTGCATGTTTTAATTCGTAGATAGTTTTGTTGTTCCTTCGGAAGGAGTTGTCAAAATATGGGCTACAGTGAAAAAATAAATAAAAAATTAAGAAGAATGGTGACAATGACAAACGGAAGGCTACCAATAGAAAATATATACAGTGTGTTAATTAAAAACCTGGCCATAGGCGTTTAACATGAGAAATCAGTATTTCCTTGCGCAAAAGTTCCCAAATTATTTTAGACAAAAATACTTCAAATAAATGTTGTAGAGAATTAAATTCTATCCCGGTGTTAGTAATAAGATTTTATTTTTGACATTTAATAACCAAGAAAATCAATTTTAAAGTTTTTTGAAGATTGCTGATTTATAGCGAAAGCCATGCAACTCAAACAGAATTTGTCCACTATTTTATAATCTGAAGCTTTTCTTCATGAGAAAGCTTCCATACTTTCAAAGAAATATGTTATTGAACGAAAATCACAAAACACAACTTTTTTTGACACTTCAGGTGGCATACATTTGTTCGTAATTTTGTTTGAATTCCATGGCTACCGCTATAACTCAGCTATCTCCAGAAAAAATTAAAATTGATTTTCTCGATTATGAAATGTCAAAAATGAAATCTTATTACTAATTCGGGTGCAGAATTTAATTCTCTACAACATTTATTTGAAGTATTTTTGTCTAAAATAATTTGGGAAAAACTGATTTCCCATATTAAACGCCTACGGCCAGGTTTTAATTCACACTAAATATATATATATATATATATATGTATTGGTAAAGGGTATATGACGCTGTCACCTCCGATTTCGGAGGCGACAACGTTTTTCCATATTCTCATCGGTTTTGGCCTCAGGACGTCTTCTAAAGCCCAAAAATAAAAAAATAGGTCGGAGGCGACAACGTAGCTTCCATACTCACAAAAAAAGTTTTTCGTTCCGGTATATACCGCTGGCGCTAGTGTTGCAGAAAACATATAAGGCAGGCACGTTGTCGCCTCCGGTTATATAAATCGGCTAGGTATACAACGTCATAATGTACACAAATCGCCCTGTACTTTTCCTGCCAAGCACTGTGTCATAACGTACAAATCTAGCCCATGAAGTTGGCGCGCGTCAAAGTGTACATTTCTTGCCTTATGCATCGTCATAATGTACATAGATCGCCCTGTACATTTCCTGCCCAGCACTATGTCATAACGTACAAATCTAGCCCATGAAGTTGGCGCGTATCAACTTCGCGCGCTTACATATTTAAAAAGTACACTCCGTCCTACAAATTGTAACAAAATAAAATTATTAAATTGGAATAGGTTAATAGTTATAGTGAGCACTGATAGATGTCGCAACGAAATAAATTGTGAAAGTTAACAAACATTTATTAGTTTTCTTGTATTACAGCATTAAAAAATAAATCAAGCATTTGAATCACTTATAATCTTTTATTTGCACATGTATAACAATCTGTAAATAGCAATTATTTATATTATAAATACATGGGAATGGTGTAGCAGTAAATAATATAAACCTACTAATCTGTATATACAATAAAGTTTATAAACACATATATTTGTTGCAAGAAGCTGATATCAATGGGAATAGTGTTTGAGAAGGATGTATTGTTTTTATTTTTTATTGTATTTAAGGCAGGAGGCAAATAAAACATTCATCTTTGCATAACTTATAATTAATCTTATTTTACATTATACAATGACAATATTTATACATAGACATAACGGTTTAAGTGTAAAATGCTACTGATAGAAAACAATAATCCTTTTCAGCTGTCTCTTGTATCTCTGCCAATAGTAAGTAAAATGGCGTCTGCAACAGTCAGCTGGGCTGTGAAACAAAATCTCGCTTTGTAACGACTTTCGACAAGTTTCTTAAAGTTGTCTGAGACTTTCCTCATAGTTTAAATCTATTAAAAAAAACACACACGCGCCATGAATCTTATCACAAGTGCATAACCATGACTCCCGTCAGTTGTTGGCTTACTACGCGCAGATCTCTTTAAATTGAAAAGGTCTATTTCAAATATCTAAACACGATTATTAAGGAAATCCATGTGCAATAGAAATTAAATCAAGACATTCATTTACAATACACGAATTCTCCATGCCACAACGTCATAAAGAATAATAAAAAATAATCGTACACATAAAACCAAGTCTACCAAAAACATGGTTTAAATCTAACAATCTGACTTAACAAAACTATCTTATGACGTAGAAAGAAGCTAAAACATATGTAAAGGAACAGCCTAGATATCAATTAATTTCCAAATTCTTCTAATTTTTGAAGCCGAATTGAGGAAAAAAAGGATTATTATATGAAGATCACGCTGCAAAAAAGAGGAATGTCATTGTTATGTAGTTTTCGGGAAATAAAAAAAACAAATTTATATTATATTTGTGTTGTATGGCTATATATTTCACAGGTTAACTTTGAGACTATGATTCTTATTGCATTGGAAGTTTATACATAAAATTCTACCGTATTTGATGTACATGATGTATATTTCATTAAAAAATGTGACCCTTTTTGCAATGTAGTTTTCATATATAATTTTTATTTTAATAATTTTTACCTCTCGCTAAGAGAGCTATTGGATTCATGCTAAAAATCGCATATCCAGATTTTATTGAATAAGGACGTTTTAAGGTCCCTATAATCCGATTTTAACATTTTACGATGATATCTGTGTGTGTGTATGTGGGATGTTGTAAGGACGATTACTCAAAAACTATAAGACTTTATATTTGTTTACGTATTTCCCAATCGGACATTCATGGGAAGATCTGAAAAGGTTTTGGTAACAATTGGACAACTGGAAGTAGAAGATTCTTGAAAAAAAAAAACTTCTAAATATTGATGTTGAGATAGATGTTGGGGAAGAGACGGAAAGATAGGATAATGAATGAAAGAATAAGGGAAATGGCTCGAGTAATAGAAGTTTGTAGAAAGATACAAGAGAAACGATTACATTAGTATGAACATGTCATGAGAATAGATGAAGAATATATTGCAGGGCCCGCTTTAGGGGCGGACAACCCGGACATTTGTCCGGGGCGGCAGATCTAAAGGGCGGCATTTTGGCTGGGAATGTGACAAAATATTGATAAGTTAAATACTCAATTAATCGAAATTTATACTTGCTCATTTTTTTCTTTGACGGAAATTAACATGCAATTTACATTTCGTATTTACGATTTTTGCCTAAAAGCTAAAAAAATATCTATAATCCATAATTCTGAAGAAAACAACCATAAAAGAATGGCACGTATAATTAAATAACGAAAAAGGTTAGGTACACACAAAGTCGCGCATCGTATAGAATAGCATGCAGGGCGCTGCATGAACTTGTTTGAAACAGAAATAGGAAAGAACACCAGTGTTGCCATATTATAAAATAAAATTATCCGACCACCCAATGAAAATTATTGTATTTTGAAAAAAGTATTGTACAAAATTATCGTACTTTTAAAAAATATATCGTACATTTTGTTTTTTCAAATTATGTATTAGTTTCAAATCATCTCTATACATTTATAGTAGATTATATGATTTTAAATTAGTTTTATTTACACTAAAACAGAATTTGAACCAGCAGATTGTTCCTCATAACTACATTTATTGGGTTCTTTTTTCTCTTTTTTTACAGGTTTGCATTAATATTTTTTCTATATATTTTATAGACAAAGTTACAAAACTATCTATAATTTTAATCCCGGAGCCTACGTTTTAAACACAACCCTGACACATGGTTACACAATTCAGATTTCAAATGTTTGTAACTGACAGATATATGTCACTGTCAAAGGACTAATCATTTCAAATAATAATATTAATGTTTTATAAAGAAAATAGTAAATGGAACAATAATTATATGGAAAGGAACTTAATACAGTTTCCAGCATAAGAAAATATGTAAAAATATAGGCAAGATAATAAAAATATATATCATCTGCTTTGTACGCAGATGTCGGTATTAATGATAACATATTTGTTCCGTGCAGGCGTTTACCAGGCGTCACTTCACGCGAATCTTGGGAACTGGTTTGATTCCGACCAACGCCAAATATTTTAGAATTTGATATGGCACAAAATTGACCCCTGTGGTGCACTCTCTACGCCAGCAATGAATATAGGTAAGTATATAAATTAATAAAATAAATATATTATCACGGCATATTACCCATTGCTGGGTCTGCCAATCTGCTTTGTACACAGATTTCGGTAATGATGATGACATATTTGTACCGTGCGGGCGTTTACCAGGTGTCACCTCACGAGCACTTATTGCTGGCGTGGAAAGTGCACCACAGGGGTCATTTTTTGTGCCATTTAAAATTCGAAATATTTGGCGTCGGTCGGAATCGAACCCGGTATTTATATTTAATTTAATTTTAAGTATTTACATGAATAAAAATTAAATTAAACGGGAGGTATTGTGTTGGCCAAATCAGATTTTTTATTTTAATTTAAAACCATTTGATTTTTATTTTAAATAAAAGATATATAATTTTAAAATATATATGTTTAAGGGGCGGCAATTTGTGTTTTTGTCCGGGGCGACGTGAACGCTGGAGCGGGCGCTGTATATTGGAAGAATGAATAGCTTAATTGTAGAAGGTGGAAGAAACAGAGGAAGACCAAAGATAAGATGGAAGAACTGTATTGCGGAACACTTGAGAAAAAAGGAACGGAATGAGGACGACACACAGAAATGAGTGAAAAAAGAAAATAAAACATAGCGACATAGGAAAAGCTAAAGAAGAAGATGTCAGTGTCAAGGGCAATTTGCTTAGTTTGTTTATGAAGTAATTTAACTGGAAATATAGAATATTTTGCAAGAAAAATTATATATGGAATTTGTACATAATACACGGAATTGATGGAAGGTAATGTGCTGGCAACATCAGCTTTTTTTAAGAAAAACAATTAAGAGCTTCAAATTAAGGTACTTCAGGTAGATCAATTGTAACCAAAATCTAATCAATTGGATGTAAGAATAGGAATAAAAAAATTGTAATTTTTGAAATTGTAGTATTGGAGTTATCGCGGACGAAACGATCATCACACACACACATACAGACATCATCGTAAAAATAGTAAATTCGTATTCTAGGGACCCCAAAACGTGCTTATTTATATAACTCACCATTGATTTTTTGACCTAAGACAATACCTTTCTTACCTAAAAGTGACGGAAGGTAAAAAACCTGACTTACCAATGCTATAGGTATCTTATGCTGTAGAAAGAAACCGAAACATATAAAATGCGGACAACCTACAAAGAAATACTAACGGAAAATAACTAAAACAGGGTAGATATCAGTCATATAATTCAATTATTGAAGCCAAATTTAGAAAACCAGGATTCTTTCTTATATGTTAAAACAAAAACAGTATACGAGTATAATGGAAGATAATCAATGGTAAAAGATATATTCAAATTTATTTTAAATAAATATATTACTTATTTCTGGGTGTGCCAATCTGCTTTCTACACAGATATCGGTAATGATGAAATATTTGTACCGTGCGGGCGTTTACTAGGCGTCATCTCACAGGCACTCAATGCTGGCGTGGGGACTACACCATAGGGGTCAATTTAGTGCCATTAATATTCGAAGAATTTTTGGTGTCGGTCGGGATCGAACTCGGGTCCCCAGATTCGCGACCAAACACTCAGGTACACGGCCACGAGACCCTATTTATTTTAATATAAATAGAAATACTAAAATAATTTAATATAGGTACCTAGTAAATCTTACTGACAAAAAAATACTTTTCATGTATGAAAAATGATAAAAAAAAATTAAATGAAAACACTACCCATTAAAGAAGTGGCGCAAGCTATCTCGTATATTTGTTTTTTTTTGTGTCGGTGCTAGCTGAGAATGACGTATTATGTGCTGTTGGAGGTAGAACGGGCACTCAGCTGTTTATGCGAGATTAGTTAATGGTTTTTATAATACATGTGTACTTCAAAAAGAATTTACCATCTGATATCCAACCTCGCTATTTAACAAAAATCAAGTTAATTTGTAATATTGATGATGTGATGAAAGTGAGTTTTTGAAGGATATATAGGATTTTCCGAATATTTTGCCAATGGATATAAATTATTTTGTTACCAACAAAAGCGTTTACACCCAAGAGCAATTAAATACTTTCCGGGGTTTAAAATCATATAAATATTACCGGTGTAGTTGGGTACGCGATATTAATGTGAAGAAATTTGGAAAACTTGTATCTACTAGTAAAAGAAAAGGTGAGTAATCTATTTATATTACAATATATTAATTTAATGCTTTATTATACACATTTTATTACAAAAAAAACATTGTTAAAAATGAATTTATTTCTTTATCTGTCTTTCATTATTTATTGAATGTAGAATACATCCTGAGACGGTAGTGATGGAACAACGTAGGACCATACAAGTCAAAGTTTCTTAGCCTCTTCAGACCATAGCCCAGCGTCAGCTATTTTTCCATGTCTTCCACGAGGAAATTTCCATTTGTTTTCCAAACCCGTTACGGACACATCTTGTATAACTAAAAGAACTGTCGCTAAATGATTGCGTGTTTCCGAAAGACCCGATGTAGATACATCTGCAGTGACCACTGTGAACTCTCTCAGCTTTTTCGGCAATTATCCACACGTCTAATAACTTTTCGTTCAGTATTTGTGAATGCATAACCTATAAAATAATATTACATGTCAATGTATGGATGTTAAATAAATAAATCATCACGGTATATGAGATTTCTGATTCATAATGATTTTATTGTAATAAAATGTGTATAATAAAGCATAAATTAACCCATTGCAGTATAAATAGATTACTCACCTTTTCTTTTACTAGTAGGTTCGTTTTCCAAATTTCTTCACATTAATATCTCGCAGCCAATTGCACCAGTAATACTTATACGGTTTTAAACTCCGGAAATTGTTTAATTGCTCTTGGGTTTAAACACTTTCGTTAGTACCAAATAATTGATTATATCCATTGGCAAAATATTCAGAAAATCCGATATATCCTGCGAAAATCCACTTTCATCACAATTGTGCGGGTCAATATTACAAATTAACTCGATTTTTGGTAATTAGCGAAGTTGCATATCAGGTGATAGCTTCTTCTTGAAGTACACATACATTATAGAAACCATTAAATAATCTCGCACAATGAAATACGAGAGAAATTTGTTTTGTAAGACAACAAACTTATTTCAGATTTTGAATTAGCGCTAAGAAAAACTCGCTTTGAATAGATGGCGTATTTGTCGCTCGACCTCATTTATTTGCTAAAGAAATGAGTAACAAGCCGGGGGCACTAAGATCAGCTGTTTCGAAGGTTACCGCAACAGCTGAGTGCCCGCGCTCTATTTCAATTCATGGGTTATGTAGACTGTTATGTATTTAAATTTGACCATAGAGTTAAAAATATAATACATAGAGGGAGCGTAAAGTACGATTGTAGGCAATGACCTTGATGCCTAGTGACGGAAGGGGAATGAAGCGTCAGCCATATTGTGCAGCCCCATTTTAGCGCGTTATTCAAATCTGTCTATTTTACGTAAAATAAAGTTATATTGGAGTAATAAAACAATAGTAATAGTGTAATTTACTAGAATAAATCCAACGTAGGAAATAAATAATATCAACCGTAATAAAATGTTTTTATTTGTACAAGATAATTCAGTAACTAAAATAAAATACATAATTATTTTTAAAATTTAAAGAAATCCAATAAATATAAATATCTGAAACTAGTAACCTTCGAACAGAATTAATTTGTTATATTGTTGTTATCGACTTTGTGATGAATCTTTTATATTTTTTGCAATGTAGTATAGTCGTATGGAAATATATTTTTCTAAAATAGCTTTAATCAAATAAATAATATTGTTTTCCATTGGATTAAATATTTCCTTATTAGGACCCCTATGGTGTAGTCCCCACGCCAGCATTGAGTGCCTGTGAGATGACGCCTAGTAAACGCCCGCACGGTACAAATATTTCATCATTACCGATATCTGTGTAGAAAGCAGATTGGCACACCCAGAAATAAGTAATATATTTATTTAAAATAAATTTGAATATATCTTTTACCATTGATTATCTTCCATTATACTCGTATACTGTTTTTGTTTTAACATATAAGAAAGAATCCTGGTTTTCTAAATTTGGCTTCAATAATTGAATTATATGACTGATATCTACCCTGTTTTAGTTATTTTCCGTTAGTATTTCTTTGTAGGTTGTCCGCATTTTATATGTTTCGGTTTCTTTCTACAGCATAAGATACCTATAGCATTGGTAAGTCAGGTTTTTTACCTTCCGTCACTTTTAGGTAAGAAAGGTATTGTCTTAGGTCAAAAAATCAATGGTGAGTTATATAAATAAGCACGTTTTGGGGTCCCTAGAATACGAATTTACTATTTTTACGATGATGTCTGTATGTGTGTGTGTGATGATCGTTTCGTCCGCGATAACTCCAATACTACAATTTCAAAAATTACATTTTTTTTATTCCTATTCTTACATCCAATTGATTAGATTTTGGTTACAATTGATCTACCTGAAGTACCTTAATTTGAAGCTCTTAATTGTTTTTCTTAAAAAAAGCTGATGTTGCCAGCACATTACCTTCCATCAATTCCGTGTATTATGTACAAATTCCATATATAATTTTTCTTGCAAAATATTCTATATTTCCAGTTAAATTACTTCATAAACAAACTAAGCAAATTGCCCTTGACACTGACATCTTCTTCTTTAGCTTTTCCTATGTCGCTATGTTTTATTTTCTTTTTTCACTCATTTCTGTTTTGTGTGTCGTCCTCATTCCGTTCCTTTTTTCTCAAGTGTTCCGCAATACAGTTCTTCCATCTTATCTTTGGTCTTCCTCTGTTTCTTCCACCTTCTACAATTAAGCTATTCATTCTTCCAATATATTCTTCATCTATTCTCATGACATGTTCATACTAATGTAATCGTTTCTCTTGTATCTTTCTACAAACTTCTATTACTCGAGCCATTTCCCTTATTCTTTCATTCATTATCCTATCTTTCCGTCTCTTCCCCAACATCTATCTCAACATCAATATTTAGAAGTTTTTTTTTTCAAGAATCTTCTACTTCCAGTTGTCCAATTGTTACCAAAACCTTTTCAGATCTTCCCATGAATGTCCGATTGGGAAATACGTAAACAAATATAAAGTCTTATAGTTTTTGAGTAATCGTCCTTACAACATCCCACATACACACACACAGATATCATCGTAAAATGTTAAAATCGGATTATAGGGACCTTAAAACGTCCTTATTCAATAAAATCTGGATATGCGATTTTTAGCATGAATCCAATAGCTCTCTTAGCGAGAGGTAAAAATTATTAAAATAAAAATTATATATGAAAACTACATTGCAAAAAGGGTCACATTTTTTAATGAAATATACATCATGTACATCAAATACGGTAGAATTTTATGTATAAACTTCCAATGCAATAAGAATCATAGTCTCAAAGTTAACCTGTGAAATATATAGCCATACAACACAAATATAATATAAATTTGTTTTTTTTATTTCCCGAAAACTACATAACAATGACATTCCTCTTTTTTGCAGCGTGATCTTCATATAATAATCCTTTTTTTCCTCAATTCGGCTTCAAAAATTAGAAGAATTTGGAAATTAATTGATATCTAGGCTGTTCCTTTACATATGTTTTAGCTTCTTTCTACGTCATAAGATAGTTTTGTTAAGTCAGATTGTTAGATTTAAACCATGTTTTTGGTAGACTTGGTTTTATGTGTACGATTATTTTTTATTATTCTTTATGACGTTGTGGCATGGAGAATTCGTGTATTGTAAATGAATGTCTTGATTTAATTTCTATTGCACATGGATTTCCTTAATAATCGTGTTTAGATATTTGAAATAGACCTTTTCAATTTAAAGAGATCTGCGCGTAGTAAGCCAACAACTGACGGGAGTCATGGTTATGCACTTGTGATAAGATTCATGGCGCGTGTGTGTTTTTTTTAATAGATTTAAACTATGAGGAAAGTCTCAGACAACTTTAAGAAACTTGTCGAAAGTCGTTACAAAGCGAGATTTTGTTTCACAGCCTAGCTGACTGTTGCAGACGCCATTTTACTTACTATTGGCAGAGATACAAGAGACAGCTGAAAAGGATTATTGTTTTCTATCAGTAGCATTTTACACTTAAACCGTTATGTCTATGTATAAATATTGTCATTGTATAATGTAAAATAAGATTAATTATAAGTTATGCAAAGATGAATGTGTTTTATTTGCCTCCTGCCTTAAATACAATAAAAAATATAAACAATACATCCTTCTCAAACACTATTCCCATTGATATCAGCTTCTTGCAACAAATATATGTGTTTATAAACTTTATTGTATATACAGATTAGTAGGTTTATATTATTTACTGCTACACCATTCCCATGTATTTATAATATAAATAATTGCTATTTACAGATTGTTATACATGTGCAAATAAAAGATTATAAGTGATTCAAATGCTTGATTTATTTTTTAATGCTGTAATACAAGAAAACTAATAAATGTTTGTTAACTTTCACAATTTATTTCGTTGCGACATCTATCAGTGCTCACTATAACTATTAACCTATTCCAATTTAATAATTTTATTTTGTTACAATTTGTAGGACGGAGTGTACTTTTTAAATATGTAAGCGCGCGAAGTTGATACGCGCCAACTTCATGGGCTAGATTTGTACGTTATGACATAGTGCTGGGCAGGAAATGTACAGGGCGATCTATGTACATTATGACGATGCATAAGGCAAGAAATGTACACTTTGACGCGCGCCAACTTCATGGGCTAGATTTGTACGTTATGACACAGTGCTTGGCAGGAAATGTACAGGGCGATTTATGTACATTATGACGAAGCGTGTGTTCCCATATAAATCTCATTTTTGTATCACAAACGTTAGTTTTCCGCCTCCGCTAAATGGCAACGCCGGAGAAGAGGTCATAAGGATGTTTTCATATGATTTCATTTCATATTTGCAAGCTCGCGAAAAAAAGACGTGCAGTGATAGTAGGCGATTTTTCGCGACGGACCAAACATGAACCACGGTTATACGTTTGGTTCATGAAAACGTCACTGTTATGACGTAAGATAGGATATCGCGAGAAATCAGCTTGGTTAAACCTGTTGCATCATTCGGCGGTTAATTTTAAACGATGGAGAAGTATATGAGTTATATTATAGATGAATTTATTGAGATGGACATGAGTTATTTAGTATGCTATCTTTACACATTTCGAAATATCATGTAACAACAGGATCTGCAAATAATTGATTGTTTTATTTGTAAACAAAACTTTAACCTAACTTTTACCTTTATTTAATATATCAACAGTTCCCCTGTCAACTTCCACTTCAAGTATTTCTAATCCATTGGAAATTGTGACTTTTTCCATGTTTGTAATTTATTCTAGTTTAAATCAAAATCTCAAACGCTCAAGTGTATAAATAAAACAAAGGTAGACTGAGATGGATTGAGATTAGAAAGAGAGAACCGATGAACCAGATTCATGAACCTGCTCGCTAGCTCGGTTCGTGATTCGACGAACCTGGTTCATGATTGACGTCATTAGTTCGTCGCGAGAACGTACTGGTTCATAAAATTCATTAACCAAACCGCTTTGGTTCGTCGCGAAAATTCGCCTAGTGTAATCTGGTAATGATGTCATCAAGGACTAAATTGCTGTTAAAACTGTGCAGTAAGTCCTACCAAAAAGCCTTTAAGTATTACGCCAATAAATTGGACATATGCATATATAATACTACATTATTTAAAATATTTCATATTAACGTCATACGGTGTCTGAATGTTCTTCATAATTCCCATTCGTTTATAAATTAAAAGGCATTTAAACATTTAGTAATTGATAATTTGTAAGGCTTTAATTTAAGACTATTTTTGTACCGCTTCTAAAGAAAAATCGCAGATCTAGGTTTGTGAATGGGCCAAATCGGCCTAAGATATATAAGGCCATTTGTCATTACTTTGTTATTTATTAACCGATCGGAACCAAATTTAAAACGTACTTATTGTGAATTATTCCATGTTATAACATGCTCGAATACCAAATTTAACAACTATATTTTAATTAGAAAATGTCCTTTTGGCCGTTTTTAAAATTTTAAAAATAATATAAAATTTCTCAAGAAACGGCTATTGCCATAAAAGTTTATAGGCGGATTCTAAAGTGAAATTGTAAATGAAATTTCGGGAATGGGCCTTATCGGTCCAAAAATATATGAGGCCCTTTGTCATTTCCCAGTTAATTATAAACCGATTGTGACCAACTTTGCACCATGTTTATTCAATGTGAAACCATGGCCGATTAACAATTTTAATAGCAATCTTCATTAGAAAGTGCATTAATATTTATTTTCCGTCGACCGTTTATTAATAGGCTATCTTAATGTATAGAAAATCATTCATTAATGACCCCTATTAATGCATGATTTTTTATTAGTAAACGATTTATTGGGTGCGTTCACCACATGGAACACAGCATGTATTGCTAACGCTAAGTTGTAGCAAAAAGGTAGACAGAATTAAAAGTTATGCTTTTGACACTTACTAGCTAGGTATATTCACGTAGCATACCTTTAAAATGAATTTGAAAGAATAAAATTCCTCAAATAACATAAAAAACCGCTTGTGTTGTCTAGCATTAAGTAAACTGAACGCACCCACTGAAAACAATTGATGACAAAACTCATTGATTTTCTGACGTAAAATTTGACGTTCGGTCAACCATTACTAACCTAAAAAAAATTTGTCATGGAATAAAATTAGATTTTCCATTTAAGTAAAATACGGTCAACGAAAAAATATTGTAACTAGCATGTGTGTTAATTGGCGATTAATGATCTCAACAATTCAAATGTCTCGATCATTAATCGTCTCATTAACACACTTGATAGTTAAATAACTATTAAAGCAAAAAAGGTCCCACAACTATAATCAAAAAAGGTACATACAGTAAAAACAAAAATAGGTACAAATAATTAGGAACTAACAATAATTTTAGGATGGACCGCTGCAGAAGTTGATAATTTAGAGATAGAATTTGCTTCATACATACAGAAAAAATCTGTTGTGGCCAGCACAATACCTTCCCTCAATCCTGTGTATTATGTACAAATTCCATACATAAATTTTCTTGCAAAAGATTCTAAATTTCCAGTAAAATTATTTCATAAACTATGCAACACTGTTATATTCTTCTACTTTAGATTTTTCCATTCGTTAGGGGTCGCAATTTTTATATTTTTATTCCACTCATTTCTCTTTTGCGTGTCGTCCTCATTCAGGTCCTTTTATTTCAAGTTTTCCGCAATACAGTCCTTTCATCTTATCTTTGGTCTTCTTCTGTTTCTTCTACCTTCTACTACTAAGCTATTCATTCTTCTTTCAATATATTCTACATCTTTCCTTATGACATATTCAAACCAGTGTAATCGTCTTCCTTGTATCTTTCTAGAAACTTCTAATACTCGAGTTATTTCCCTTATTCATTCGTTCCTTATTGTATCTTTCCATGTCTTCCCCAACATCTATCTCAACATCCTCATCTGTACCACATTCATTATCTTTTCAGTTAGAATTTTCTTAACATAGTAGTTGTTTCTATGATTATAGCATAGGTAGGCTGATTAATAAAATTTAATTTCTTTATAATTCTTTAACTCTATATCCATTGAATATGAAATATAAAATGCAATCAATTCGTTTAGATAATAGAATATTCTTTAATATTTATAATAACAGTAAATGTGTAAATAATATTTCATAGTTTGTTTATAAAATAATTTTACTGAAAAAATAGGATCTTTTGCAAGAAAATTTATGTATAGGGCACAAGCAGTCACGTGACTTTCTGACCTTGGCAAGCAGATATCAGATTGACAGCTATTAATTATGTCCGTAACTGACAAATGTCAATTATACATTCAAAATTTCATTTTTTGGTATTTTATGATTCCTTTTCTCGGCAACTGAAGTCCACATGCCTGATAACAAATAAACCACATGAAATAAGAAAATCTTGAAATTTTTAATGAAAAATTATGACTTTTGTCTGTTATGGACGTAATTAATAGCTGTCATTTTGACACGGGTCCCCATATTTGCTTGCCAAAGTCAGCAAAGTCACGTCACTGCACGCGCCCTATACATAAATTTTCTTGCAAAAGATCCTATATTTCCAGTAAAAATATTTCATGAACAAACTATGCAAATTTCACTTGACACTGACATCTTCTTCTTCTTTAGTTTTTCCCGTTTTTTAGGGCGATCGCTATTTTTTATATTCTTCTTCCACTCATTTTTGTTTTGCGTATCGTCCTCATTCAGTTCCTTTTCGCTCAAGTCTTCTGCAATACAGTCCTTCCATCTTATATTTGGTCTTCCTATGTTTCTTTGACCTTCTATTACTAAGCTATTCATTCTTATTCTAATATATTCATTTCTCCTCATGACATAACCAAAATCTAGTCTGCATATGGTTGTAACGAAGGGGAATACGCAAGAATTGTCATTCTTGGAATTCTAGTATTGGAGATATCGCGACCGATACCGCGGTCACACACACACACACATACAGACATCATCGTAAAAATAGTAAAATCGTATTGTAAAGACCCTAAAATGTGTTTTTGCCAAAAATATGGTGCAAACTATCAATCTGTACGTGTATTCATATTAAAAATCCAGAACGCAGATAAAGAGGTGTCTATGTGACCTCCGATAATGTGGCAACACTGTCGGAGACCACAACGACTACAAGGTGTACGCATATATACAGTTTTCGGAGGTCACAGCGTACTTTCTGTGCTTCCCATATATGACCCCAGAAAAACTCAAAAATCTTTTCCCCTCTCAAGGAATTCGGAGTGATTATCATTTCAACACCCCATATATACATTTTTTGTCGATGTAGCTCAATGGGAAGACCCGGAGGCCAGGTCGCCTTTTCCATGTACCGGAGGCGACAAGATACCGTGCATCAATATATATATATATATATATATATATATATATATATATATATATATATATATATATATATATATATATATATAAACACATTAATTGCACTTTCACAGAGTTTTTTTTAATGAAAAACGTATTTCCATCACTTGAGAACCAAATGTACGACACAGCCATATAGGAGAAATATTTCATATCAAAAGATTAATATCGACAAAAGTATTTTATATAAATATTTATATTATAATAAAAATATCCTTTAGATTATATTGATTTTTGTTATTATATTTCTTACTTCATTTCCTTTCCATAAATTATGAGATCCTTATTTTCTAATAATATTAATAATATTCAAACAGAAAATTAATCATAATGTTCATTCGTCATAAATATGCAATAAGTCAAGCTCAGTCTAAATCTTTTCTAGATATTTTGTTGTTGTTTATAATGAATTGATATGAAAGCAAGTTATTAATTTTTTTGTACCTCCCCGTAGCGTGACACTGCAACAAAAAATAAGGAGTAATTTATTATAACTGTTATTCTTTTTATTTATAATAATTCGTAAGCGAAACAGATTCATATTTCATATAGGAGATATATGAAAAATATATCTAGGTACATGGGATATACTACACAAATTTAAATTTGTTGAAATTGCCGCGTTTTGCAAGCCAAACTTACACTCGGTAAATTTAGCTCCTGGGGAATTTGTTTTGTTAGATTAATTATAAGTAATTAATTATTCTTTTTTCTCTAATTATATTTATTCATCTATACATGCTAACTTCATGTAATGTTACAAAGAGAAATGGTTATTATAATTTTATTTTTACTTTCCTTTCCTAGGACGGATCTTTATGATTTTTTTTCACACCCCTCTACGGGTGGCGCCATATTGAAATGTATATTAAATAAGTTGTTATAATATATATTATTTATTTATTATAATTTCATGGTGGCACGCGAAATTATATAGGAGATATCTAAGAATATACGAAAATGCAAGGCGAGTCATAAAATCTTTGATTTTTTTTCACACCCCTCTACGGGTGGCGCTATATTGAAATGTATATTGAATAAGTTGTTATAATATATATTATTTATTTATAATAAGTTCATGGCGGCACGCGAACTTATATAGGAGATATCTAAGAATATACGAAAAATATAAGTCGACTCGTAAAATCTTTATGAATTTTTTTCACACCCCTCTACGGGTGGCCCCATATTGAAATGTATATTAAATAAGTTGTTATAATATTTACTATTTATTTATAATAATTTCATGGCGGCACGCGGACTTATATAGGAGATATCTAAGATTATACGAAAATATAAGTCGAGTCGTAAAATCTTTATGATTTTTTTTCACACCCCTCTACGGGTGGCACCATATTGAAATGTATATTAAATAAGTTGTTATAATATATATTATTTATTTATAATAAGTTCATAGCGGCACGCGAACTTATATAGGAGATATCTAAGATTATACAAAAATGCAAGGCGAGTCATAAAATCTTTATGATTTTTTTTCACACCCCTCTACGGGTGGCGCCATATTTAAATGTATATTAAATAAGTTGTTATAATATATATTATTTATTTATAATAAGTTTATGGCGGCACGCGAACTTATATAGGAGATATCTAAGAATATACGAAAATGCAAGGCGAGTCAAAATCTTTATGATTGTTTTTCATACCCCTGTACGGGTGGCGCCATATTGAAATGTATATTAAATAAGTTGTTATAATATATATTATTTATTTATAATAATTTCATGGCGGCACGCGAACTTATATAGGAGTTATCTAAGAATATACGAAAAATATAAGTCGACTCGTAAAATCTTTATGAATTTTTTTCACACCCCTCTACGGGTGGCGCCATATTGAAATGTATATTAAATAAGTTGTTATAATATTTACTATTTATTTATAATAATTTCATGGCGGCACGCGGACTTATATAGGAGATATCTAAGATTATACGAAAATATAAGTCGAGTCGCACAATCTTTATGATTTTTTTCGCACCCTCCTACGGGTGGTGCCACATTAAAATATATATTGATTAATTTTCTATAATATATATTATTTATTTATAGTAATTTAAAGGCGGCACGCGAACTTATATAGGAGATATCTTAGATTACATAAAAATGAAGGACGGGTCACACTTTCTTTATGATTTTTTTTCACACCCTCCTACGGGCTGTGTTATATTAAAATATATATTATATAATTTGTTATAATGCATACTATTCATTTATATTAATTTCAAGGGGGCACGCGGCATTATATAGGAGATATCTAAAAAAATATGCACATAGGATAGATAACGTAAACTTTATTATTTTTTTACAAATTCCCTACGGGTGGTTCTATTACACAATATATATGAGTATATTTGTTATAATACATACTATTTATTTATAATAATTTCGATGCGGCACTCTCAAGATATTTAGGGAATAAATACATTTGTTGATTATATACTGCCATAACCTATAAAGTTTATGTGGTTAGAATCATCAAAATTAATAAATTACCTGCGTCTGATAATTTTATATGTATTATTTTTATTTATTCTTTCGTTTAATATATACTTTATTGTCATTTATTCCTTAATTTCTAAAATAATTACCACTGGTATATCTGTTAGGTCATGGTAATGCAAAGTATAATGTTTGTTCACAATAGGTTGTGTTACAGAGGTGGCCGCTAGAATCACTCTGGTGAAATGTATATTAAATAAGTTGTTATAATATATATTATTTATTTATAATAAGTTCATGGCGGCACGCGAACTTATATAGGAGATATCTAAGAATATACGAAAATATAAGTCGACTCGCAAAATCTTTATGATTTTTTTTCACACCCCTCTACGGGTGGCGCCATATTGAAATGTATATTAAATAAGTTGTTATAATATATATTATTTATTTATAATAAGTTCATGGCGGCACGCGAACTTATATAGGAGATATCTAAGAATATACGAAAATAGAAGTCGACTCGCAAAATCTTTATGATTTTTTTTCACACCCCTCTACGGGTGGCACCATATTGAAATGTATATTAAATAAGTTGTTATAATATATATTATTTATTTATAATAAGTTTATGGCGGCACGCGAACTTATATAGGAGATATCTAAGAATATACAAAAATGCAAGGCGTCATAAAATCTTTATGATTTTTTTTCACACTCCTCTACGGGTGGCACCATATTGAAATGTATATTAAATAAGTTGTTATAATATATATTATTTATTTATAATAAGTTCATGGCGGCACGCGAACTTATATAGGAGATATCTAAGAATATACGAAAATATAAGTCGACTCGTAAAATCTTTATAATTTTTTTTCACACCCCTCTACGGGTGGCGCCATATTGAAATGTATATTAAATAAGTTGTTATAATATATATTATTTATTTATAATAAGTTTATGGCGGCACGCGAACTTATATAGGAGATATCTAAGAATATATGAAAAATATAAGTCGACTCGTAAAATCTTTATGATTTTTTTCCACACCCCTCTACGGGTGGCACCATATTGAAATGTATATTAAATAAGTTGTTATAATATATATTATTTATTTATAATAAGTTCATGGCGGCACGCGAACTTATATAGGAGATATCTAAGATTATACAAAAATGCAAGGCGAGTCATAAAATCTTTATGATTTTTTTTCACACCCCTCTACGGGTGGCGCCATATTGAAATGTATATTAAATAAGTTATTATAATATATATTATTTATTTATAATAATTTCATGGCGGCACGCGAACTTATATAGGAGTTATCTAAGAATATACGAAAAATATAAGTCGACTCGTAAAATCTTTATGAATTTTTTTCACACCCCTCTACGGGTGGCGTCATATTGAAATTTATATTAAATAAGTTGTTATAATATATACTATTTATTTATAATAATTTCATGGCGGCACGCGGACTTATATAGGAGATATCTAAGATTATACGAAAATATAAGTCGAGTCGCACAATCTTTATGATTTTTTTCGCACCCTCCTACGGGTGGTGCCACATTAAAAGATATATTGATTAATTTGCTATAATATATATTATTTATTTATAGTAATTTAAAGGCGGCACGCGAACTTATATAGGAGATATCTTAGATTACATAAAAATGAAGGACGGGTCACACTTTCTTTACGATTTTTTTTCACACTTTCCTAAGGGCGTTGTTATATTAAAATATATATTATATAATTTGTTTTAATGCATACTATTTATTTATATTAATTTCAAGGCGACACGCGGCATTATATAGGAGATATCTAAAAAAATATGCACATAGGATAGATATCGTAAACTTTATTATTTTTTTACAAATTCCCTACGGGTGGTTCTATTACACAATATATATGAGTATATTTGTTATAATACATACTATTTATTTATAATAATTTCGATGCGGCACTCTCAAGATATTTAGGGAATAAATACATTTGTTGATTATATACTGCCATAACCTATAAAGTTTATGTGGTTAGAATCATCAAAATTAATAAATTACCTGCGTCTGATAATTTTATATGTATTATTTTTATTTATTCTTTCGTTTAATATATACTTTATTGTCATTTATTCCTTAATTTCTAAAATAATTACCACTGGTATATCTGTTAGGTCATGGTAATGCAAAGTATAATGTTTGTTCACAATAGGTTGTGTTACAGAGGTGGCCGCTAGAATCACTCTGGTGAAATGTATATTAAATAAGTTGTTATAATATATATTATTTATTTATAATAAGTTCATGGCGGCACGCGAACTTATATAGGAGATATCTAAGAATATACGAAAATATAAGTCGACTCGCAAAATCTTTATGATTTTTTTTCACACCCCTCTACGGGTGGCGCCATATTGAAATGTATATTAAATAAGTTGTTATAATATATATTATTTATTTATAATAAGTTCATGGCGGCACGCGAACTTATATAGGAGATATCTAAGAATATACGAAAATAGAAGTCGACTCGCAAAATCTTTATGATTTTTTTTCACACCCCTCTACGGGTGGCACCATATTGAAATGTATATTAAATAAGTTGTTATAATATATATTATTTATTTATAATAAGTTTATGGCGGCACGCGAACTTATATAGGAGATATCTAAGAATATACAAAAATGCAAGGCGTCATAAAATCTTTATGATTTTTTTTCACACTCCTCTACGGGTGGCACCATATTGAAATGTATATTAAATAAGTTGTTATAATATATATTATTTATTTATAATAAGTTCATGGCGGCACGCGAACTTATATAGGAGATATCTAAGAATATACGAAAATATAAGTCGACTCGTAAAATCTTTATAATTTTTTTTCACACCCCTCTACGGGTGGCGCCATATTGAAATGTATATTAAATAAGTTGTTATAATATATATTATTTATTTATAATATGTTTATGGCGGCACGCGAACTTATATAGGAGATATCTAAGAATATATGAAAAATATAAGTCGACTCGTAAAATATTTATGATTTTTTTCCACACCCCTCTACGGGTGGCACCATATTGAAATGTATATTAAATAAGTTGTTATAATATATATTATTTATTTATAATAAGTTCATGGCGGCACGCGAACTTATATAGGAGATATCTAAGATTATACAAAAATGCAAGGCGAGTCATAAAATCTTTATGATTTTTTTTCACACCCCTCTACGGGTGGCGCCATATTGAAATGTATATTAAATAAGTTATTATAATATATATTATTTATTTATAATAATTTCATGGCGGCACGCGAACTTATATAGGAGTTATCTAAGAATATACGAAAAATATAAGTCGACTCGTAAAATCTTTATGAATTTTTTTCACACCCCTCTACGGGTGGCGTCATATTGAAATTTATATTAAATAAGTTGTTATAATATATACTATTTATTTATAATAATTTCATGGCGGCACGCGGACTTATATAGGAGATATCTAAGATTATACGAAAATATAAGTCGAGTCGCACAATCTTTATGATTTTTTTCGCACCCTCCTACGGGTGGTGCCACATTAAAAGATATATTGATTAATTTGCTATAATATATATTATTTATTTATAGTAATTTAAAGGCGGCACGCGAACTTATATAGGAGATATCTTAGATTACATAAAAATGAAGGACGGGTCACACTTTCTTTACGATTTTTTTTCACACTTTCCTAAGGGCGTTGTTATATTAAAATATATATTATATAATTTGTTTTAATGCATACTATTTATTTATATTAATTTCAAGGCGACACGCGGCATTATATAGGAGATATCTAAAAAAATATGCACATAGGATAGATATCGTAAACTTTATTATTTTTTTACAAATTCCCTACGGGTGGTTCTATTACACAATATATATGAGTATATTTGTTATAATACATACTATTTATTTATAATAATTTCGATGCGGCACTCTCAAGATATTTAGGGAATAAATACATTTGTTGATTATATACTGCCATAACCTATAAAGTTTATGTGGTTAGAATCATCAAAATTAATAAATTACCTGCGTCTGATAATTTTATATGTATTATTTTTATTTATTCTTTCGTTTAATATATACTTTATTGTCATTTATTCCTTAATTTCTAAAATAATTACCACTGGTATATCTGTTAGGTCATGGTAATGCAAAGTATAATGTTTGTTCACAATAGGTTGTGTTACAGAAGTGGCCGCTAGAATCACTCTGGTAAATATTTATAAACAAAAATATTAATTGAAATTCAGAATGGATGACAACTTACCAACAAAAAGTTTTTTAAATTCATAAAACAGGTTGTTAAATTGATATTCTTTTATTTTATATAGTATATTAATTATTGTTAAAGAGAAATGTTTATATCAATTATTAATAACTCATTTTTAAAATTATTATTTCATACTGTTGAAAATAAATAAAAGTTACTAGATAATATCATAATGAAATCTTGGTGAACAAACCATTAGAGGTTGGCAGCCATCTTTGTCGAACGGTGCATATGTCAAGATTTGAGCATTTTGGTACGCGCCAACTTCATGGACTAGATTTGCGGAGTCGAGAAATGCATAAGTCGTTATTTGAAGAAGACTATGTAATTTCATGGACTAGATTTGCGGAGTCGTAAAATGCACAAGTCGTGATTTGTAGAAGGCTATATAACTTCATGGGCTAGATTTGCGTAGTCGAAACATGCATAAGTCGTGATTTGAAGAAGGCTATGCAGAAGTATTCGTATGTTTCATGCATTCCCGGCGTACGGGCACGGGAAATTCAATAAAACGTCAAATTTTACATGATTGCATAGAAAAATTTGAAATGTCTTTTCTTCGATGTATATTATAATAATGATTACACATTGAACAATAAATAAATAAAAAAAATAAAAATATGTATTTATGACAAAAATATGAAGTGTTATTTTAAAGTGTCATCTGAAAATTAGCTCTCGGGCGTCAGATACTTAACTAGATTAGAAAAATTAGAAAAAATGTTTTTTCGATAAGTAACAATAATGATTAAACTTTGTACAATAAATAAATAAATAGAAAATATGAATATCAGTATTTATGATAAAAGTATAATGCATCAATGTGAATACTTGAAACCCAAACATAGCCCATCAACACGGGCAAATTGATATTCACAGACTGTTTTAACTGTTGTGGTATCAATAGAAAAATAAAATATACATGTAAATTAAATTAATTTCTATTATTAATACCGATAGCTATGGTATTTGTACAGAATAACAATTTTTTGCCATTTTATCTGTCAGAACTCGTTAGCTATAATTTTTTTATTTCTTTTTTAAAATTTTGTAACGGTTATTTCATTTTATGGTTTTCTCAACAAATTTAACTCATTTCATGTAGTTTTTAATTCCGCGTTATTTTAAGAAAAAAATATTGTTTAGTTTGGGTGGGCATTTTTGGTGGGTAATCTACTTCATTGACTTCCTAAAGTCACTGTCTACCTAAATCCGAGTTCTGTGCGTTAGGTATTGTTTCTGTCTGTTTTTTTTTTACAAAATTTATACGCCTAGATTGTTGGGTGGGCAGGTTGCGTGGGCAGTTGGGTGGGCAGGTTGCGTGGGCATTTTGGGTGGGCAGGTTGGGTGGGCATGTTGCGTGGGCAGTTTGGGTGAGCATGTTGCGTGGGCAATTTGGGTGGGCATGTTGCGTGGGCAGTTTGGGTGGGCAGTTTGGGTGGGCATGTTACGTGGGCAATTTGGGTGGGCAGGTTGCGTGGGCAATTTGGGTGGGCAGGTTGCGTGGGCTATTTGGGTGGGCAGTTTGGGTGGGCATGTTGTGTGGGCATGTTGGGTGGGTAATATACTTCACTGACTTCCTAAAGTCACTGTCTACCTAAATCCGAGTTCTGTGCGTTAGGTATTGTTTCTGTCTGTTTTTTTTTATAAAATTTATACGCCTAGATTGTTGGGTGGGCAGGTTGCGTGGGCAATTTGGGTGGGCATGTTGCGTGGGCAGTTTGGGTGGGCATGTTGCGTGGGCAATTTGGGTGGGCATGTTGCGTGGGCAGTTTGGGTGGGCAATTTGGGTGGGCATTTTGCGTGGGCAGTTTGGGTGGGCAGGTTGAGTGGGCAGTTTGGGTGGGCAGGTTGCGTGGGCAATTTGGGTGGCAGGTTGCGTGGGCAGTTTGGGTGGGCAGGTTGCGTGGGCAGTTTGGGTGGGCAGGTTAGGTGGGCATGTTGTGTGGGTAATTTGGGTGGGCAGTTTGGGTGGGCATGTTGCGTGGGTAATTTGGGTGGGCAGTTTGGGTGGGCAGGTTGCGTGGGCAGTTTGGGTGGGCATCTTGCGTGGGTAATTTGGGTGGGCAGTTTGGGTGGGCAGGTTGCGTGGGCTGTTTGGGTGAGTAGGTTGCGTAAGCAATTTGGGTGGGCAGGTTGCGTAAGCAATTTGGGTGGGCTGTTGCGTGGGCAATTTGGGTGGGCAGTTTGGGTAGCCAGGTTCCGTGACCAGGAGAGGATAGATAGAACGTACGTGTAGACCATCATAAAACACTATCGACGGAGCCCTAGGGGAAGCATGGCGAAGCAACTGGGAGGAACCAGTAGCTGTGGCAAATATTCGACAAGACGTTGGCCTTATAGTGAACGCTCATCCTAATAATTCTAAATATATTTATTTAACAGTATATGAAGGTAAATTATTTCATACGAACTGATCAGTCTGTAAGATTGTAAATGTATTGATTTTAAGTGGATACCAGCGGCGTTAGCACCTTGTATAGCTTATACACGTTTCCAATGTGGAAATGCGTGTAAACAGTCATAAAATGCTGAAGACAGTGGCGGTAGCACTGTTTAAAAACGTGCAAATATTTTAATTTAGGAATGCATGTAATCAATCATAAAACACTATCCACCTAGGGGAAGCTCGGCGTAGCCGAGTTTTCGCTAGTATAATTGTATTAAATTAGTGAGAAAGATGCTGGGGAGTGATATATTTGGTGTAAAATATGAAGAGGTTATATGGTTTGAAAATTTAAAATTTTATGAGTTGTAGGTTAGGTGAGCATGACAATCATAGAAATTGTAATGATATAAAAAATATGAAAAATACTGACCGTCAGAGAAATTTTAATAAAGGTTTGGCATGTCGGTAGTTTAATATTGAATAAAAATTGTTATTTATTTTTGATGTTCATGTTTATGTTGAAAAATTGTTATAAAGTACGTCTTCTTTAAGCCAGAGAAATGGAACTTGTGAGGAAAAATTGAGTTGAGCGGAAGTATGTTGTATAGTGAGTTTTGGTTATTTTTATTGTTAATGTTTGTAATCCGCCTTCAGCAATAGGAATACATTTACAGACTTCAAACCATAACATAACAACAGACAACCAGGGAATACCGGGAAGTTTCACTTAGATGTACGGTTTTGGTACTCACCTAGCGACAACTATCGGACTTGGTCATCACTACTATAAATGTTTTTATGCCTGCTAGATGGCACACGAGTCCCAATTTTAAAAATTATGTTTTTTCAAGGTAATTTGCGTTGTGTATTACCTAATTAATTAAATTAGTTTGAAACGAGAAATGCCAAGAAATTGTAAAGAGCTGAATAAAACATGAAATATTGTGATAAAATAATATTGTTTCATTTCTGATTCTGTTTTTCGTGAGTTTGAATGCATTTATATAGTGTTTCTGGAATATTTGACTTCGCTTCTCATTTTCGACTTCTATTTGAATTTGGAATATTTGAGTTTGACGTTGGCATTCAGAAACTTTGGCTTGGACGAAACGAGACCCAGAAAGGACAAGACAGACGTACTCATGCTTCTTTGTATCCCATACAACAATTAGTTGCTGATCGCTACAGAAAGTCGTTGGAAGTATACACAACGCAAGTAAACAGTACGTAAGTATTTTCAATATGATGTGTTACAAAACATAAATATTTGTAAATATTGTAGGACATCTACATTATATTGGCTCCAAAAGTCATCACTTCTGCTCTTCCTGCGACCAACTTAGTTACGTTTTCTCCATACCGACTACAGAATTCATCACACGGGGGAGTAACCCGAACAATTCATCCTTGTTCGTGTACTTTACACTTATTCTTGAATTCATCATCTGTTTGTGTGTTACCACGACCAATTTATATTGGTGCAACCAGAGTTTTCTTCCGAGTAAGTTTCTTTCTTAATCATTGTACCGTACAAATACTTATTTATTGAACCCCCAATGCTGTGAATTGCAGCATTTATACAACAGTTCAATAATAATGTACTATTGTTTGTAATATTTTTGTTTTTATACATTCAATATGGTGAAATATCCTAAAATTGTTATGATAAAACAATAAGGTGTATCACATCAGGAACAAAATAGTTACGAAGAATTCAAAACTCTTCGTCACTACCAAAATGAAACTTAATTGTTTCACTTGAACTTTTATATTATTGTATATTGTAAGTCACACATTTATTTATCTTGTAACATAATACAAAATTTATAGAAAAATATTACAATGCAAAGAAACAGATGTAATATGCGAATTATTTACTTTTACTATTGTTAAAAATATTCTGTTTTGTATAAATTGCAGTAAATAGTAGTTAATAATAAACGAAATTACTGACCTAACGACTGACCTATACAATACTATATTAATCACTACATTGAAAATATGAATTGCTCATTTGCTATCATTTATTAAATAATATTTGGAAATCTGTTTTCTATATGAAAATTATATATGCATATGTTAAATAAGGAAAGTGGTCAAGGGTTTGATATTCCTTGAAAATTTTTTTATTTCCATATTACACGTGGAAAAACAAATTCTCATTATTCATTCACAGTAAATTAATGTATACATATTAATAACCCAATTGTAATAAAATGAATAAGTATGGAAATTGTTAAATATGGTAAATTAAGGAAATATTAATTTAATAAACTAATAACAGTAACTGAAAATTTTCAATGTGATAAGTAAGTGCATTATTAATGTATTTTTGTAAAACTCACATATAATTATATTTATATATGTAAGTTATGTAAACGTTATCGACGTTTATTAAAAAAATTTATTTATAAGTTTACAACAAGAAAATTATTTATTCAGATTATAATATAAATGATTATAAATGACACTACAGTCTCTCAACTACAACTGAACTCGACATAAGGTCGAAGCAAGAGTTTTATACTAGTTACATGAGAAAGTAAAGATAAGGTAACATGAGGTTTTGGGAACTTGGTGAGATCAGCAGTTCCTGTGGGAATGGATGTTCTAACTCCTCCCTCCTAAGAATTGGGCACCCTCGGTGAGGATTAGCTGAGGTTGCTGGTGGTCGAGGGATGAGGCCCTTGGTTGAAGCTCTATGTCCTGGTTCTGGGATGGACGGTCTCTCCTTTGGAGAAGCCTTTTCCTTGCAAGGACTGTGAAAATAATAATACTAATAATTATTAGTATGACATATAAGATTATTATTGCGTAGTTTGTGTTTTCGACGTCGTAATTTTCTTCAATGTTGTCGTATTTGTTTATGGGTATCTTCAAGTCTTGAATGTTGTCGATGTCGATGCTCATTTTGGGAATTTGGCTTATGTTAAGTTGTATTTGGAAGTCTTCTAGAATAACTGGTTTTCCGTATGTACTGTCTTTAAAATTTAAGCTTTGATTTCTGAACTTTAATTTACACTGATCTTCTTTTATAAGATATATTCCTTGTAAAGTCTTGATTTGGTTAATTTGTTCGCAAGATGCATGGATTTCTTCTGGATGTGGTAGCACGGCCAAGAATTGATTAATTTCTTCTATAATTTCAATATGGTTTTTCTTTAGATTTAATTTCGTATATTCACAATTTTTATTATTATTGTGTAATATAATGTTTCTCTCGCAGGCTTCTTCGTTTACGTTTTCGATTTTATTTGGACACTGGTAGATGGTTCCTTTTGTGCATACGTCATTCAGCGATTTGATATGGCCATCAAGAGTTTTTAAGAAATAAATTTTATTTGGGATAATAGTCACAAATTCAGTTTGATATATTGTGGGTATGGAAATAAGACGGAATAATTGGAAATCTATGTTGTAATTTATAGGGATATCTAGGAAGTACATGATTTTGTTTGAATTTAATTTACAATTGACTTTGATTAGGTTTTCAAATTTTAACATATTGTCGGAGATAGGTTCTAGGGGAAATTCGTTACCGTAGAATTTATAAATATTGTTTAGTTCCAAATAGAGGTCTTTGATTTTTATAATACTGGGGTGCATTACGTGTAATTTGCAAAAGGTTAGAGAATTTTCTACATCTTGTAAGATGCTAAAAATCATGCTAAATAAAATATTTAGTTGATTATAGATGTCATGAATGGCCAATTTGTTTAAATGCTGAGTTCCATCGATAACTGTGTGTAGTAACTGCTCAATTTTTGATTTTAGCTCTTGTTCATTCTGTTTTATGGTATTAATAGTTTTATTAAATTGTTCTATCAATTGACGATTGACAGAATATTGATTTTTAACTTGATCGTTTAATTTATGTTGATTTTCCTCCAAATGCCTTAAAATTTTGTTATATCGTTTCTCGTCTTCAGCGTCTAAATTTCCAGTTATTGCCTTTACTACAGAGCCTAATCCATCTATTAATCCTCTTTTACGTCGAGGCTTTTCGTAATTATTAATAATATGGCTAAACTTATCGTCTATCATATTTTGCATATGGAAAATTATTTTATCATGATTAATAGAATCTTCTAAGCTATTGTTATTTACATGAATAGTTTCTTTGAGAAAATTATGTTGTGTTTTTAAATTATTGTATTGATTAAGAATTGGTTGTAGGTCATAGTAGTGTAGGAAAGTATGAGTCGTTTTTTGTACTTTTGCTGGTCCTAGGTCGAGTGTTAAAAGTCCAGTGTTTTGCGTAATGTTTTTTATTTCTAGTCCGTGGGCGTATACGAGCAAGAGGGACCTGGAAGGTTGAAATCTTTGTTAGTGATTTTATTAATTTTTCTAGGTCTTTTTAGATTTGATAAATGAATTTTTGATTGTTTTTTATTATCCTTGGGATTTGTATGAATTTTAGCGGTTTTCAATTTCTGGTTAATTCTTTTTATGTTTTCTTTTTTGAATTTTGCATTCTTTGTTTTATTAACTTTTTGTTTATTGTGCACATACACTGTTTCTGGAATCTGTGGCAAGTCTTCGCGTGTCTCGTTTAATTTTTCAATCAAGTTAGTTTTATTACTTTGTAATTTGGCATTAATATTTTTATAAGCTGCTTTAGTTTTTTCGCGGTGATTTTGAACATAGTCCTGTGTGATTTGTTTTTCGAGTTCAACATCTAAAGGAGAATTTGTTTCGAAATGTCCATTTATTACTTCGATTGGTTTAACACCGGTCGAACTATGATTCGTGTTGTTATATGCTAATATTGCATAGTTCACTTTATTTTCTATTGTTTCGTTTTTGAAGTTATCTTGTAAGTTAAATAGCCGAATATGTTCAATAAGCGTTGAATGGAAGCGTTCCACGAGCCCATTTGAATTTGGATGCTGTGAGCTAATAAAATGAATTTCAATTTTGTGTATTATAAATAATTCTCTTAAAATGTTGTTTTTAAATTCTAACCCGTTATCTGATATGACCAATTTAGGAATGCCATGATGTGAAAAAAATCTAGTTAATTTGTTACATATTTCGATTGCATTTGTAGACTCGACTGAATAAGCTTGAGCGTATTTAGAGAATGCATCGATAATAGTTAGGAATTTGCAGTTTTCTAAGCTTAATGTGTCTACGTGAATTGTTTCGAAGGGTTTACTAGGGGTTGGAGTAATATTATATTTAGTTTTTATTGGGTTTCGTTCATATTTTGATTTTAAACAAATTTCGCACTGGTTTATGTAATCACTAACGTCTTTAATTTGATTGGGCCAATAATATATTTTCTTTATTTGGTTAAGGGTTTCTTGAATACCCCTGTGATTAGTTTTACCCTCATGGTAATTTTTTATGGTTTCAGATATATCAGATTTATTTTCTAAATCTATTAATTTACTAGTGCATTTAACAAAGTTAATCTCGGAATTTTTGAAATATTTTTGCAGAGTTACGCTAAATTTCTCGTAAGTTGGGTGTTCGAAATACAAGTGATATTTTACTTTGGGTGTTATATATTCCTTGATAAAATTAATTATGTCGTTTTCGAAATTATCTTTAGAAATTTGAATTTGGAGTCTCATTTTATCATTGTGCAATGTAGAAATTTTAGGTTTGATAGGGGAGTGTAGGACTTCCGAAAATATGAGTTGATTTTTTCCTATGTTTACGGGACTTTCGATAATAGGTATGCCGGATATAGGATGCTCAGGGTTTGAATGTATTGTTGCGTTAGAGTCGTCTTGGTTGTTATCTTCGTTTCGTGCCTTATCTTCGTCAAGTTCAACGACAAGAGATTCGCTGTCTTTTTGGTTGTTGTTTTCGAATTGTTTGTTAAAATCGTCCATATATTTAAAAAATGTATCAGGGTTTGCGTCATTTGTTTCGTTAGCGTTCATTTCAAGATAGGGTGTGTGATCCGCGGACAGTTTATAAACGGTGATTGTAATGTTTGTATTTTGGAAAATGAATTTTAACATTGATTTTACATCATCCCATTGCAATAAATCTTTACCGCATCCAATTTTGGGGATGTTTAATATTCTTATATTATTCTTTAAACAGAATGATTTTAATTTTAGTAATGTATAGAACATATCTTTGTACGTGGGTTTATCTGCATAACATTCTTTGTTTATCAAATAAATTATAAATCTGTATTTATCTTTTAAATATACCAAATTGTGTAATTTAGGATTTTGTTGTCGTAAGAGGACTAAATTTTGAAATTTTTCTTTGAATTCTTTAGCTATGCCGGCTGACATTTTTAAGTCTTTACTGACACAGTGTGCCAAACTTTCTTTAGGAGATGCATCGAATAAATTTCCTTCTACTTCGAGGATTTTACATTTACTATCGATAATATCTTTGTTTTCTAAATAATTTTGATATTCACTCCAATTTGGTTTGGTTACAAATTTTGAGGAATTCTGGATAGGATTCTCTATGCATGGTGGGTTACGACTTAATGCATCAGCGTTTGTATTCAGTTTACCTTTTTTATAAATGATTTCATAATCATATTCTTCCAATTTTAAGCGCCAGCGCACTAATTTAGAATTTGGTTCCTTAAGAGAGAATAACCATTGTAACGGTTTATGGTCCGTAAAAATTTTGAATTTTCTACCGAATAGGTAATGCCTGAAATATTTAGTTGCCCAAACAATGGCAAGTAGCTCTTTTTCTATGGCTGAATAATTTTGTTCTGTATCGTTAAGCGTTCTACTTGCGTATGAAATAGGTAAATCTGAGCCGATTGGTCCTTGAGATAGTATAGCGCCGATAGCATAGTTGCTAGCATCTGTCGTTAGGTTAAATGGTTTAGTGAAATCAGGATATTGGAGAATTGGTTCGTTAATGAGGAGATTTTTGCACGTATTGAAACATGCAACGTATTCAGGATTTTTAATATTTATTTTGGCTCCCTTTTTGAGACATTTAGTAAAAGGTTTTGTAATTCCTGCCAAATTGTTTATAAATTTTCTGTAATAGCCTAATAAACCCAGGAAGCCTTTTATTTCTGTGGTTGTTTTGGGAATAGGATAGTTTTTAATTGCCAAAATTTTATCGGGGTTAGGCTTTACGCCTTCAGGGGTAACCACATGACCTAAATATGACACTTCTCTCTGTAAAAATTCCGATTTGTCGGTCTGAATTTTTAAATTTGCTGACTTAAGTCTATCAAATACAGCGCGTAGACTTTCAATATGTTCTTGCAGGCTTGTACTGAAGATAATCACGTCGTCTAGATAGACTAAACAGATTTTATTTATTAAATTTCTTAATACATTATCCATGACGCGTTGGAAGGTAGCAGGTGCGTTTTTTAAACCAAATGGCATTCGTACAAATTCGTAATGCCCATTTTCTGTTGAAAAGGCGGTTTTTTGTATATCTCGATTTGGTGAAAGCCGGAAGCCAAATCTAAGGTGGTGAAATACTGGCATTTGCCGAGTTTATCTAATAGTGAATTTATATTCGGTATGGGATACTTGTCGTCAATGGTTTTCTCATTGAGCCTGCGGTAGTCGATGACCATCCGCCATTTTTTCTTCCCGGACGCGTCTAATTTCTTAGGGACGATCCATACGGGTGAAGACCAAGGTGAATGCGAGGGCCTAATAATTTTTTGTTCCAACATGTTGTCTATTTGATTTGAAACTTCCTGTCTATGAACTTCTGGGTATCTGTAGGTCTTTGTGTATATTGGTAATTCGTCCTTAGTCCGTATACTGTGTTTGATTTCGTTTGTGAATGATAGGGGTTTGTCTTCCGTATGAAATATATTTTCGTATTCTTTAATTAATTTTAAAATTGCTAATTTCTCTTCCGAATTCATGTGATCCGTTCTAATTTGTGATATATCAAAGGGAATCTTTGAATAATTTTCGTCAAAATTTATGTTATTAATTTCGAAATTATCTAATGGTTCAAGTATTATGTCGTTGTTTACAGTATTTATAATTTCCTCTGTTTCATTAGGATTAATTACGGGGTAATGAAAATAATAATTATTAATTTTTGCGATTCCTTCAGGTATTATGAGATTTTTTAATTTTGTTTCCGGAATGAATACTTCTCCATTCTCAATACAGTTTGTATAAAATTTTATAAATTTTTCAGAGTTGGGTTTTAATTTTACGTAGTGTGGACGCGGCTTTAGCTGATGATAGTGAATTCTTATCTCGCATGCCGGTGTTATAATTTTATCGTTTGTTAAGTCAATGATCGCTTCTAATGTTTTCAAATTATCAAGTCCTAACAATACGTCGAATTGATTGTGAAAATCGAAAAGATGATATTTGAGCATAATTTCGGAATTTTTAAATAATTTTGAACAAGGTAAAATTAAACTATAATTTTCTATAGACGTGCCATGTGCTGTGGTGATTTTAAAAGGATCCTGTCGAATTTTTTCATTGTAATATTTTTGAGCGATTTCCGGATTTATAAATGAGCGTGTGCTGCCAGTATCAATAAGGACTTTTAAGTTATTTTCAGGATAAATAATGAATGGCAGTTCACTATTATTATGTGTTAAAGACATTAATTCAAATTGGTCTCCGAGGCTGGTAGTTCTAAAAAATTATTTGTTGCTTGTTCTGTTTCGTACGCGAGAGTTTCTTCGTCGGGTTCGTTTTCATATGTTATTATTACATTGTTACTGTCATTGTACGTCTCGTCGTCATAGACTTCTGTGTTATGAAGTTCTTCAAGCATAAGGTTGGGTGGCTGGGTGTTAGAGTACTGTCTGGATATGAATTGTTGTGGGCGATTGTTGTAGCCTGATGGGCCTGGTCTAAACTGATTGGTAGATTGTCGAGTGCTAATACTCATAGGTACGGGTTTAGGGAAATTTTGGTTGCCATTGGGCCTAAAAACGTTTTGTTTAGTGATTTGGGATTGATTGATTGGTTTTTGATGATATCTAGGTTGTAAATCAGGTCTATATACAGGTGGTGCATATGATTGTCTTATTTGTGGTTGTGGTTGTGATTGTGGATATCTATTATGTGTATTTTGATGAGTGTATTGTTTAGGTTTCTGTGAAGTGTTAGTATGGGTTTTATATGCGCGCGAACAACTCTCTATTTGGAAATCGTTTGTTAGCATTCCTAGCGCAGAGTTCATGTCTGCCGGATTTTTCGTACGCATAAGCGTACCCAGCGGTTCTTTCAGGCCACGCAATAATACGCGGAGTGCGTATTGCCTAAAATATTTGCCTAATATTACGGCTTCAGCTGCCGAATTTTTAAGGGTTAAATAAGATATTTGTAAATTTAAAAGTTCTTGAATTTTATTATAATATTCAAACGGGGATTCGTTGCCTTGTTTAAGTTCGGCTAATTCGATAGCTAACGTGTAGCAATCCCTTTTATCAGAATACGAATTAATGAGAATTTGTTTTATGTCATCCCACCCAGTTAATACGGAACCAGCTAACTGAATGGCCGCATCACCTTTAATTTTGGCAAGAATCGTTGACATCAGATATTCATTCTGAAAGTCATTGAGTTCTTTTTTGTTAAAAAATACAGTTAATAACTTTTCGCAAATTTCAATGAATCTGGGAAGTAATTTTGGATCTCCGTAAAAATCGGGGATCATATCAAGGTAAGCTTTTTCTACCCTTGGAGGAGTGGTGGCAGCAGCAGCAGGGGGATTAATAGACATTGTTTCGTTGATATTTAAACTATTTAATTGTGTTAAAATATTATCTATAGGATTGTTAAGGAGTGAGTTGTAGGAAGCAACTGAATTTGTGTCTGACTCTGAATCTGAATTTGATTGACTGTTATCACTGAAAGACATATAAAGCACTTACAGGATTATCAGCCAGATGTCCATGGGATCGTCTTTGACGTCGTCGTGGACTGGTGTCGACTTCTGCAGCTCTGTATTCAGCAGGGCAGGGCAGCAGGCCTCTTCTTCACGATGTGCACTCGTGGAGCCTCGCGACGATTCTTGTTGAAGTTCGTGATTCCCAATTAATCGTTGAAGCGAAACACGATCTTTTTACCGATTTTTGGTTTTACTGATGTGTTTGGGAATCCTACCGACTGCGCCAGTTATGTAAACGTTATCGACGTTTATTAAAAAAATTTATTTATAAGTTTACAACAAGAAAATTATTTATTCAGATTATAATATAAATGATTATAAATGACACTACAGTCTCTCAACTACAACTGAACTCGACATAAGGTCGAAGCAAGAGTTTTATACTAGTTACATGAGAAAGTAAAGATAAGGTAACATGAGGTTTTGGGAACTTGGTGAGATCAGCAGTTCCTGTGGGAATGGATGTTCTAACTTGTATATTCTTTGTATTTTTGTATCACAACTTTGTACAATTGTATAGAAATTGTTAAATATGGTAAATTAAGGAAATATTAATTTAATAAACTAATAACAGTAACTGAAAATTTTCAATGTGATAAATAAGTGCATTATTCATGTATTTCTGTAAAATTCACATATATTTTTATTTTTACATGTATATTCTTTGTACTTTTTTAATCACAACTCTGTACAATTGTATAGAAATTGTTGAATATGTTAAATTAAGGAAATATTACTGTAACAAACTAATAACAGTAACTGGAATTTTTCAATGTGAGAAATAAGTTTACTATTAATGTATTTTTGTGTAATTCACATATAATTTCATTTATACATGTATATTCTTTGTATTTTTATATTACAACTTTGTACAATTTTTGTTAATATAAACATATATCAATAAAAACTTTTGTGTATTTATTTCAAAAAATTTTACAGGCGCGCAGAATATAAAAATTGATACTAGCGCCTGCCTAGCGGACTTGGTCAACACTAACTACCAAGGACGTTTACACGGTTTGTTAGTTATAGCATTGAGTGGCGGTTCCCGGTATTCCCTGCACACAACCTTCACCTTCTTCATTCAGAAACAAAAATTCAAAATTTATATCTTTTAGAAAAATATGAAATACTTAAACATATACATAACCACCACAACCTACTTAACGAAAACATATCTTTTCCGGAACAACACATTTTCAAAAACCTCCCGCCATTTGTCTAACAAACATTAACAATAAAAATAACCAAAACTCACTATACAACATACTTCCGCTCAACTCAATTTTTCCTCACAAGTTCCATTTCTCTGGCTTAAAGAAGACGTACTTTATAACAATTTTTCAACATAAACATCAAAAATAAATAACAATTTTTATTCAATATTAAACTACCGACATGCCAAACCTTTATTAAAATTTCTCTGACGGTCAGTATTTTTCATATTTTTTATATTTTTCATATCATTACAATTTCTATGATTGTCATGCTCACCTAACCTACAACTCATAAAATTTTAAATTTTCAAACCATATAACCTCTTCATATTTTACACCAAATATATCACTCCCCAGCATCTTTCTCACTAATTTAATACAATTATATTTTCTTTATTATATTTTTTATATACTTACATAACTTTATATTTGACTTTACATAATTATTGAATGTATATTATCTTACAGCTGTAGGCTCCGAAGATGCTATCATAATAGCGAAATCGATAAGCTACATAGTATAATAAAAACATTTATAAAAAACTCAAAGTTTTTAATTACCATTCATCATGAAAACGAACTTTGAATTAGAGTCGTTCATCAATAAAATTGAACAAATGGAGATATCCAAAAAACTCTACCAGCTGAGAAATCTACTTCAAAAAAGACATAAAGTCCATCAACATTTAAATTTCCTTTGTACCTGTAAAAAATACCATATAACTCCGAAATTCATCGAGACAAAAATATCGAAGAAACTTCCAAAAAGCCAGAGAAATGGAATTTGCCGAAAGATGCTGAGGAGTGAAGTTAAGAAAAAATTCCAGATGAATACATCCATAGACACCAAACTTAAATTCATGCACAAACACCTGCTCCAACATCTACACACCATAGAATACGAAACATTAATTACAAAACTGCAAGAAAACATCTTCTACCATAACTACAGAACCGACAAAATAAGACAAAACAAACTTCAAAACCTAATAAATAAACAACAAGAACAAAACCAAAAAGTCCAACAACGTGAACAACAGGAACAACAACAAACACAAAACAACAATAGCCACAAATTCCCACCACGTACAACAAATCTTTCCACCATAATTTTCACCCCAGAAGAAGATGAAATACTCAACCATGGTTACAAATATGCTCCACCACCTCAAAACCAAGCAAATATCCCCATCATCGCTATAGGAATAGAAGCTCAAATACAAAAACACCCCAAAAAACAACAACTTCAGAAAGACATCACGACAACACTTCAAAACTTCAAAGTAGGTGGACATGACAATCATAGAAACCAAAAATGCAATAACTTCAATAAAAATTTAAAATCAATTAAACAAAAAATCTTACAAAATCATTTAACCGTTACAAAAGCAGACAAAAATGCCGGCCTAGTCATAATAGACACCGATCAATACATAGAAAAAACAGAAAAATTCTTTTCAGAAAATAACATAACACTTTTGAACAAAAACCCATTAACAAACTTTAATAAAAAACTTAGAAAAACCATCAATAATACATCACAAACTCTTTCAAAATTAAACACTAACATATACCAAAATTTAGAACCAAATCCACGAACTCCCATACTTTACAGCCTCATAAAATTACACAAACCAGAGAAATCCATACGTCCCATAACCTCCTCAATTCAATCTCCAGCACACAAAATATCAAAAACCTTAAACTACATTATAAATAATAAATTTCAATATGAATCAAAATTCTCCATAAAAAATTCAACAGACTTAATTACAGATTTAAACAATACCTTACAAAACAACAATCAAAATTTTATCTTAGCTTCTTTTGATATTGTTAATTTATATACAAATATTCCAGTTTCAGAAACACTTAACCTATTAAAAGATAACATAAATAATAATCAAAATTTCATCAATAACTATAACTTAGATAACACAGATATTAACAATTTAATTGAATTATTTAATATAGTTACACAACAAAATTTCTTTAACTTCAACAATAAGACATACAAACTAAACGACGGACTTCCAATGGGCAGTCCAATCAGTGGTTTACTAGCTAATATTTTCATAGACAATTTAGAATCAAAAATTATGCAATCTCCACTCAACGAAAATGTGTTGTTCTGGAAAAGATATGTGGACGATATCCTTATCTTATGGACAGGATCCCTCACAGATTTACATAATTTTCATAATAATATAAACACCCTATCTAATATTAAATTCACAATAGAAATAGAAAATCAAAATAAAATAAACTTCTTAGACCTTACCCTACATAAGTTAAATAATACATCCATAGAATACGACATTTACAGAAAACCGACATCGACAGACATAATCATACCAAATAACTCCTATCATAACCCAAACACAAAATTAACAGCTTTCAATTTCTTATTCAATCGACTATTGACAACACCATTAACAATAGAAAATTTCAAAAAAGAACTTAACACCATATTTACAATAGGCCTACATAATAACTATACATTACCATTTATGAAACAAATATTTCACAAAACAAAATATACAAAATTAATAAATAATAAAATATACAGACACGTAAAACAAAACAGTACCTATATCTCAATACCATACTACAATAATCTTCATAAAACACTCACAAAAACTACACAAAAATACAATACAACCCTCACATCAAAATCCCACCCTAACCTATACAACATTCTAAAAAATAACACACCCAAAACCAACCACCTTGATAGCAGCGGTATATACAAAATTAACTGTAACGACTGTGACAACTCATACATAGGACCAAGGAGGAACAGGAGAAAGCACTTAGATTAGCAGCTTGTGTCATTTGTGGCGCCATCATACGGCAATGGCCCCAACTAAAATTAGTTCTTTATTACCTGTTAGATGTCACTAGGTGTAATATAAAATTTGAATTTTCTTAGTATTTGTTATTGACTATAACATATATTTATTATTTTTTAATGTATAAGCTAGTAAAAAGAAGTAAACTATTCATTTACGAAATAAATTGATATTTATCGTAAAAGTGTTTGTATTGATTAACTAATGAGAAATATGAATGCTGTCGTCATGACAACATAACAGTGACGTGAAGTTTCGAAAGTTTTTCTTGAAAAATTTGTCGTGAAAGTAAATTGGAAAAAAATATTCTTTTATCTTTAATTAAAGTGGTGTATATTTATGAAAAGGTAAGTAAGAACTTCTTTTGTTATTATACATTAATGTACAATAAAGACGTATGTAACTTTCGAATTTATAGATACCGAGATCGTGCTGCGTCCCGTTTTTGCTATATGTTTAGCGAGAAATTAAAAGTACGATTTCCGCCACCTGAAACAAGGATGGATCTGTTCAAAAAGTGGATCACTATCATTAAAAATCCATTGCTTTTAGAAATGCCACCAGAAAAAGTATATGAAAATTATAGGATATGTATGGGGCATTTTGAGGAGCAATGGATTGATTACAATTCTTCGAAAAATTATTTAAAACCGGGAGCAATTCCAACATTATTTCCTACCAAAGGTATTTCCATTACATTTAATTTAGAGAAAAAACTATTTGATTATTCCCCGAATAGATTTTCTCTTACTATTCTTCTGTTAGTTTCAACTTGTTTTTAAATTTATATATTGTTGGGGGAGACTACACTTTTTGTATTTAATTTCTTTGTTGCAATCAATTATCTTTAATATAATCAAAATTTATTGTTGTAATCAAATTTAAATTTTCATTGTTGCAATCAAACTTTCTCTGTTATAATTAAAGTATATTTGTTGTAATTAAACCACTTTATTTATTCTAATTAAGAATAATATTAAATAAAAGGTTTTTTTTTAGATTTCCTAAAGCCTTTGAGTACATGTAATATTTTAACTTTAACTTAGAATTTAAGACTACAAATTAATTTTGTGAATGCAGCATTAATTATTTTTCATTATAAGTGTTAGATTTAAGAAATTTGATACTAATTATTTTTTTAAATTAAAATTCAAATGTATAAATTTCCTTCATTTGAAAATTGTGTAGATAATTTATTGTGTATAATAGTTTTTTTGTTAAAATGATGTATTGTACGCTTTAGGTTAAAATAAAATTTATGTATAATAATAATATTTTGTGTATATTTAATTTTTAATTGTAAAAATATAAAATTTAATAAAAAAAATATAGAAAACTGCCATGAGAGACATCTTGCGGCAATGGCCCCAACTAAGCAACATGTCGCCTTGACGGTTCTATTGTTTTAACATTGAGTGCGCACTCCTGATCCTCCTTGCATAGGACTCACAAAACGAAACATAAAAACTAGATTTCAAGGACATATAAAAAATAATCCGCCATCAGCAATAGGAATACATTTACAGACTTCAAACCATAACATAACAACAGACAACCTTCACCTTCTTCATTCAGAAACAAAAATTCAAAATTTATATCTTTTAGAAAAATATGAAATACTTAAACATATACATAACCACCACAACCTACTTAACGAAAACATATCTTTTCCGGAACAACACTTTTTCAAAAACCTCCCGTCATTTGTCTAACAAACATTAACAATAAAAATAACCAAAACTCACTATACAACATACTTCCGCTCAACTCAATTTTTCCTCACAAGTTCCATTTCTCTGGCTTAAAGAAGACGTACTTTATAACAATTTTTCAACATAAACATGAACATCAAAAATAAATAACAATTTTTATTCAATATTAAACTACCGACATGCCAAACCTTTATTAAAATTTCTCTGACGGTCAGTATTTTTCATATTTTTTATATTTTTCATATCATTACAATTTCTATGATTGTCATGCTCACCTAACCTACAACTCATAAAATTTTAAATTTTCAAACCATATAACCTCTTCATATTTTACACCAAATATATCACTCCCCAGCATCTTTCTCACTAATTTAATACAATTATATTTTCTTTATTATATTTTTTATATACTTACATAACTTTATATTTGACTTTACATAATTATTGAATGTATATTATCTTACAGCTGTAGGCTCCGAACAATGTTGCCAACCCAAAAGAAACAAATTATCGTACAATAGGTTCAAAATTATCGTATTTGCCACAAAATTATCGTACACATGTATATGTAATATACAGAATGGTGGCGGTTAGGGGTAAACATAGGAATTTAACATGGGATTTTAATTTTATGCAATTTCCTGTTCTCCTGTTCATTTTTCGGAAAAAACTGTAAAGTACAGTTTTGCAAAATTAAAAGTTGCATACGAAACTTTTTAATTGTTTTATTATGTATGTCCATTTTTTTGTACGAAGTAAATTAAATAATAATGATTAGTCGAATAAAGAACGGGTCTTTATCATAAAGAAATATTACGGTGGAAATAATTATAGAAGTACGCAACCCCAGCGAAGCTCCATGAGTTAATACACGAAAATATTAAAATTTGGTTTTGTTGTTTAATATTAAAAGAAAATTTCTGGATGGCAAAATTATCTTATACGTGCGTACGATAATGAAGTGACTATCGTACATCGTACAAATGGCCAAAATATCGTACATGTACGATAATTATCGTACGATTGGCAACACTGGCTCCGAAGATGCTATCATAATAGCGAAATCGATAAGCCACATAGTATAATAAAAACATTTATAAAAAACTCAAAGTTTTTAATTACCATTCATCATGAAAACGAACTTTGAATTAGAGTCGTTCATCAATAAATTTGATGTTGGTATGGTTAGGAATGAAGAAGCACAGATTAAATTAATAGAAGAAAAATATATTGCTAAGAAACCGTACAGATGTTCTTTACCAGATCAAAAAGAGATTGAATCACAAATTGTTAAATTATTAGAAGCAGGTCTTATAGAAGAAACAAGTTCACCATTTGCATCACCAGTTACTTTAGCATATAAAAAAGAAGATGGTTGTAGATCACGATTATGTATTGATTTCAGAGAATTAAACAAAATAGTTGTATCTGAACCGCAACCCTTTCCCAGAATTGAAGATATCATGGTTAAAGCAGGTGAATGCAATTGGTTTTCAGCATTTGATATAAATTCAGCATTTTGGTCTATTCCAATCAGGAGCAAAGATAGAAAAAAAACAGCATTTGTCACACAAAATGGACATTGGCAATGGGTTTGTTTACCATTTGGGCTAAAGACATCGTCAGCGATTTTCCAAAGAATTCTTGCAAACATCATAAGAAGAAATAAATTGAACAATTTTTGTATCAACTATATTGGTCTTCTCAAGAACATTTGAAGACCACTTGAAGCACATTGAACTATTGATGAGTACGATAATGAAAGAAGGCTTTAAATTAAAATTGTTAAAATGTAATTTTGCTAAAAATTCCGTTAAATATCTGGGACATGTAATTGAAAAAAATAAGATCAGACCTTATAAGACAATTTAATATCAATAAGAAAATTTCAGAGACCGAAGAATAGAACTAATGTGAGGCAATTTTTGGGAAAAACAAATTTTTATTACAAATACATTGAAAATGCAGCTAAAAAACTTGAACCATTACACAATTTATTAAGGAAAACAGTAAAATTTGAATGGACAGATGAATGTGAAAAAGCATTTTGTGATATAAAAGAATATTTATGTTCTAGTCCTATATTAGCAATTTATAATCCAGAGAAAGACGTATTCATTCAAACGGATGCAAGTGGTGCTGGCTTAGGAGCTGTTCTAAAACAACCACAAGAAGATGGTAAACTTCATCCAGTAGCTTATTTCTCAAGAAAATTGAATGATAGTCAACTGAAGAAGAAAGCAATCTATTTAGAAACTTTATCAATAAAAGAAGCAATTGTGTTCTGGCAATACTGGCTAATAGGTAGAAATTTCACTATAATCACTGATCATAAACCGCTTGAAACCCTCAGACATTTAATAAGTAATACCAATAATGGCAACCTAAGGATAAAAAGTGTTGCGCCAAAAAAGATGCTTAACGATATAGAGCCATCTATCCATAGATATATGAATTAAAGTCGGTATTTCAGAATACTGTATTTCGGTTTTAAAATAAGGTGTAAGAACATGGAAATTAAGTTTGATATTTGTTTGTAAGGGTATGTACTTTCTATTGAATTAGATATTTACTATGGGTAATAAAGTTTTACATTGTCGGTGGTCGGAGAATACATCGCTTGCAATTTATGTAGTTTTTTCTCCAAATTATAAAAATATTATGAACTAACTAAATTTATTAATTGAAAATTTAAATAAAGTGTAAGATTATTATAATCTGTAATTGCGATTTTCATTTGTTTAATTGTGTTTTGCAATATTTATATTTAAATCCGTTGTATGGCTTGACTTGATTTTGTATTATGATTCATTATATTATCAAGAACAAATCTATTATTTTGAAAAGAAAATGTAATTTATAAAATAGTTACAGATTACTTATACGAGCCCAACCCAAATCTATTCGTACCCTCTGAAAAAAATATATTAACAGCAAGAAGAAATATTTTTTTAGATTACAATAGTTAAGACCATATTTCATCATTACCGATATCTGTGTACAAAGCAGATTAGCACACCCAGCAATGGGTAACATGCCGTGATGATATATTTATTAATTTATTTAAGACCATATTTGGGCAATTTTTTGTTTTATGTATTAATAAAGTGTACCGGATTTAAATATAATGTTTACCTAAATTTATCATTTTAACAATAATCTACGGGCAAATATATGGCAACAGATACGTGCTAATTTTTTAAATTATGGTTAGAACAGTAAATAATACAATATTTATGTTAGTATTATTTATAAAACTGAAGGTAAAGGAAACTGACAATATATTCAATTAATTACTATATTAAATATTATTTTTTTAGTAAAATTATTTGCAAAGTGATATTTATTTATTAAAGTGCTACATGGTACTACCTACAATTATATTAATGCTATGATTATTACTCCAATTCAACAAATTTTAATATGGTGTATAGAGTATAGAGTGTATAGAACTTGAATACATTGCTTATAATAAAATTTCTTGGGTTTAATAATAATTTATTTGCAAAAAAACCATTATCTGCATGTGACAAATGTTTTCATTGTTAATAATTCGCAAATATATTTTTTTAAAATAATAAGATTTAAAATGACAATTAATTCAATATGTTGTCAGTTACTTTTACCCTCAGTTTTATAGATAATACTAACATAAATATTGTATTATTTACTGTTGGAACGAAAAAATTTGGGACATGTCTTTTGTCATATATTTGCCCGTAGATTGTTGTTTAAATGAGAAATTTAGTTAATAACATTGTATTTAAATCCAGTACACTTTATTAATACATAAAATAAAAAATGCCCAAATATAGTCTTAACTATTGTAACCTAAAAATTTATTTTTCATTGCTGTTAATATATTTATTTCAGAGGGTACGAATACATTTGGGGTTGGGCTCGTAACTATTTAGGAAAATTGTTAGCAAATATTCTGAAAACTGATACATAATATTTTTCTCTTAAGAACATATGCAAAATGCAGAAACATCTTCCCCACCCGATACCATATATAGAAACCTTTGATTAAATTTCTATAGAAGTACAAATCCGTTTCGGCTTATTTTAATCTTAAAGTTTACTTCATTCTTATAAAATCATGGAATAAGTGAAATTTTAATATTCAAGAAAATTTCATCTTCATTTCTCGTACATGCTTTATTATTCATAATTTTATGTTCATTCAATATTCAGCTCAATTGCCGACAGACTAGACATCATAAACGAATGAGTGAAGAAAATATATAATAAATACATATAATGACCTGTATCTGAGAGATTCATTAGAATGAATACAATGACGAGAAAAGGTTCGTACGTCGGTATAGATAACTAAAAGAAAGGATTAGGAAATGCCGGCCACTATACAATCCATAAATTTGAATGAATAAGATCTAGTTGACCATTCATAGATTTAATACACCCCTTCATGTCTCTCTTAATTTCATACGATTCTTGGAACGTAGGTGTCGGGTTTTCCTTTCATTATGAACTATGGATGGGTTGTTTGAAATTAGGATTAATATTTTTGCCCTTTACGTAATGGTAGTGGTTCTCTTTGTACTTTTCATAAATTTATCATTTCTGTTTGAATTTCATACAGTCTACTTCGTGTAATTTGGTGTTTTGAAAGTGTTACAATTATCTTGTAATAGTGATTCATTTCAAATTATTTTATTTAAAATGAATACAGCGGCGAATTGTTGTGTTTATATTAATTGTGTTAGCAACTATGTCAAAATCTTTTAAATTTCAAAATAATTCAAAATCTGTAAATATTTTGATAAATAATAGAAAAAAATTGAAAGTGATGACAATAGTATATATTTCAATTTCCAGTATTTCCACATCCCTTATTTTTGTTAGGCAAATGCTACCTGCTACAACACAAGGACACAAGTAGCGGCACTAAAAATTATCAAAACTTTTTTCTGACCACTCTGGGCTCCCATATCTCAATATAATTTTTTACTTGCACGCTAGAGGCAGCACTAAACGAATACTAACTCTTCAAATGAACGCGAACGATTTTGCCCATTAGGTTGCCATTATTGATATTACTTATTAAATGCCTCAGAGTAAAGTCAAGAACAGATGAAGAGCTTGGGTATTTAATGCATTATTTATCACAATATTCCTTCAAAATTATTTATGCACCAGGTAAAGGCAACCTAGAAGCTGATGCTTTATCAAGAAATCCAGTTTTAGAAAGCATAGAAAACAATGAAGATATACTGAAAGTTGTAAACATGGTAACATTAAAGGAGATAATTGATGATCAAAGAATGATTGAGAAAGAAATCAAGAATTCAAAGAAAGTGATAAAGAAAGGTGATATAAGTTTCAAAAATCTAAAAAACATACAGAGAATATATGTGTCACAAAATTTTGGTTTAAAACTTATTAAAATGATACATGAATTCTATGGTCATATTGGCGTCAGTCACATGATTAATACGTTGAGACCATATTATTATTTCATGAATATGGACAAGATAATTCAACAATTTTGTAAACAATGTGAAATATGCGTAAAAAATAAATCAAGAACTAGTAGACAAATTGGATTATTGGCTAAATTGGGTCCAGCAACAAAACCGTATGAGATTATGTCAATTGATTCAGTAGGTGGTTTTGGTAATAATAGATCATCAAAGAAATACATGCACATTCTAGCAGATCATTTTTCAAGAGCAGCATTTATTTCAACAACCAAAGGTCAATCTGCAAGAGACTTTATAAATCTAATTGATAAAATCGCAAGTAAAAATGAAATTAAGATAATTTTAGCTGATCAATATACTGGAATAAATTCAAAAGAATTAAAAGACTATCTTAAAAAAAGAAAAATCTTACTGGTATTCATATCAGTTGATTGTGCAGAATCTAATGGATTAAATGAAAGGCTAAATCAAACACTAGTAAACCGAATTCGCTGTAAAATCAATAGTAGTGGTAAAAGAGCATGGTCTAGTATAGCACAGGAATGTGTAGATGAATACAACAGAACAACACATAGTGTAACAAAGTATTCCCCTAATTACTTACAGTATGGCCGAGAAAATGAAATTATTCCAAGCGAGTTTGTTAAGAAACATGATCTAAGTAAAGACAGAGAACAAGCATTGTTGAATTCAATGATGAACTTTGAAAAAAATAAAAAAAGAATCGATAAAAATAGAAGGGAATGGGAATTCAAGAAGAATGATTTAGTATATGTTAAGAATGGAAACAAGTTAAATAGAAACAAACTAGATGAGATTAGAAGTGAACCATATCGAATATTGAAGAAAATATCTAATGTAATTTATGAAATTGATGCTGGAAAGAAGCGTAAAGAAGCCAATTTATTTCACACTTGTAAATTAATACCAGTTAATATTGTTAATGAATAATATTGTTTGTAATATCTAGACTAGTTAAGAATTATCCTCCTCAAGATTTGCTTTTAAACCTAGGTTTAAAACTTGGGGAGGGGAGATATAATTTTGAAACCTGTATAATCAATTTTTCATACGTTGCCTCCTTCGTTTTTCGTTTCGTTGCCCGTATGCATGGCAACTGTCAATTTTTGTTTTTTTAATTTACATTGAAAATATTTGACAGAGAAGCGAATTAAGGACATTTAAAATTGATTCTTTAGGTAATAATTTGTACTTTTTTATGCTTTATTTGTATAATTAATCTAAATAAACCACTTTAGTTCACAGAGAATTCAATTTGGTGTCAATTTATTAGAATTATTTTGGAGTATATATACTCCAACTGCAATATAATATCTGGTTTACGCTTTCCGCCCTGTAGCAGCATCTTCACAGCAGAGTTTGCAGCGATTCTTTTAGCATGAGAGTGCATAATTACCAAACTTAACTTAGAAGACTGTACTACAAGCAGTATCACCGACATCATTTTTTTCACGGATTCCTATAGTAGCATCCAGTTTGTGAAAACACACATTCAAATTATTATAAGAACTTATATCAATGCTTAATAAATAAAGCAATATATCTATCGGCTGGCTTCGTTATTAAAATTACTCTCTTCTCGATTCCAAGCCATGTTGGAATAATAGGTAATGAGACTGCCGACAGAAATGCAGTCGACAAAGTAAATAACCCAAACAATACAGAATTCTATAACAAGGTATTCACTGATGACCTCATATATACAATACTTTTGCTTCAGAAGTATTGGGGTGAGTCTAATTCCCCTTTTTTTAAATCCATAAAACCAAAAGTACTCCCTTGGTCTAAACATAGATTTGCCATTTGCCTCACTATCACGACATAAACAAGAAGTTATTACCCGCTTATCAATTAACCACACTAAAATTATACATTGTTATTTACTACTAAAAGAAAATAGACCTACATGTGAAACATGCAACATACATGATACAAATGCGAAATTCTCGATATACGACCTGTTAAGAAGTAGAAGGATGTATTCCAGGACCTTATTCAAAATGATCGAACGTCCTATCACAAAATTATTGAATCCGGTAATTTATTCATCGGCTATGACTACTGTCCGGTTTATGATGCGATTGAACTGCGCCGTTGTTACGAACGTTGCGGTTTCCACCACTTCTCTTCCCAGTGTAACAAAGAACTAACATTTCCTCTGTGTGCCGGTAATCATCAAGCCAAAAACTGCAAATCATCTGACCGTAAATGTATCAATTGTACGAAATATAGTGAAGTCCACAAAACTAATATTAACACTCAGGGCCGGCTCGCACATATTTGCCGCCTGAAGCGAGCGCTCAATTTGCCGCCCTTATATTTATTGTGTGTTTTAGTCGGGACAATAACAAAATAATATAAGTTTTATGTTTTATTATCACATAAAAATAACTTAAAAAATTAAATAACAAAATGAATAAAAATAAAATATTTCAAGAATAATGAATGTATAAATGTAAAAAATATAAATGAACATATTTATGTTTATATACATTACATGAGTCTAACTTTTCTAGCTTTTTCTTTAGCCAAATCATCAATTATATCATCATAATTAGTTAATTTTGTTCAATTGATAATACTGTCAAATCTATGAGCCTTTCTTGGGACACTGACGAACGTAAATATTTTTTAATCAGTTTCAACTTGGAAAATGAACGACAGTTATAGGCAGCGTTATTAGAATTCTTAAAGAAATAAACAAATTAGGAAATTTTTCTGTCAAAGAATGTTTATCTAAAATATATATATATATATATATATATATATATATATATATATATATATATATATATATATATATATATATTTCATCACGGCATATTACCCATTGCCGGGTGTGCCAATCTGCTTTGTACAGATATCGGTATTGATGGAATATTTGTACCGTGCGGGCGCTTACCAGGCGTCACCACACGGGCACCCATAGCTGGTGTGGAGAGTGCACCACAGGGGTCAATTTTGTGCCATTAAAATGCGATGTTTATCTATATAATTTAAAACATCTAAAGGCGTCATTTCACCGCTTAATATGTTTCTTATAATTAAAAATTCATTATACAAATTTAAAGGTTCAATATCATCTGTTAAATGAACATGCAAATCTTGACAATTTTTAAAAATATCATCCAATTCTTTGTTAACAAGGGATGGTATGTTATATAAAAACTTAAAAATATTGCTGTGATTTTCTAGTTGTGAAAAACGTTCCTCAATTTAATTTATAGAGACGTCAATAATTACATTGAAAAATTCAATTTTAAATTTCTTAAGAGGATCTTCTATAGATGTATCTCTGCTCTCATACGTAAATTGTTTTAATTTGCGACGAATTCTAATCGGACGTATTTGTTCAAATTCTGTCTCAATTTCCAATTCTGTCGCAATTTCTTTTAACGACCGTAACATTTGTTTAAAATCGTTTAAACGATAATCTTTCAAAAAAGAATGAATGTTTCTCAAAATTTTGACACATTCTGATAAAATTAAAGATTTATTTTGTAATATTTTTGATCCTATGTTAATTTGCGACAGAATATCATGCCAAACTATAACACTACAAATAAACTTAAATTTTGAATTTTTGTCGGCCAAACATTTGCTATTATATTTAGTATCACAATCTGTATATTTATTTAAGGAAAGTTCTGTCAGTGCATCGTATATTTCTCCGATTTGATACCTGAGATAGCTTCTATACGGCTTTCCCATGGCGTTGCACAAACGTTATCTTACAATAAAAACACATTTTGAAATTTAAGACATTTTATTATTGGGTTGTATAATTTAAACTGTAACGAGCAACATGATATTAAAAATATTTTTCATCTCAAATGCCGCCCTAAAAATATGCCGCCTGAAACATTCGCTTCACTGTTTCACCCCACGCGCCGGCCCTGTTAACACTGCTCATCCTGTACGAGATCCTGTCATGTTTTTAATGAAACTTTAGAAAAAAAATTAAAACTAACATTAATAGCAATTACAGAAGAATCACCGTATTCCCAATATTTCTAATCTAAATTGTTATTATCAAAATATTCAATAGGAAACTTTTGTGACATACATGCCACCCGCTCTTGACACTGCTCACTATAATTCTACAGGGTGAGTCACCGAAATCGCCGTCTTCGATATCTCCCTTGTCGTTAGAAATAGAAATACAGCATAAGTTTATTAACAGAATTTATTCGTCTACTCAAGGAGCATAACGTAAAATTATTTTCACATATTCAGGATGTTAACTTAGCTTGTGATTTTTTTATAACACTTTGTACAGTTTTTTACTTCCTTGTACGTAAGTAAAGGAAGTATTGTAATCGCGAAAAATTTCGGTTTTCAGATTTCAGCGGAAATATCCATTTTGATCATCCCTGAATCCATTTTAACTAATTTCGTCGTGACGTCTGTACGTACGTACGTATCTCGCATAACTCAAAAACGGTAAGCCGTAGAAAGTTGAAATTTTGTATTTAGGACTCCTATAACATCTAGTTGTGCACCTCCCTTTCTGGTTATTACACAATTTTCAGAAGTGGCACTTTACTTGAAGCCTATAATAGATTTTAATGAAAAACTGTTTTAAAATATAATCCAAAACTTTTCAAATTTGGCATACAAGACTTTTATGTCAATCGAAATAACATAATAGATTTTGGTTAAAATAGGCTAACCGGAAGTGGTACATTACTTGAAGTTGTTCACAATTTTTCTTGAATAAAATGATTTTATTTTGATTTTAGAAATAAATGCTTCAAATAAAAGTTTTAGAGAATTAATTTCTGCGTCTAGCACATCAAGTATTATTAGCCCTTTGTATAAGCGAGATATGTAAATTTAAAAATTAGGTATATACTTTTTTGTTTTGTAATAAAGCTTGCTATGGATTAGGACAAAAACATAAAAAAAAAATCTGTTGTGGCCAGCACAATATCCTCTCGCCACTTCCGTTTTTGGTTACATAAGTATAGGGCGCGAGCATTCATGTGACATTGTTGGCCTTGACAAGCAGATATGGGGGTTCTGCCAAAATGACAATTAGTAATTTTGTATATAGATGTCAAATGTCAGAATTTTTCATCAAAAATTCCAAGATTTTCTAAATTCACGTAGTTAGTTTGTCATACTTGATAGACAAGCAGATATGGAGGCCCTTGTCAAAATGACAGTTGGTAATTATTTACATAAATGACAAATGTAATTTTTCACGTAGTTAATTTGTCACCAGAAATGTGGAATTTACTTGTCGAGGAAAATAAACCATACTTTTGTTCTACTGATGATGAGAACTTAGTTCTCGAAATACGTATATAGCTCATAGCTTATATTATTATTATTTTAAGGTTAAGGGGTAATTGTTTTAGTTTTATTTATAATTTAACCTTAGACTCCTCCTATTATTGTAATAAACCATATGGAATTGGAATATCACGAAATTTTGGATGGAAAATTGACGTTTGACATATATGTACATAATTACCAGCTGTCATTCTAACTCGGGCCCCCATATTTGCTTGTCAAGTCCAACAAAGTCACATGACTGCTCGCGCCCTATAAATTTCTCATGTCTTTTCTTTATGTTTGGATTATTTTTATAATTTTAAATTTATTTTTTGAGGAAGTTTTCTGCTATACTTCTAAATGTTCGAATTTCTTCCAATTTCTTGACTGGATTTCAGATGGGTATATGTATATAGCTATAATTTTAAATATTTAATTGTTATTATTGTTATACAACAAGAAATAGTAAACTTACCAATATCTCTGAAAAATTCTTCAATAATGTCAGTTAAACTTCTTCATTTGACGTAAAAGAGTATTTTAACGTGTTACTACTATATTGCCAAAAAAGAATATCTAATATTTATTTTCAGCTAAAATCTATATAAAACCATATTCGTACTATGGCAAATTCTGAATCGGTTCTTATCCACTGTCATGTGTTTAGTTTAGTTAAAATAGACTTAAGGTCAAATTTTAGAATTTAGCTGCCAATATCGCCCAAACAGGTTTATGAACTACTGTTGATTTTTGGCAATGACATTTTCCTGTCATTTACAAACATCTGATGGTTACTATAGAGTTGTTTAGGCTCTCAAATTTATTACAAATTATTTTATATTATTATATTATACTATATCTCCAAACCTATAGGAGATATAATAAAATTTTAAAATGTATCGAATAGAGAATTTTATGTTCTTTAATGCTAATAATAAAAAAATTCAAAAAAAATATTTAGATTTTTTTTTAAGATACTACTACTTCCGGTTTTCCAATTGGTACCAAAACCTATTCAACTCTTCCCATTAATGTTAGATTAAGGAATCCGTAGTCAAAAAGGTCTTTAGTATTATAGAATTTGAGAAATCGTGTCTCCAACAACCTCACACACACACACACACACATCCACACACACACACACACACAGACATCATTGTGAAAATATTAAAATCGGATTCTATGGACCTTAAATCGTGCTTATTCAGTAAAATCTGGATATGCGATTTTTAGCATGAATCCAATACCTCTCTTAGCGACAGGTAAAAATGTTCATATCAAATTACGTTAAATACGTGCAATTTTATGATTCGTAAAATAACAAATATTATATTTTTATTGTGAAATTAGTTATATTCATTGTTGTAATAAAATATATCTTTGTTGTAATCAAAACTCTGTTTAAAAAGAACCGGGTTAGATTATGGTCGCTATATATCTTACTGTTTTGAAGTTAAAATTAATATTTTGTAATTTATTTATTAAAAAAATCTGTTGTGGCCAGCACAATACCTCTCGCCATTTTCATTTTATGTTGCATAGGGCGCGAGCAGTTATGTGACTTTGTTGGCCTTAGCAAGCAGATATGGGGGCCCGTGTCAGAATGACAGCTGGTAATATACATAGGTGTCAAGTATCATTTTCATTCAAAACATTATGATTTTCCAAATCCATGGAAAGAGTGAAGGATTAATAAAGTTGTCATTCACACTCTCCATTAGCAATAATCCCCACAGTGCGGTCCTTTTATCCTGTATTGTACCGGTAGAATCTGAATTCCGGATACGGAGTTCGTATAGTCGAGTTCGTCCTCGTGTAAGTGTGTAAGGTCCATGGCCATAGTGTACAAAAAAAATAAAGCTAATTAGCAAAAAAACTAGGAAAAAAATGGGAACAAAAGGGAAACAAACAAAATAGAGAATAGAACCAGAGCTTCCGCAATTTTGAAAAAAAAATCTGTTGTGGCCAGCACAATACCTCTCGCCATTTTCATTTTATGTTGCATAGGGCGCGAGCAGTTATGTGACTTTGTTGGCCTTGTCAAGCAAATATGGGGGCCCGTGTCAAAATGAGAGCTAGTAATATACATAGGTGTTAAGTATCATAAGTTTTCATTCGAAACATTTGTTTTTTTGGTTTATTTTCCTCGACAAGTACTACTAGCCGTCATTCTGACACGAATCCTCATATCTGCGCGCCAAGACCAACAAAGTCACATGACTGTTCGCGCCCTATAAGTAACGAATTTAACATTTCTTGTACACACAAATAATTGAAATTGTTTCTCTTCTTTCGTTCTATGAGAAATTTTATCCTACTATTCTAATACGTTCTAAATTCTTCAAATTCATTGACGGTATTAGCGGTATTTCTTAAGGATATAATAAGTAATATTAACATACCTGTAATTTAAATACATATTTAATTAATAATACAATAATATATATATTAAATGTACTCATACCTCTCAGAAAAAACTGACACTGACATTTTGCATTTATTTGTCAATTACAAAAATTTAAATAGCGCAACTGTTTTTCGGGCAACGAGATTTATTACAACAGATTATTATATATTATTATATACTATATCTCCAATCCTATGGTAGATATAATAAAAAAATTAAATGTCAGATTGAGAATTTAATTATCTTTAATATTTGTAACAAATTTTCAAAAATTAATATTTAGAAATTTTTTTTTAGAAACTACCATTTCCGGTTGTCCAATTGTTACCAGAACCTATTCAACTCTTCACATTACTGTCAGATTGAGGAATTCGTAGTCAAACAGGTCTTTAGTCTTATAGAATTTGAGAAATCGTGTCTCCAACAACCTCACACACACACACACATCCACACACACACACACACACACACACACAGACATCATTGTAAAAATGTTAAAATCGGATTCTATGGACTTTAAATCGTGCTTATTCAATAAAATCTGGATATGCGATTTTTAGCATGAATCCAATACCTCTCTTAGCGAGAGGTAAAAATATGTATAGTTTAATAATCGTACAAGGAAGTCGTGTAGTGTCCACATCAGATTTTTTTATGAATGTGTCCCGCTCAAAAGTCTCATAAAAGACAATATCCACTTTGGTTTACATCTGAAATTATGGCTTACATTCGTCGCAAAGAACATTTCCGCAAGCTAAGCAATAAGCACAAAAATAATGAATATTATGTTAACAGTTACTCCGAAATTGGTGCTAAACTAAAATAAAATATCAAGAAGTCTTACAATATTTATATTGCGCAGTGTGAGAGTAATATTCAAAATGATCCAAGTTATTTCTAGAAATTTGTAAATTCAAAACGAAATACATCAACATTTCCCGAAAATATGACAATATTGACATTGGACAATTCTAAATTTTCAAAACCTGAAGATATAGCAAATGGTTTCGCCTCATTTCAAATCGGTGTACACATTTCCTTCAACTAATCCTCCTCGTTCCTCTAGTACTCTTTCCCAAAACCTTATTTCACTTAACCATGTGAGTAGAGTAGTTCAATCCTCTATTTCTAAATTAAAGTCTAACTTTTCGTGTGGTCCTGATCTCATTCCTAGTTTCTTTATTAAAAATTGCGCCTACCCACTGTCGAATGTTCATTTCCGTATATTTAATTTATCATTAAAAGCAAATACATTTCCTGTTAAATGGAAAATAACACGGATCACTCCTATTCATAAATCAGGTGATAGAGCTGACATTAAAAACTATCGTCCCATTGCTAATATATCGCATTTCAGTAAAATATTTGAAAAACTGATATATGCAAGTATTTATAACAAAGTTAAAAATCTTGCTCTCAGCATGGGTTTATGGGAAAAAAAGATCGACAACTACCAATTTATTATATTTCACCCATACTATTTCTTCTGTTCTATATTCTAAAGGCCAAGTTGATTGCATATACACAGACTTTTCCAAAGCATTCAACAAGGTAGATCATTCTATTTTAATCAAGAAACTCCATGATTTTTCTTTATGATCATCATTAATTGATCTTCTTTCATCATACCTGTCGCATCGCCAGTTATTTGTTCAGTTTCTTGGTCGCAAATCCTCACGCTTCATTTCTAGCTCTGGTATTCCCCAAGGTTCCAACCTAGCCCCTTTGTTGTTTTTATTATTTATTAACGATGTTACCCATATTTTACACTCTTAACAAACTTTTATACGCTGACGACTTAAAAATATTTTATCCAGTTTCTTCCGCTATTGACTCCCAAATTCTTCAAAACGATCTTAATAATTTATCTAGTTGTTGTTCATCAAATAACTTGAGTTTAAATTTAAATAAGTGTTCAGTCATGTCCTATACTAGGAAATCTTCTCTTTTATTTTGTTACAGCATTAATAACCTTCCTCTAGCACGTTGCTCTTGTAACAGCCACGTGCGTGAACTCTAAATTTTTGTAATTCAGTATTTCCTTTGAATGAACGCCGTGACTGTTGCAAATTGCTGACCGGCGGCTGGCGATCTTCCGCTCAGTATTTTGCAGAATATTGTAGAAAAGCGGAATATTACCAGCAAAAGTGTGAACGTTGTCAATTGAACTAGCCTAGGAAGTGTTCGTATCCAGAATCGAGAGGGATTTTCAGCCCGATCGTGGATGCGAACAGTCGTGTAGTTTTATTCAATTAGTTAGCTTAATTTCATTTTTTTTCGTAACTTTGTTTAAATTTTACTTTAATTCTTTTGTATAATTTTGTGTATATATTTTGATAAATTTAATTATATATTAGATTATATTTTTTAAACTATTTAATTAATTGTGCATCAACCCTGTCAACTCCTTTCCAGTGTCAGCACAGATCAGCGTAGTGACACAGGTAAGTATAACTTTTATTTATATTCTTACTGTGGCTGTCTGAGCTTTAATTCAGTACGTCAACAAGGGTGCTTTTCACTACACCCTACGCACCCTCCGTTACACTCTACTTTCGATTATCTAGGCGATACGTTTGACTTTAATTTCACTTTTGTGAGTCACATTAATCGCATTTGCAAGTCATCCTAGGTTTTATTATTCGTACAACTCGTTTGCACTTATTATGCCTTTGTCCGCTCAAAACTAGAGTACTGATGCAATATCTGGAATCCCATTAATGAAAAAAATCATAAATCTTCTTAAAAATATACAGTGACATCGTTGCATGTTGTTATTTTATTATTATTATTATTCATAGATATTTATTCATTTTTACCTCACGCTAAGAGAGGTATTGGATTCATGCTAAAAATCAGACACAGAACTATGAGATTGCCTTTTATTGTATTACAATTTATATATCTGTAGCCATGCGCAAATAAATAATAATAATAATGAATAAGCACGTTTTAAGGTCCCTACAATACGATTTTAACATTTTTACGATGATGTCTGTGTATGTGTGTGTGTGTGTGTGTGTATGTGTGTGTGTGTGTGTGTGTGTGTGTGTGTGTGTGTGTGTGTGTGTGTATGTGTGTGGGACGTTGGAAGTACGATTACTTAAAAACTATAAGACTTTATATTTGTTTAACTACATATTTCCCAATCGGACATTCATGGGATGATCTGAAAAGGCTTTGGTAACAATTGGACAACCGGAAATAGCAGATTCTTGCAAAAAAAACTTCTAAATATTATTTTTTTAAAAATTTTCTTGGTAATATTAATGAAAATTAGATTCTCTGTCTGACACATTTAAATTTTTTATTGTATCTCGTATAGGTTTGGAGATATAGTATATAATAATAGGGAATTTTAATGGGTGATTTTAATTTAGATCCAGAAAGAGATACAAGTCATTATAATAAATTAATTAGTTTATTGGAATCCTATAATTTACAAAATATTGTAGACCAACCCACACGATATAACTATAAACTGGATCACATATATTGTAATATTAATAATATCAAATCTTTTGTTTTAGACAATATAATGTCTGACCATAGAGTTGTATTGATGTCGAGTGGAATTCTATCAGCCTTGAATAGCACCACGAACATGAGATATGGAAGAATTTTTAACGAGCCAAGCCTTGCAAATTTCATTCACAACTTAAACACTGAAGACTGGAGTAAGTTATATGAACACGCAAGTGTAAACGAAGCTTTCAATTATTTCTATGATTTTCCAATAAAAAATATCAAAAAAAGTAAACCATCTTGTGAGTGGGTTACTAATAAAATAAAATTGTCTAGTGATAACTTAAGATCATTATATATCTTAACAAAATCGTATCCTAATCTCGCTAGTGTGTATAAACTAAAAAAGAAAGAACACATATCTTTAATACGCGAAACTAAAAAATCGTATTACCATAATAAAATCCTCTCATCTGACAATATCTCAAAAAGTGTTTGGAGTATTATCAATAATAAAAAAGCTAATATTTCAAATATTAATTTGCAAAAAGACAACGTTCTGATTGAGGATCAAACTATGGTAGCTAATATGTTTTTTAGGAACACTCCCGTGACGCTGGTTGATTCTATGCTTCAAAACAAGGGATCACAAATAACTAACTGTAAAAGTAATTATTGCAATAAAAAAAATAGTATGTTCTTGTCTCCTTTTTTGTGAAGATGAACTACTGAAATTATTAAACCGCAAATTGAAAAACAAGAAATCATCTGGACCTGATGAAATTCCTTGTTACCTTCCGTCACCTTTAGGTAAGGAAGGTATTGTCTTTGGTCAAAAAATTCAATGATGAGTTTTTACTGAATAAGCACGTTTTAGGGTCCATATAATACGATTTTACCATTTTTACGATGATGTCTGTATGTATGTGTGTCTGTGTGTGTGTAACAAAATTTCCGGATCCAATAACTTCAATACCACGATTCCAAAAATTATAATTTTTTCGTATTCCTCAAGTTTACATCCAGAAGAACAACTGATTAGATTTTGGTTATAATTGGTCAACCGGAAATAGTCTCATTTGAAGATTTAACAGTTAAATTTGATTTATTGACATTTAACGTTATTACAACTTAAAGAATATATTATTCTCTATACGATTTGATTACAATTTATACTTCATATTTAATAGATACAGAGTTAAAGAATTTTAAAGAAATTAAATTTTGTAATTCAGCCAGCTATGCCAAATTTGGGATCTAGTAATATATTCATATAATTCAAATTGACAGATGTCAGTATCAATAAAAAGTAAATTCATGTGGCAGATATGAGGGTGTTGAAGTAGATATTGGGGAATACAGGGAAAGATACGGTAAGAAAATAACTCTAGTGTTACAAGTTTTTAGAAAGATACAAGAAAGACGATTACATTGGTTTGAACATGTCATAAGGAGAAATGAAGAATTAAAGGAACAAAAATGAATAGTTTAGTTAAAGAAACAGAGGTAGACCAAAGATAAGATGGAAGGACTGTATTGCGGAAGATTTGAGAGAAACGGAACTGAATGAGAACGTCATGCAAAAATAGCGACCCCCTAACGAATGGGAAAAGCTAAAGAAGAAGAAGGTGCGAGTATCAAGTGCAATTTGAATAGTTTGTTTATGAAATAATTTTACTGGAAATTTAGAATCTTTTGTAAGAAAAATTATGGAATTTATACATTATACACGAGAATGACGGAAGGTATTGTGCTGGCCACAACAGATTTTTTTTTAATTAAAAATAGTTTACAGTATATTATAGAACCGTTAACTTATATAGTAAACTTATTATTCAAAATGGGGAATTTCCCAGATAAGTTAAAATTATCAAAAGTTATACCAATTCACAAAAGAGATGACAAGGTTTATTCCAAACAATTAATTACAGACCAGTTTCAGTAACATCCATCTTTTCTAAGATACTTGAATATTACTTTCTCGAACGTCTGCAAGAATTTCTAGATAAAAATAAAATAATTAATAGTAATCAATTTGGTTTGCGTAAAAATGTATCTACGATGGATGCCCTACACAACTTAATTAGTGAAATAATTCATAGTTTTGAGAAGAAAGAAAATACTGTAGGCATTTTCTTCGACTTATGCAAGGCATTTGATTGCCTTGACCTTGAAATATTACTTCAGAAGCTGGAATCGATCGGCGTCAGGGGAGTGCCCCTAAAATGGCTTAAGGCTGTTCGACCCTAAACAAAAATTTCGTTTCCTGATTTCATATATTCGCCGAGATCTATGCCACCAGACCAGCACGGTCAACTCACTACAGAATTTTATTGTGCTGAAATTATTCATAAAAGGATCATAAATTATAAAATTTAGACCCTAATCCCTGCAGGTAAAACCGAAAGTTACACAAATTTTCAAGCGGCCGATACTCAACTTACGAATATTACACAAGCAAGTAATATTTAGAAATCGATTTCGTTACTTAGCATAAAAAAAATATGTTATTTTATGTTTATATTAGTAAGTCTCATTTCAATTTTATGAAATATACACATATATGTATTAAAATCCCATATCCAAAATTTAAAATTAACTCCACGTAGATAATGATTCTGTCGAGACGTGAAATTTTTCGATTCTCGTCTCATCTCATCTCGTCTCGACGAAACGCGGTGAGACGTGGTGATTACACCGATGACTTAAATCTATTTTGCTCGGTATCACTGTGGCGTCGGAGGGTTCCAGAAAGACGCTGCGCTGTATAAATACCGGCCGAATGACAAAGGGACAGTCTGATATATAGAAGCAACGACCAAAGAACAGTGGGTGATATAAATAAACAATTTACAAGTTGTGAACATATATAAATGTAGTGATATAAATAAATGTAGTTATATAAATAAATATAGTGATATAAATGTTGTTTAAATAAATAATTTTAGTGTTTAAGTATTCAATAATATTCTTAGCGTTGTGACACTTGCTATGGGCTACCTACCTGTGTCGCACACAAATTTCACTGGCAGCTCACGGGTTGTAGCGGAAGCAGAGGTCGGGGTTCGAATTTTAACCTTGTGGTTGATGTAGCCCAACTAAAGTAAAACTGACTCAGGCCAAAGCCTGTGCAAAAAAATTACTACCACAAAATTAATATTCGGGTGCCAACACCTTGAAAAAGGGTAAACCCTTGAGAAGGTGTACTCAAGGAAGGAAAACAAACAAAAGAAATAAAATAAATGAGTTTAATACAGAGCACAGGAAAATTTTGAAAAATTACAAAAACAATACCACTGAGACGGCAGTACATGAGCGCCTCCTAGCTACGGATGGGGAACCACTAAAGGGTGTGACTGAGCCCTTGGCCCGGACGCAGCTGCTGCAGACAGGGATGGACCTCGGCGACAATCTCTCTTCTCCGTTCGGTCTGCTGAGCACAGCAGGATAAGTCCAGGGCCGAAGGGCCGGCCACAACCACCAAAGCCGCTAATATCCTTATAAAAAAATAAGCCCCAGTACCTCGTACTAAAAGGGATACAGCTCGTCGGAAGGACGTGGTTATTACAATAAAGTTAACAAAAAACTTAAGGACGCTCTGTACTCCGTCGGGCGTTATACAAAAAAAAAACATTCAAACGGAGCTCAACAAAAATGAATGCATGAGACACAAAAAAGGAAAAGGGGAATGGGATCGACTGCAGTGAAAAAAAATTATTAAAGCGCTATAAAATACCGTTACTAACAAACAAATTCGCAAAAAAAACCGCGCTAATAATTTACGACCCTGACGGACAAAAAAATTTGACTGCTAAGAACGTGACGAGTCCAAACCGTAATCCGACAGGATAACACAAAAGATGGCCGCAAATCTAACTATTCACACCACGTTTATACGGGAAGGATCACAAGGTAGGGAGGTGAAGGGTTAAATTTAAGCAGAATTACAAAAAAATAACTACTAAACAAAAATTGAGTGGGTGCGATGACCCAGGGGACTGGAGCCGTCTGGTTAATTGGCTCGGGAAGAATTTAAACAGAATATTACTAAAAAATGGTAACAGTAAAAATTGAAAGAGTGCGATGACCCAGGGAACCGGAGCCGTCTTGTTAAATTGGCTCGGGAAAAATTTAAGCAGAATATTACAAAAAAATTGATCAAGAAAAAATTGAAAGGGTGCGATGACCCTGGGAACTGGAGCCGTCTTGTTAATTGGCTCGGGAAGTTAAACAGAGTTACACAAAAGTTACTACCTCGGTAGTGTCAAAAAATCTATAAAAATTTTGAAAAACATTTAAGTTAAACTTAAAATGCCAAAAAAAGAAACTGATGGAAACCCAGTGAGAGCAATGACCGGCCTCGAAACCAAATTTTTAAATTAAATCCCCAAAAATTACCTCTAATAAAATTTAAACCCAAAATTTTGTCCCAAAACCCCCACAGACCGTGGGAGAGCTACTCGAACTCGCTTTGGGGCACGCCCAAACCGAAGCCCAGGTGGCCTAAACCTCAGATTGCAAACAGCAAAAAATAAATAAAAACAAACAAAATGAATTCGAGTAACTCACCCAAAACGGCTATGGTTGACGCCAGAAAATAACTCAATTTGGAAAAAAAAGGAACAACAAAAAAAAACAAAGCCTTCACTCGGTTTCCTTCAGCCCTCGTCACTCGACCTCAACCAGTCAAGTCCGCGTCAGCGAGAAGCAAAAAAACTATCCTCGACACCCGTTATAAATGAGCCTCTTCCCTCAAGTGGACATATGGCGTACTAAAATAATGTAAGATCTTTTACCGGTGCTAAACAATTTAAATGAATTTACTCAGGAGTTACTAAACGTAATCTAAAATGAAATAAAGAGCCAGAGAACTAAAAAACAATTGAATTGTAAAAAAAAATTAATACAGTTCTAACTCACATAACTACTCCTAGATGTCATTGATCGCACGCAGCAGCTGAGTAATCGGAGATTCTCAACCGGTGGCACCAGAAAAAAAATATTTTTAAAAATTATTTTAACAAAAGAAAATTATAAAGAGAACCGTGACAGTGTGGTTCCAAATTGTCACACAGCCTCTCTCCCTCAAAAAAAAATTTTTTCGACAATTTTTTTTTCTCACAGTTGGTCCGCGAAATGATCCGGCACGTTGTCCTTCGTAGGAGTAGGCTTAAGATCGGAGATATGCCACACGCCTAATTTATTACCGGACATATCCTGGAGGCGATACGAAGTTTTCGTGATCTTTCTAGTGACTAAACATTGTATGTAACGAGGAGCTAATTTGGAAGAAAACCCACGGGCACCGTCTGAGAGGACATAATGTTTTTTCCACACGGTCTCGCCTTCAAAAAATTCTAGGGGACATCTGCGTAAGTTGTAGTAGCGTGCGTTTCGTTCGTGAGCTGCATGCATCCGAGCTTGCACTTCTTGGAAAAGTTCCGAAAGGGGAGACAAGTGATTAGCATAAGTAGCTCGACTGTCGGCACAAACATTGTCCGGTAGAGGGTGCTAAAAATTACTAGAAACAGGGACATGTCGACCGAAATTCAAAAAGGCAGGACTAAAGCCCGTGACTTCATGTACAGCGGTGCGAATAGCGGTTTTAACCGGGCGGTTTGTGCGCTCTACAAAGTTTACTTGAGGGTGGAATTTAGCATTGTACCAAATTTTGGGGATAGCGTATTTCTTCGTTAACTGCTTGAATTTGTCACTGACAAATTGAGTTCCGTTGTCACATACAATTACTTGAGGGACTCCAAACATGAGAAAAATATTTTCCTCTAAAAGTTTACAAATTTGGGGGGCGGTTGCTTGACGAATAGGAAACAAAAGAGGGTATTTAGTAAACCAATCGGTTACGGCAAAAATGTATTGATGTCCTTTCGACGAGGAAAGTAAAGGGCCCATTAAATCGATGGAAATTGGCTTGCCAGGGGAACTTAATTAATTTTTCTTGACTCATGAGACCTGGGGGCGGTAGTTGGGGTACCTTTTGGGCGAGGTAAACTTTACAGTGTTGCACATAATGCAAAATAGAGGCTTTCATACGAGGCCAATAATATAACTCACTAATACGACGGTAAGTCTTAAAAATACTAAGATGAGCGGCGGTAGGGTTGTCATGACATTCTACTAAAACAGATCTACAAAAATGTCAAGGAACCACCAGCTTCCAGGGCGATAGGTTATTCGAGGGGTCATGGGGCGAGGTAACTAGCTTGTAAATCAAATGGTTTTATACTCGCTAGTCGGGGAACTGTGCTGGTTGGAAAAGTATGCTGGCACGAAGATTACTGTACCAGCGGTCTTTATTATCATCCCAATCATCAGTATTAAGGGCGGCTACTTCTACAGGAGCACGAGACAGAGCGTCGGGCACGGCATTAAGCTTACCCGGACGATGTTCGATTACGAAATCAAACTGTTGTAACTTTACAGCCCAACGAGCAAGTTTCCTCGTAGGGTCGGACATTCTCATCAGCCAGAGAAGGGAATAGTGGTCAGTGATCACCGTAAAAGTAAGACCTTCAAGATAAGGACGAAATTTTTCGACGGCAAAAACCACAGCTAGACATTCTCTCTCAGTGACAGAATAGTTACGTTCAACTTTGTTTAGAGTGCGACTGATATAGGCGATAGGGTATTCTACGTCATCTGGACCCATCTGAGTGAGAACGGCCCCCACACCATAGTTTGAGGCATCCGTATAAATTCGGAAGGGCTTTAAGGGAAGACTATAATCAGGGCTGGCCAGAATAGGGACAGAAGAAAGGGCAGCCTTCAACTGGTGAAAAGATTTTTCAGCGGCAGAGTTCCACACAATAGGGACTTTTTTTCGAATACCCTTAGTTAAATCATTAATTGGGTAGGCAAGAGTAGAGAAATTAGGGACGATATCCTAAAACACCCATCGGCTCCGGTGGCTCAATGGTTAGAGCAACGCTCCTTAGTCGTGAGTGCGCTCGGGGTTCTGGGTTCGAATCCCACTAAGGCATGGATGTTTGTGATGTGAATCCACTCTGTAATTGGGATTTAATCCTGTTGAGGGTTTTTAAAAAAAAAAACGTTTGACTTCCGTTACCGTAGTAGGGCGAGGAAAGTCAACAATAGCACTGATTTTGTCAGGATAGGTACGAAGTCCTTGACGGTCCACCAGGGAACCGAGATATTTCAAAGATGTACGACAGAATTCACACTTTTCGGCATTAACCGTTAAGCCTGCATTTTTCAGACGATTAAGAACCTCATATAAGATACGCAAATGTTCCTCAAAAGAAGAAGTAACAATGACACAGTCATCAAGATAAACAAAAACATTTGGCTCTAATTCGGGCCCTAAAATTTGGTCCATTAACCGCTGAAGAGTTTGGGGTGCATTACATAACCCAGAAGGCATACGAGTGAATTTGTAGAGACCGCGTCCCTGGATAGCGAAAGCGGGTTTCTCGCAAGAAGATTTTTCTAAAGACACTTGCCAAAAAGCGCTATTAAGATCTACAGAGGATAAATATTTTGCGTCCCTCAATTTATTCAAAATGGAGTCAACTCTCGGAAGGGGATAAGCGTGTTTCTTTGTGACAGTGTTGAGGCGCCGACCATCGAACAGAGCCGATAGGAACCGGAAGACTTTTTAACAAGGAGGACTGGCGAACACCAAGGGCTGGAAGACTTTTGCACTATACCCATTTGAATAATCTCATTAAGTTCTTTATGAAGATGCTCCTGCATGGGCGGAGAAAGAGGGTATTGCCGTTGTTTAATGAGCAAGGCGGCACCAGTATCGATAATGTGTTCGACCAAATGAGTACGGCCAAGACCTACTGAGCCTAATTTGTCGAATTCCGACATCACAGTCATAAGGGCAGAGCGCTGGGCAGAGTTTAAATCCTCGCCACCAGATATTCCAGACAGAGTGGCAATTTCCCCATTTACCGACCACGAATTTAATGCAAAATTTAAAGAAAGACAAAATTGTTTGCAAAAATCCACTCCTAAAATAAGAGTATGGCGCACAGAAGGCACAACCACACAGGTACAAAGCTTTGTACGGCCTTGTAAAGTTACAGGGAGAGAAACGCTACCTAAAACTGGCTGTGCTACACCGTCAACGGTGGTAACTTCGCGGAGAGAGCCAGGAGAAATGATGCATTTCCGAGATTTTAAAAGAGGCAAACCACAACGACCAATAACTGAAATACAAGCTCCAGAGTCGACCAAAGTACTTACTGGTACATTATCGATTCGAACGGTGATAAAAGGGCGGCTATCGCAACTCTGTTTGTCGAAAACAGGGGCGACTTCAGGTTTTTGCAGAAAACGAGCTACAGTGTTAAGCCATTCTGTCCATTCGGCTGGGCCGGTGCGGGAATACTTGGGCGGATTTCGGTAGCCGGCTTTCCCGAAACGCATCGAACGTTTTTTGAGTACGTCGAGCATTTTGGACGCACTATGTTCTTACGTCCACAACCGTAGCAAAAAACGGTTTTAGCATCTTTACAGGCGGAATATACATGTCCAGGTTGACGACAATTCCAACAAACAGGCTCACGGGCGTGAGGCGCGGAAGTAGGGGCCTCTAGAGAGTGGATTTGGTTCCCGACAAATTTTGACGGCTTTTGGTAAGCCAAATCAGGCTCTAACAGTGACGTGGTCTTGGGAGGTGGATTGCGAAAAGATACTATGGTGGCTTCGGTGTCTTCATGCCGTTTACACCACGTTATAAGGTCGCTCAAAGATACTATTGACTGCTGAGAACCGAATCTCTGATATTTGGGCTGAACATTTCGTAAAATAGTCGCGACACGAGTTTGTTCGTCCGGAGGGCTGGAAAACCGAGAGAAAAGGTTCTCCATTTTGGTTACAAAAATTTCGGCAGGCTCACCAGAGCCTTGTGTACGGGACCTAATTTCTTCCTGCAGGGCTAAGTCGTAACTGGCAGGGAGAAAAGCAGACCGAAGTCGAGCTGTGAGACCAGACCAAGTGGATACCGATTCACGTACCATATGGAACCAAACTAGGGTATTCCCGGTAAACAGATCAGTGGCTTGTCGGAAAAGCTGTTCACTACTAACTCCGCGAGCATGGGCGAATTCTTGTAAGCGTTCCAAAAATTCATTTACTCCCGAAGTGCCATCGAATTTAATATTCCAACGTCCTATTGATGACGTTCGGCAAAATTTACATTAGGCAATAGGGTGCTATGCGCGACTTGGGGGTGTATAGGGGAGTAAGTTTTAACAGGAGGTAAAAAATGACGCGAAGGTTCAGTAGCAAACCGAATCGAGTTTAAACGGCTAGTAAAATCCCGACTACTTGTATCTTCAGGTGGGGCTACTAAAGGGTCATCATTGCCAAAATCAATTAAATTTACAGGGGCACTACGTTCTGCTGTTAGGGATGAGCATGCTAGACGTGCAAGGTTAGTTTTAACAACTGCAAGCAATCTAATGACTTCGGGCTGGTATTGAACTGGAAGGCGCAAAACTCGCCTATGAATATGAACAAGCCTGGTGCTACATTCGTCACTGACTTGCTTGGAGCCTTGGGTGGTAAAGAAACAGGAATATTCAGTCATACCTAGCATTTCCTGCAATTTGGTCCGGCAAGTTTGCTGTTCCGTAAGCGGCTCAGGAAAGAGTGAAGGATTAATAAAGTTGTCATTCACACTCTCCATTTGCAATAATCCCCACAGTACGGTCCTTTTATCCTGTATTGTACCGGTAGAATCTGAATTCCGGATACGGAGTTCGTAGTCGAGTTCGTCCTCGTGTAAGTGTGTAAGGTCCATGGCCATAGTGTATAAAAAAAATAAAGCTAATTAGCAAAAAAACTAGGAAAAAAATGGGAACAAAAGGGAAACAAACAAAATAGAGAATAGAACCAGAGCTTCCGCAATTTTGAAAAAAAATCTGTTGTGGCCAGCACAATACCTCTCGCCATTTTCATTTTATCTTGCATAGGGAGCGAGCAGTTATGTGACTTTGTTGGCCTTAGCAAGCAGATATGGGGGCCCGTGTCAAAATGAGAGCTAGTAATATACATAGGTGTTAAGTATCATAAGTTTTCATTCGAAACATTTGTTTTTTTGGTTTATTTTCCTCGACAAGTACTACTAGCCGTCATTCTGACACGAATCCTCATATCTGCGCGCCAAGACCAACAAAGTCACATGACTGTTCGCGCCCTATAAGTAACGAATTTAACATTTCTTGTACACACAAATAATTGAAATTGTTTCTCTTCTTTCGTTCTGCAGCTGGTACTATACATAGGTGTCAAGTATCATTTTCATTCAAAACATTATGATTTTCCAAATCCAGAATATTATGAAATTTTGAATGAAAAATTATGACATAGGAGAATTGTGACATCTATGTAAATAACTACTAGCCGTCATTCTGACACGAATCCTCATATCTGCTTGCCATGGCTGCTCGCGCCCTATAAGTAACGAATTTAACATTACTTGTACACACTAATAATTGAAATTGTTTCTCTTCTTTCGTTCTATGAGAAATTTTATCCTACTATTCTAATATGTTCAAAATACTTCAAATTCATTGACGGTATTAGCGGTATTTCTTAAGGATATATGTAATATTGACATACCTGCAATTTAAATAAATATTTAATTAATAATACAATAATATATATATTAAATGTACTCATACCTCCCAGAACTGACACTGACATTTTGCATTTATTTATCAATTACAAAATTTTTAATATCGCAACTGTTTTTCTGGCAACGAGATTTATTAAAACAGATTATTCTATATTATTATATACTATATCTCCAAACCTATACGAGATATAATAAAAAAATTAAATGTGTCAGATTGAGAATATATTTATCTTTAATATTTGTAGTAAAAAAAATTCAAAAAATAATAATTAGAAATTTTTTTTCTAGAAACTACCACTTCCGGTAGTCCAATTGTTACCAGAACTTGTTCAACTCTTCCCATTACTGTTAGATTGAGGAATCCGTAGTCAAATAGGTCTTTAGTCTTATATAATTTGAGAAATCGAGTCTCCAACAACCTCACACACACACACACACATCCACACACACACACACACACACACACACACACACACACACACACACACACACACACACACACACACACACACACACACACACACACAGACAGACAGACATTATTGTAAAAATGTTAAAATCGGATTTTATGGACCTTAAATCGTGCTTATTCAATAAAATCTGGATATGTGATTTTTAGCATGAATCCAATACCTCTCTTAGCGAGAGGTAAAAAGAGGCTTAAATTTTTTTTACAACAATTAAAAAAACAAATTTTAATAAGAGGGCCCCGGATGCGGGCGTCAATTTATGTGTGACACTTGCTAAGGGCTACCTACCTGTGTCGCACACAAATTGCACTGGAAGCTCACGGGTTGTAGCGGAAGCAGAGGTCGGGGTTCGTATTTTAACCTTGTGGTTAATGTAGCCCAACTAAAGTAAAACTGACTTAGGCCAAAGCCTGTGCAAAAAATTTACTACCACAAAATTAATATTCGGGCGCCAACATCTTGAAAAAGGGTAAACCCTTGGGAAGGTGTACTCAAGGAAGGAAAACAAACAAAGAAATAAAATAAATGAGTTTAATACAGAGCACAGGAAAATTTTGAAAAATTACAAAAACAATACCACTGAGACGGCAGTACATGAGCGCCTCCTAGCTACGGATGGGGAACCACTAAAGGGTGTGACCGAGCCCTTGGCCTGGACGCAGCTGCTGCAGACAGGGATGGACCTCGGCGACAACCTCTCTTCTCCGCTCGGTCTGCTGAGCACAGCAGGACAAGTCCAGGGCCGAAGGGCCGGCCACAACCACCAAAGCCGCTAATATCCTTATAAAAAAATAAGCCCAGTACCTCGTACTAAAAGGGATACAGCTCGTCGGAAGGACGTGGTTATTACAATAAAGTTAACAAAAAACTTAAGGACGCTCTGTACTCCGTCGGGCGTTATACAAAAAAAACATTCAAACGGAGCTCAACAAAAATGAATGCATGAGACACAAAAAAGGAAAAGGGGAATGGGATCGACTGCAGTGAAAAAAATTATTAAAGCGCTATAAAATACCGTTACTAACAAATTCGCAAAAAAAATCGCGCTAATAATTTACGACCCTGACGGACAAAAAAATTTGACTGCTAAGAACGTGACGAGTCCAAACCGTTATCCGATAGGATAACACAAAAGATGGTCGCAAATCTAACCATTCACACGACGTTCATACGGGAAGGATCACAAGGTAGGGAGGTGAAGGGTTAAATTTAAGCAGAATTACAAAAAAAAAATGGCTACTACACAAAAATTGAGTGGGTGCGATGACCCAGGGGACTGGAGCCGTCTGGTTAATTGGCTCGGGAAGAATTTAAACAGAATATTACTAAAAAATGGTAACAGTAAAAATTGAAAGAGTGCGATGACCCAGGGAACCGGAGCCGTCTTGTTAATTGGCTCGGGAAAAAATTAAGCAGAATATTACAAAAAAATTGATCAAGAAAAAATTGAAAGGGTGCGATGACCCTGGGAACTGGAGCCGTCTTGTTAATTGGCTCGGGAAGTTAAACAGAGTTACACAAAAGTTACTACCTCGGTAGTGTCAAAAAATCTATAAAAATTTTGAAAAACATTTAAGTTAAACTTAAAATGCCAAAAAAAGAAACTGATGGAAACCCAGTGAGAGCAATGACCGGCCTCGAAACCAAATTTTTAAATTAAATCCCCAAAAATTACCTGTAATAAAATTTAAACCCAAAATTTTGTCCCAAAACCCCCACAGACCGTGCTACTCGAACTCGCTTTGGGGCACGCCCAAACCGAAGCCCACGTGGCCTAAACCTCAGATTGCAAACAGCAAAAAAAACAAACAAAATGAATTCGAGTAACTCACCCAAAACGGCTATGGTTGACGCCAGAAAATAACTCAATTTGGAAAAAAAAGGAACAACAAAAAAAAACAAAGCCTTCACTCGGTTTCCTTCAGCCCTCGTCACTCGACCTCACACGGACCAATAATCTAAAGAGAGACGTGACAGCTGTGTGTTATTTGAAAAGGTAGAAGTGGGAGAAGGAGTGGGGGCTATCGATCATTGCGACATCTAGCGTTAGTGACAAAGCTAAAAGCTGTGATGCGGGCTGCATGCTACTTCAACCATATTAAAATTAGAAATTTTAATTTCAATATTACAATTGAAATGAAATTAATTTATACTTTATTGGTTACATTATTATTTCATTTTACAAATAATGATTAAATATTTTGTAAATTAAATATTTTACACAATATTAATTGTAATTACTACAGTTGCAATATTTTAAATTATTTTTCGTCACGATTCCCTGAAGTAGAAGATTTGGATTCGCTTGGATCCGGTATTCTCGGAAGGTATTTTACTGGACACAATAGCTGTAAATGAAATAAATTCAGATGAAATTTTACGCATTCGTATTTTACATACTAAATTTATGTACAAGTATAAGACATCTATGTAGCGAAAAATAAAAATTTCACCATAATTGAGAACTTTTAGAAAAAGAAGATTTTTGTTTCTCAGTTTAACTTCTTCGCCAATTATACGAATATGACGCTATTATTTCAAATTATTTGACGAAAAGTATATCATATTTTGAATTAGTCAAAAAAATACATTTAACATAATATATAATAATAACTACATTTAACATAATAATATAATAGTTGGAGTTTTCTAATTAAGCGATTGGCGAAAAAAAATCACACAAAATGGGCTTTATAATTTAAATGAACGTCTTGCTCACCATAATCCTCATGTAATAATGTAGGAACAGGTCCACAGTTTAATTTCCTTCGCTCAGGGGTTCGAAATTTCGTAGTTTCAAAGTGTAATGCACACACTTTAGTATGACATCGAGAACCAATTGGTGTATCAATGAATTGAGGCATATTCATGTTCGTTGTCCACTGCTTCAAAAGTACATCATCTCTCGGTAAAGAGAAAAAAGCAAGCGATGAATGTTGTATATTATTGCTCCTGCAGCCAGGAATTACGCAATAAACAACTCTCATAGTCTGAAACAGGAAATTCATATTATGTTCATGCTAGATTTTATTCGTAATTATTTGAAATTTATATAATTTCTGGACTGAGGTTATTAATAACTTTTTTTTATATAGAAATATTAAAGTTACCGAGTTTATAATTTCTATGGCAAATTAACTTATTTACAATTTTACTATATATATTGAAACTTACCTTGCAGATGTAAAACACAATTACGAAGTAAACAAAGCTTTTCACACAAAAGAACTTAACTGTTAGGTTAGGTTAGCGTCAATCAAAGACTACTAAGTAACAAAAATAACAACAACGAAACAATAAAAATAACAACAAAAAACGAAACAGTAATACACAAAATGAATTAGATAAACTGATGCTGACACTTCGAGAGCGAAAACATGAGTGATTTCAAATATTTCACATCCAACGACTTGTTGATTTTGTTTTGAACATGTACTGCCATCTTATCGGCCAATAGCCAAACTCTTTTGCGACATGTGCTGCCTCTATATGCAGTGACAAAACTTATATCCTCTCGCCCTTTACCTCACTTGGTCCATTCAACTTCTGTCACAATAATTCCTATCAGCTGTCACCCCCCTGACCTCAACCAGTCAAGTCCCCGTCAGCGAGAAGCAAAAAACTATCCTCGACACCCGTTATAAATGAGCCTCTTCCTCAAGTGGACATATGGCGTACTAAAATAATGTAAGATCTTTTACCGGTGCCAAACAATTTAATTGAATTTACTCAGGAGTTACTAAACGTAATATAAAATTAAATAAAGAGCCAGAGAACTAAAAAACAATTGAATTGTAAAAAATATTAATACAGTTCTAACTCACATAACTACGCCTAGATGTCATTGCTCGCACGCAGCAGCTGAGTAATCGGAGGTTCTCAACCGGTGGCACCAGAAAAAAATATTTTTAAAAATTATTTTAACGAAAAAAAATTATAAAGAGAACCATGACAGTGTGGTTCCAAACTGTCACAGTGTTTATAATTATTTAATCATAGTGTTAGTTATTTTTATTATCTTTTTAATATTTATCCTAGTTATTTATCGTTTATTAAACGTATTACTTTAATTAATATTATTTCTCTTATTTTTACACTTCACCCAGATATAGATGAAACTTACCTCCCCGCGTAGCATATTAGTTTTTATTATTATTATTATTTGTGGAAAAACAAATGATTATAAACTATTTTTTTATATTTTTCTGTATTGACAAATTACCTATGCATTTATTTATGATTTTAAACTTTTTTTTTCATTTTATGTAACTTTGTTGACAAATTATATATGTCTATATGCATTTATTTATTATTTTATACTTATTATTTTTTATGATTCTAAGCTTATTTTTAGCATTTTATTCGCAAATGATATATTTATCAAACAAAAAATGTTACATTTTGTTAATAGTTACAACTTTTCTTTCCTTATGCCTATTGTAAAATTTATTACTATTTTGACTTATGTACGAAAATTGAGTCAAGCACTAAATTGATTAAATTATCAAATTTCGCACCACATAAGTATATAAGAAATACATTTATACATTTGTTTTATCTTGCATGTGATACATATTTCTTTAGCGATATTTTTCTGTAATATGTTTTGCACTTATAACAAGACATTTGGTCCCAGAAATAAGTTCAAATTCTCTATTAGAATTTAAATTGTTTAGTATTTAAATATTTAATAAATTACAATAATGTAAACTCAGAATTATGTTTGTAAAAGACAAATATTTCTGTTCAGAATCAAAAATTAAATAAATACATTTCATAACTTTCGTTTAGTTTATACAATTTGTCATGTTAAATACTAAGGGATAATATTTCCATTATATACCTGGGTGTCATTATGTTGGTTGAGAGATTACCCCCCACTGTTTTTATTAGGGTTAGAATTTTTCAAAGATTATATAGAAAAGTTTGAGTTAAATAAATTGCCTACAAACCGGCGTAAGTAGCAAAACACATTTTCCTTGTTCTTTAGATAATAGATAATTTATTGATTTCGCATTTAAGTTCCTCGAGAATAATTAAAACAATGCTATCAGATGTCAAAGAGCAATTTTTAATTAAAACATCGTAACAGATAATATGAACATGTTTAACATGCAAGTTGCAGTAGCTGTAATTTTTTTTACAATTACATATCTACAATTTTGTTTATAAAGTATTCAACAACATGCATGTTTTTTTTTAAATCTTACAAGCTACTCAGTGATGAGAAAAAATGTGTTAAAGATGGACAAAAATTACGGTATTGAGAGACTAGGGTCGAACAGCATTCTTATTCTTTAGAGAACAGTATGCAAGTCTCACGAGCCCTTCAGGTTCAAAATTTAACTCCGATACACTATTTACAAATTTAGGTGCACCTCAAGGTACAGTACTAGCCGCAGTACTTTTTTGCATTTATATAAATGATTTATTTAACTCATTGAGGGCATCAACTACCATGTTTGCAGATGATATCTCAGTAATTGTATCAGAAAAAAGCAAAGACAATGTGGTACATCAAATTAATGGTGTTATTCTTACTACAACCAATTGGTGTATAAAAAATCATCTAGTACTAAATCATTCCAAAACAAATCTTGTTCAATTTGAAAATAAAAATTCACAACATAATGAAATACAAATTGAAAACAACTTAATACAAAAAAGTAATACTGTTACAATCTTAGGTATGAAACTTGATAAAAATTTAAATGGCAAAAGTCATTGTGAATACATTATTTCTAAATTAAACACAATTTGTTTTCAAATAAGACATTTCAAAACTATGTTAAATAATAACCAAATTTTAATCTTTTATCATGCTGTTGTTGACTAAAGATTGCGTTATGGTATGGTATACGATTCTGGGGTTCTTCCCCTCATGCAAAATATGTTTTTGGTTCCCAGAAACGGATTTTAAGATGTATTGCAGGAATCTCCAGTAATACATCTTGCAAACAGTACTTTAAATTTTTTTAAATCTTAACTCTTATATGTTTGTACATATTAGAAATATAAGTATTTTTGTTCAAACTAATAAAAGCAAATTTACTACTCAAAAAGAGATACACTAGAAATAAAAATAACTTAAGGAAACCTCGAATACAATATGTATGTAGCCAGAATTCTCCAGATGTCATGGGCGTGGATGTTTATAATAGAATTCCACAGAACATTAAGGATTCAAAAAATGTAAACTTATTTAAAGTGAATCTAAAAAACTGTTTGCTTGAAAAATGTTTTTATACTCTAAACGAGTTTATAGTATGACTTGTATATTACTTTTATAAATGTAACCTTCTAAGACGTTATTTCATTATGTATTCTTGTACATCGCAAAATATAAATAAATTATTATTATTATTATAATCTGTTGTAAGTTGTAATAAATCATGTTGCCCAAAAAACAGTTGAGATATTTAAATGTTTAAATGACACATAAATGCAAAATGTCAGTGCCAAAAGTCAGAGTATATTTAATATATATATATATATATATATATATATATATATATATATATATATATATATATATATATATATATTAGTGTATTATTAATTAAATATATATTTAAATTATAGGTATGCTAATATTACATATTATATCCTTACGAAATACCGCTAATACCATCAATGAATTTGAAAATTTTTGAACATATTAGAAGAGTAGGACAAAATTACACATAGAACGAAAGAAGATATACAATTTCAATTATTTGTGTGTACAAGAAAAGTTAAATTCGTTAATTATAGGGCGCGAGCAGATATGTGCCTTTGTTGGCCTAAGCAAGCAGATTTGTGGGTCCGTGTCAGAATGACAGATAGTAGTTATTTTCATAGATGTCACAAATGTCATAATTTTTTTATTAAAAAATTCAAAATATTCTGATATCATGTTGTTTATATGTCATCAATAGTATGCAAGATACTTGGCGAGGAAAACAATCCACGTGGATTTGGAAAATCATAATGTTTTGAATCAAAACTTATGATAATTGACAACTATGTACATTATTACTAGCTGTCGTTTTGACACGAGCCCCCATATCTGCTCGCCTTGGCCAACTAAGTCACATAATTGCTCGCGCCCTATGCAACAAAAAATGAAAATGGCGAGAGGTATTGTGCTGGCCACAACAGATTTTTGTTTAATGTATTTCATGTATTTTTTCCTGCCCTCTTACTGGGTCTTATCTGTTGGGCATTGTATTGATAAATAAATAAATTTCAAATGGAACAAAATTGACCCCTGTGGCGCACTCTCCACGCCAGAAATAAGTGAGGCGACACTTGGTAAACGCCCACGCGATAAAAATTATGTCATCATTACCAAAACTCTGTGTACAAAGCAGATTAGCACACCCAGCAATGGGTAATATACCGTGCTGATATATTTATTTATTTATTTTTTATTTAAATACATACCTGTATATTTACTAATGCTGGAAACTATGTACCTATATTAAGTTCCTTTCCATATAACTATTGTTCTATTTACAATTTTCTTTTTGAAAATGTTAGTATTAATAATTTGAAATAATTATATTTTTGACAGTGACATTTATCCGACAGTTACATACATTTAAAATAAGAACTGTGTAACTATTAAATTGTGTTTATCTTTAAAACATAGACTCCGGTATTTATAAAATGAATTATTTTATTAATTTATCTATAAAATATGTATATAGAAATATAATTAATGCATGTCTGCAAAAAATTCAATAATTTTTAAATTTGATAAAAACGTAATCGCAAAAAAATGACTTTTAAATGTATTTTTGGAAGAAAAAAACGATTTTGAGCTTCTAGTAAAGTGCGTTTTCCAGTTATCTGATTTACACCAAAATCTAATGGCTTCTTTCTTATTAGAAGGTTGAAATACAAGGTTTCAAAATTCTGCGGTTGATAGTATTAGAGCTAGAGTGACCAGAAGATCCACACTCACACACATACACACACGCACATACACACACACACACACACACACATACATACATCATTGGGAAAATGTTAAAATCGAATTCTATGGGCCTTGAACTGTGGCCATTTATCAAAATCTCGATATGCAATTTTTAGCATGATCCCTATACTTCCCTTACCGAGGGTAGCGGGAGGTAAACAAAAATAATTAATCATACAGAACAATAAATTGACTATGCTTCTTCGATTTGAACAATAAAGATCAATTAATTTTTTTGCATGACCTCATTTAACCAAAGGTGAATAATTTAACTATAAGCAGTGCAACTGGCCATTATGTAACTCTCATTTTTTTACACTTTTTTACAATCCGTATATTCTATCATAATTTGTTTACAAGTTGTTATATTTTCTGTGAAATTTATTATCCGAAAAACAAAATATAAGATAAATTATCATTTCACCAGAAATTTATCTTTAATTTGAACTTTCATAAACAAGTATACGCAAGGTCGAAGTAATCTATCATATTATTGCGAATTTACTTGTTAATCTACATCAAAACACACAGAGTAGTTGGCTGTAGCGGAATTGATACGTTTAAAATGTGGGATTTAGTTATTATTACTTCTTTTTTTGTATTTCTATATTGGCTGTTCATATATCCTTATAATTATTGGAAATATAGAGGAGTTCCCGGACCAAAACCTATAATATTATTGGGTAATTTGGGGCAATCTATAACTTTGAAAAAGAACTTAGGACAAATTTATAGAGATATTTACAAGTAAGTAAAAATATATTATTTTCTTACACTACCTATATACAATAATTTTAAACCTAGTGATCCAAAATATGAAGATTTACTCTATGTTGGGTACTACAAATTCAGAAAACCTGGAATTATTATCAGAGATGCGGAACTAATGAAAAGTGTACTTTTAAAAGATTTTGCTAGTTTCCACGACAATGATTTAAATATCGACACAAATGTAGATCCTTATTTTGGAAACAATCCATTTTGTCTTCCAGGGAAGAAATGGAAAGTAGTTAGGTCTTTAATTACTTCAGCTATTACTACAAGTAAAGTTAGTAAATAAATAAATATTTGCTTCTCATTAAAACTGATTGTTATAGAACTCTGTATACATGTTCGTGAGCACCTATTATATAATTTTAATAATAAATTGTTTAAAATTAATAAAGAATATTAACATTTGTAAAAGACAGTTCGACAAAAGAGGCTTGTAGAACGATGGTAACGCTTTTGCTTCTTATGTGAAAGATCGTAGATTCGAATCGAGTGGACTTCTTTATCTCTTTTATTTTTTTGTTGAAATTTTAAATAAATTTAAATATTAATAAGACCAATTTTATTTGTTTATATTAAATAAATATACAGATTTTTTTAATTAAGAAGTTCACTGGATTCGAAACCACGACCTTCCACATAAAAAGTATAATTTTTTAATTATTCTTTATTAATTTTAAACACTGGATTCGAAACCACGACCTTCCACATAAAAAGTATACTTTTTTAAATTATTCTTTATTAATTTTAAACACTGGATTCGAAACCACGGCCTTCCACATAAAAAGTATACTTTTTTAATTATTCTTTATTAATTTTAAACACTGGATTCGAAACCACGACCTTCCACATAAAAAGTATACTTTTTTAAATTATTCTTTATTAATTTTAAACACTGGATTCGAAACCACGGCCTTCCACATAAAAAGGATACTTTTTTAATTATTCTTTATTAATTTTAAACACTGGATTCGAAACCACGACTTTCCACATAAAAAGTATACTTTTTTAAAATTATTCTTTATTAATTTTAAACATATTATTATTATTAAAATGATATAATAGGTGCTCACGAACATGTGTATACAAAGTTTTATAAAACTCAGTTTTAATTAAAAGCAAATATTCAAAGTATTCTAATTTTCCATGTTAAATAGATTTCCCGTTAGCTAAGAAAAAGCCATTTACGTCATCAGCGCAGAAACCAATTTTTATCATAGCTACGGGTTAATAGCTTGTTCACGTGATACGCCAGTGTCGTTCGTGTCATATTCTGACGTTAAAGAAGGTAAAGAATAAGATTGCACGCCACTGTCTACAAAATGTGTGAGCCCACGTGATCACTACGTCATTGCTCCGCGCATCTATTGATGACGTAAATGGCTTTTTCTTGGCTGACGAGCACTCTACGTATGTAACGGATTTTGAGCGCCACCCAGTGTATATAGCAGGATGTAACAGCTAAACGAGCTACCTCAAATAATTCCTATATTATTAAAGATACGATAAAATATTATTTGCTAATCTTATACAAGACCAAGGGGGCCATCCGATTTGAGGAGAAAATATTTTCGAGTGTACCTATTCAAAAACTTGTTCTATGTTCAAAATAAAAATTAAGCTAATGCAGTTTATATTTGCAATAACATATTTTTTAACATTATATTATATACACAGATTGCATCAAAATAGTTAAAAGCTAATATCAAACACTGTAACAGATGAATTTTCTTTATTTTTCCGTTGAAAAGTTTTTTTTGAACTGTACCACTCGTACTAACACATACACAAGTTTCTTATTTCAATGTTGAAGAATAACTGTAACATCATCGCACCTAGACATTTATTGGTATATTCGGGTATAAAAGTAATAAGATATTTTAAAATATAATACTAATTCTTAACTACAAATGGAAACTGCAAAACAAATTAATATATTTCTTTCTTAAAATTACAAAAGTAGTATTATACTGTTTAAAGTTTTCATGCTTTTACGTAAAATACCAATTTAAAAAATATTTCTTTCGAATGTACGTCTGAAATTCCTTTAACCAAAGATCACCTCTTATTCGCTAATACCAAGCGGGTGTTAACTGATACTCCATCTGAAACGCTTGTACATGGTTGTCAAGTATACGAGGTGTGTTCAAAAACTATCGCGAATTTTGAATTTTCGCGGGTTACGTATATTCGAATTTCGATCTTTTTGTGGCTTTATGTTGGTACTCATGTCTCTCACTTATGTCGACAAGCTCGGCCATTTTGAATGTTCACTTACTTGTTGACAGCTGCTTTGCTTGCACGTGTTTTGGATCGTCTTCGATTTTTACCTAATGTGCTTATTCGTTAAAAACTGACTATGAATTTTTTGACCAAGACAATATCTTTCTTATCTAAGAATTCTTTAGATAAGAAAGATATTGTCTTGGTCAAAAAATTCATAGTCAGTTTTTAACGAATAAGCACAATAGGTAAAAATCGAAGACGATCCAAAACACGTGCAAGCAAAGCAGCTGTCAACAAGTAAGTGAACATTCAAAATGGCCGAGCTTGTCGACATAAGTGAGAGACATGAGTACCAACATAAAGCCACAAAAAGATCGAAATTCGAATATACGTAACCCGCGAAAATTCAAAATTCGCGATAGTTTTTGAACACACCTCGTAATTCTACCTATTTATCGTATCTTCAGATTATAATTTTCTAGAGGCAATAAAATTAAATCTGGGTGGTAAATAATTTTATAATTTTTACATAAAATCCGTCAATTAGATTACTATAACATACTAGTTTTTCGATTAAATTAAATTATGGATATAAAAGTTATAATTTAAAATGTTGTGTTTATTTTGACATTTCCTATTCTTCACGTGTTAAAAAGGCCAAATTTAATTACAAATATCTCAGATACAGTGTGGTAAATTGTTTTAAAACTTGGAGAGCAAGTAGAATATACTTCAGTTGAGATGTACTTAAAATTTCAATTAATTCTGATATAATGGTTTCACGATATAACTACCTTAGATGGGACGGTATATATTATTTAGGCCCATTCGATAAAAATATGGAGAAAAATTCAATTGATATTTAAATAAATTATATTTTCATTGCTATTTTTCAGTAGGTTATGTACGAAAAAAATAAATTGCTTTCGACAATTTGAATTATTTAGGATGGAAATCAAATAAAACACTGTTTATAAAGTTATTGACAAATATTTGTTTCGTGTTCATTTAAGCTCCATTTTTCCATACATAGTCTAGTGAAAAATAACAATAAAAATTTAATTTATATAAATTTCAATTGATTTTTTCTCAATATTTTTGTTGTGTAAGGTTATAAAATAATATTACGGTTGAATTCAGAAAAAAATATTTTATCGAATGGGTTTTAAAATATATATCATCCCTTTTAAAAAAATATAAGTTTGTGTTGTAAGTTGAGAACCACTGGTTTAAAAATAAATGTTTCTATAATGATGTCCCCCTTGATCTTACAGTGTTTTATCGTATCTTTAATAATATAGGAATTATTTGAGGTAGCTGTTACACCTGCATATATATACAGCGTGTTTCCTTTAAAACACAGCGTTTGTTTTTGGCGAAGTAATTATTTTAGAAAAAAATGTAATATACGAAAAATTTATCAAAAATAAGATTCTAATTTATCATTAATAACAAACCGAAAATTCAACCTGTGGTTCTCAAACAGTACAACAAAATTATATTTTATTTTAGCCTATTAGATAGATAATTTTTTTCTGATATCAATGGTATAAATATTGTATAGGGGCTGTATAATAATTATTTCCAGAAAAGTGGTATAAATATTGTATAGGGCTGTATAATAATTATTTCCAGAAAAGTGGTATTCAAATTTAGAAATAATGTAATAAAAAATGGCTATGCTACTAGTGTAACCTAGGTAACAGGCAGGTGTATTGCATAGCCTATGGCAATATTATAACATTATTTTTAAATTTTAATACCATTTTTTTTCGAAACAATTGTTATACACCCTATACAATATTTATATCGTTGAAATAAAAAAAAAATCTACGCAATGGGCTAAAAATTATATCATTTAAAAAATATAATTTATTAATGATAAATTAGCCCCTTATTTTTGATCATTTTTTCTAAATAACTTTTTTCTCTAAAGTCATTAGTACGCTCAAAAAAGTAAGGTGAGTCTGGGGGAAGCCCCCCCACACCTTTAACTTTTTTATTATAAGCAATAGAAAGAAATGGCTCATATAAAAGTTTTATTATTTTAAATATATGATGATAGATATACATATTTTTTTATAAAGACAGGTTTACAAGATACAACTACCAACTATTATTTTTTAAATAGCAAACTATAATTATTTTACTAAAATATAAACCGCCATTTTTTGTCTTCTCAATAATATATTAGTTTTTAAAGAATAGATAATTGAGATATATGAGAAATATTTTTTATTCGTGAAAATAAATGATAAATAAATAGATAAATAAGTAAATAATAATAAATAAATAACAAACAAATGTATACTTTATTCAACTATTATTTTTAAATAGCAAACTATAATTATTTTACTAAAACATAAACCGCGATTTTTTGTCTTTTCAACAGTGTATTAGTTTTTATTAAAGTATTTGAAAAAATAAGATAATTGAGATATATGAGAAATAATTTTTATTTGTGAAAATAAATGATAAATTAATAGATAAATAAGTAAATAATAATAAATAAATAACAAACAAATGTATACTTTGTTGATATTAACATTGTTAAATTTCTTGTATTATTTTAAACGTCATATTCTCTTGAAGGTACATTTTATAAATATATATTTTTTATTTTTATATTATAATTTCTCTTGATGTACCACAATTAAAATAATTATTATTTTAAGTCATATTATATTAACATATTTTAATTAACAAACATATATTTCATTATATTGTATTTTATTTTGATATATTTGAATTATACTTTTATAATATATTTATAATAATTTTGGAATTATTTATGAATATAACTTTGTATTGTATACATTTTTGTTGTCAAATATTTTTATCAACATTTATATTTATTTATTTATAATTTTTCATGTATTTATATATCTCTGATGATGGTTTGAATTAATAAGCCGATATCGATTAGAATAATTTATGTGTATTTATTTTATTATATTAATTAGGAGAAATTATAATATATATATATATATATATATATATATATATATATATATATATATATATATATATATATATATATATATATATATATATATATATATATATATATACAAGGTGTCACCGAAATCGCCGTCTTCGATATCTCCCTTGTCGTTAGAAATACAGTATAAGTTTATTAACAGAATTTATTCGTCCACATAACGCAAAATTATTTTCACATATACAGGGTGTTGCATTACGGCTCGGCGAGAATTGTTTCTCTTTTTTTAAATGGAACACCCTATATATTTTTATATATTTTGAATTGTATTTTATTCACCTATTCCAACATATGAATTTTGTTTTAGTTTTCCACGGCGTTGCCAAGTTATTCCGTTTTTTCTCTAAAAAAAGACCGAATACACGCATTGCTTTATAAAGGCTTACTGAAGTTATTTTAATAGTAAGAATTAAGAATTTTCTTTTCTGTATAACTGTAATTATACTCTATGTTCTGACATATTTTTTTAAAAATGTAATTATACAGGCTGTTCAATAAAGCGAATCAAAAGTGCTCAATTTCAAATGACTATAACTCGTCATTTTCAAATGGAACACCCTATATTTTATTATTCAGTTGTGTGTATTTTTGTATTATCTTCATATGTTATTAAGGATATCCTATGCCTAAAACCAATAATTTCGGAGATTTTCACCATTTTTCTCTAAATTTATATATTTAACTAAAAATTAAATCTAGTATACCATGGATATTATTTTCTGAATAAGAAACAATTGCAGTAATGATAGTATTTTCATTAGCCAGGTTATTATTAATAACAGAGGGATTAAGTAAATTAGTTTATTAATATGAGTCTCTCGCAAGAAGAACTTATGAATATGGTGTATGCTGGTCATGCCAGGCGTCACCTCACGGGCACTCAATGCTGGCGTGGAGAGTGCGCAAGAAGAACTTACGAATATAGTATACGCACTTGAAGCAGCGGAAACAAACCCTCTTTTGGCATCAAGAATTTATGCACAACGGTTTCCGGGAAGACGACATCCAAATCCGCGTTCTTTTGAAAAACTAAGGGAAAGGTTTGAAAGAACTGGTCATGTTCAGTACGACAAAAGAGGGTTTCTTTCCGCTTCTCCAAGTGCGTACACCATATTCGTAAGTTCTTCTTGTGAGAGACTCATATTAATAAATTAATTTACTTAATCCCTCTGTTATTTATAACAACCTGGCTAATGAAAACACTAGCATTACTGCAATTGTTTCTTATTCAAAAAACAATATCAATGGTATACTAGATTTAATTTTTAAGTGAATATATAAATTTAGAGAAATATGGTGAAAATCTCTAAAATTATTGGTTTTAGGCATGGGATATCCTTAATAACATATGAAGATAATACAAAAATACACACAACTGAATAATAAAATATAGGGTGTTCCATTTGAAAATGACGAGTTATAGTCATTTGAAATTGAGCACTTTTGATTCGCTTTATTGAACAGCCTGTTTAATTACATTTTTAAAAAAAATATGTCAGAACATAGAGTATAATTACAGTTATACAGAAAAGAAAATTCTTAATTCTTACTATTAAAATAACTTCAGTACGCCTTTATAAAGCAATGCGTGTATTCGGTCTTTTTTAGAGAAAAAACGGAATAACTTGGCAACGCCGTGGAAAACTAAAACAAAATTCATATGTTCGTATAGGTGAATAAAATACAATTCAAAATATATAAAAATATATAGGGTATTCCATTTAAAAAAAGAGAAACAATTCTCGCCGAGCCGTAATGCAACACCCTGTATATGTGAAAATAACTTTACGTTATGCTCCTTGAATAGACGAATAAATTCTGTTAATAAACTTATGCTGTATTTCTAACGACAAGGGAGATATCGAAGACGGCGATTTCGGTGACACCCTGTATATATATAATAATAATAATAATAATAATAATAATAATAATAATACTTTATTGTTCCTCTGGACTATACAGTATAGGAAACGTCATTACAAGAAATGATACAATAAGATAAGCAATATCAGATGTTAAGATATTCATTTACAGTGTAAAACATATTTACCATTAAAAATAATTTTAATTTTTTTTAAACAATTTAAAATCTGTTGCGTTTTTTATATTTTCTGGTAACTTGTTATACAAAATAATGGCTATGTAGTATGGATTAGTTTTAAATTTGGCATGTCTGTGTGATGGCGGTCGGATAAGAGAATTTTGCCTGGTACTATAATTATGAATATCACCTTGTGTTGTTATGTTTAAATTAAATTGTCGTATTAAGCAACAAGCATGAAAGATATACAAACAAGGAAGAGGTAATATTCCTAATTCTTCAAATATTGGTTTGCAGTGCGCAGTATGGGGCGCATTTAACATAATTCTAACAATTTTCTTTTGTATTTTAAAAACTCGTTCCCAATGTGCACTGTTTCCCCAACACAGAATGCCATAATTTAAAACTGAATGACCATGTGCAAAGTAGTAGGTTTTTAGAACAGAGATATGTACTAAGCTCCTTAGTTTCCGAAGGGCGAAGCAGACAGTGGCAAGTTTTTTACAAATAGTGTCTATCTGGGATTCCCAATTCAAACATTTATTGATTTGCATACCCAGTAAATTAGTATCGCAAACTTCTTTAATTGATTTTTCATTAATTTTTAGTAACACACTAGTGTCTTTGTTTTTATTTATATAAGAAAATGAAAGAAATTCAGATTTTTCTCTGTTTAATATGAGAAAATTATCTCGGAACCATTTAGATATTTGAAGTAGTTTCGCATTCGTATCTTGTACTAAATAGGCGTAGTTAGCGTTATTATTTACTATTGATGTATCATCGGCATACATAATTATTTTTGTAAAATCTGTGTTTAGTACAAAATCGTTTACGAACAAAATGAACAGTATTGGTCCCAAATTTGAGCCCTGTGGAATACCGTACAAGGAGGTATGATAATCAGACTGTACATTATTAATTACCACTGTTTGCTTTCTATTTGTTAAATATGACTTCAGCCAATTTAAAACATTTCCCCTCAGACCATATGCTTCCATTTTGTGGAGTAAAGCATTATGGTTGATAGTGTCAAAGGCTTTACTTAAATCTAAGAACAGACCAATAACATACTCACTTTTATCAAGACACTCATGTATGTAATTTAAAAAACTGTATAAAGCTGTTGATGTGGAGCGATTTTCTCTGAAACCATGTTGAACTGATGATAAAGTATTATGTGTGTTTAAGAATTTAAGCAGCCGATTTATAAATAGTTTCTCCATTAATTTAGAAAAGGGTGATAGCAATGTTATTGGTCTGTAATTAGTTACATTTTCTTTGCTACCCTTCTTATGTAATGGATATATTTTACAAATTTTCAGAACTTCTGGAAAAATACCCTCTGCGAATGACTCATTTATTAAATATACTAGTGGAGTAGCAATGTGAGTAATACATTTTTTTAATAAGAAAGTACTAAATTCATCAACTCCGGTAGAATATGATGTTTTTAAACTCATTACAATGCCTATAATTTCAGATTCATCAACAGGTGTTAAGAACATGCTAGATGGATTGTAAGTTATTTTTGAATAATTATAATGGTTTGTTGAATTATAATTACTATTATATAGTTCAACTATTGAGTGAAAGAAATGATTATTAAACACATCTGCTACTTCTTTAGCTTCACAAACGGTAACATCATTTATTGACAATTTAATATCGCAAGAAGTATCATTTATTTTCCCTGATTCATGCTGTATTACTTTCCAAACTGCTTTATTCTTATTTTCGGAATGAATTATATAATTATTATAATGCAATTGTTTCGCTGTTTTTATGACTTGTCTATAAGTGTATTTATATTTTTTATAGTACTCTATGAGTGTAGTGCGACCAGATTTTATAAGCCTATCTAGTTCTTTTAATTTAATTGATGATATTAGAATACCCTTTGTTAACCATGGGGCTTTATTTTCATTACGGCATTTTTTAACTTTTACTTTTGGAAAAGCCACATTAAAATAATGTAATATTATATCCATGAACATTTTAAATTTATCATTAAAACTAAATTTTTCGTATACAAAATTCCATTTTTCTTTGCATAACATATGATTAAAATATGTTATATTTGAATCTGAAAATTTTCGTTTATAAAGGTATTCTGTGCTATCCTTACATTTCTGAGTATTATTAATAATCATAATCTGAGCGAAATGGTCTGATATTGATAAGTTTTGAACCGATGTTACAAATCTATCTGTTGAAATATTTGTACATATGTTATCAATACAGCTTTTTGAATTTAATGTTACTCTCGTTGGTTGATTTATAAGAACTTTGCAATTATAGGATTGTAATACTGTTTCTAATTTTCGTAAATTATTACTTTGCAGTTGAAAATTAACATTGAAATCACCACACAGTATTATATTACTATTTTTGTAATGATCGCAAATATAATTTAGACATTCATCTAATTTATCAATAAAAATATCAAAATGTCCTTTATCAGATCTATATAATGTTAATATTATGACAAGTTCTTTAGAACTTGTGTTTAGAAAAGTTTTTATACCAACACATTCGAAATGTACGTCAAGTGACAAATCGTTACATATTTTAAGTGATTCAGTACGTATTCCTTTTTTACAAAGAATCGCAACACCTCCATGTATTTTAACTGTCCTGTAGTAAATAGAACATGTATAATAATTGTAAATGTTTATGGTTTCACCATCAAATAACCAGTGTTCTGATAAACATAAAATGTCACAATTTATATCTGACATTGTAACTTCTAGATTTTCTATTTTATTTCTAACGCACTGCATATTTTGATGAGCAATTACAAAGCTATCACATTTGGGACTTTCACTAGCACTTTCACTATCAACACTAGGGGTAACTGCTAATGTTGCGTCGGTGGTTTGTTGCGCTTGAAGAAAAAACGTTGTACAGCAGTGCCATCCGGCCAGAATGCAGCATTATAAATTTCTTCGTGAAGAGCGAAAGGGTAACCTATTTTAAACGAAGCGTAGTCACCTCGGGATTTTAACTGTTCACAGCAGAATTTTTCATTTGGTTTTGAGTTTTGAAGGAATTGTAAAACATCATCCACAGTCGTGTCTTTGGCAAGCCTACAAACGTGTAACCAGCCTTTTTTCGGTGCAATATTTAAAAATTTATTTTCGCTGTTTTTTCCAATAAGTGGTTTTTTTGCTATACGTGGCTGTCGGCCACTATTTGAATCATCTGATTTTTGTTTATTTACATTTTGTTTTGGCATTGATGCTAGCTCTGAATAGGAAGCTTTGCCAGAACTTGTCTTATCAGCGGTAATTGAATCCGAAGGTGTATGTGACGGGCCTTGACCTAGACCTTGTATTTTTTCTGACTGAGTAGGTGCTGGTACCTGACAGTCTTTACTTAAGTTTAACTCTTGCATTGGAGTCGTTGATTTCTTATTTTGGTTTGTAACCTTGCTATTTTTAGCTGACTTTTGACATTGAGACTTCAATGCTTCATTTTCTTTCATCAGCGTACAGCATTTTTGCTCCATTTCTTTGCACATATTACGATATGCAGCACATTCTCCTTGTAGAAGGAAATATGCTCTTTCAATATCAGCGTAGTAGACTTGTAAGATAGGAATTGGTGCACTTTTGTCACTGCAACTTGGGCATTCCCATTTGTGATCGTCAATTGATCCGCTAACGTTACCACACTTAAAATGATAATTAGCCTCACAAGAACTACACTGAACTCCTTTTTTAACTTTACGTTTACACTTTTCACACTTTAAATCCACTGAATTAAAGGATGAAGATATAACACTACTTTCTTCGTCCGCCATTTTTTATAAGTTATATATATATATATATATATATATATATATATATATATATATATACATATATATATATATATATAAATGTATATATAGTGAAATTTTGTTTATTTTCACATAGCCTATAATATTTGAATAAAAATTATTTCCCATATATCTCAATTACCTTATTTTTCTCTAATTTTTTCAAATAGATTAATAAAAACTAATACATCGTTGAAAAGAGAAAAAAAATAAAATATCTATATCTGCCATAAAATAGTATATTTAAAATAAAACTTTTATATAGGCTATTTTTTTTCTAGTAGCTATAAAAAAAGTTAAAGGGCGGGGGTCTTCCCAGACTCACCCAGTATATATTAGCATCAGAGTGGGGACCAGTCAATACTGAAAAAAGTATTTAAGAATTTAAGTACTAAACACAAGAAAAGTATTTAAATACTAAGTAAAGTAATACTTTAAGTACTTTTTTTACTACTTACAGTACCAGTTACAATAATAGGAGGAGTCTAAGGTTAAAAATATATATAAAACTAAAACAATTGTTTTAGTTTTATATATACAGTACCAGTACTAAGTATTTTTCTTATGAATTCAGTTAAAATATAAGAAATTACCAAATACCACTAATTTGAAAGTCTTATATACCTATTTAAAAAATAGTATATTGTGAAACAAGTGCATGCGATTGTCTGTCCACATACATATAGAAAAAGTTTCATGCATATAAAATGGTTTAAAATAAACTCAAACTCCATAAGAAACGCACTGCATTATTTACTTATTTTGTTCTATAATGTTACTGAGCAAGTAGAAATAACCTTGCAACCTTTAACAAATAAGCTATTTAAAATGTTCATCACTTAATGTATTATGTCTCGATTTATCTTTATTTACGTTGTCAACTATTCGATTAAAACTGTACAGGACCCTATACTTGCTCAAACCCGTACCATTTTGATAGGATTGCACAAAACAAATCAATATGTTCTTGTGCATGTATGAAGCATTTAGAATATGAGTTACTTTAAATACTTTTGGATACTTTAAGTACCAGAAAGTATTTTAACACTTTCGCGGACACTCCTTTTTTTGAAATGCCACTCAGAAACCCACTTTTTTTTATAACGTTATTTGACTTAATTTGCATTACGTATATGAATAGTGATCACATTTTTTCAATAATTACCTTATTTGTGCCAAAATGGCATGTCTGCATATGCAGTCATGTCCCTACAAATGAAAATGTCTGCAAATGCTAGGGTTTCATCAAGCCAAGTAGCTTGATGTTTTTGTAAATTACTTGACTATGCAAATTGCACTTGACACTGATAGTGACATCTTCATCTTTTGCTTTTCCCATGCGTTAGGGCTCGCTATGTTTTATTTTCTTCTTCTACTCATTTCTGTTTTGCGTGTCGTACTCATTTAGATCCTTTTCTCTCAAGTCTTCCGCAATACAGTCCTTCCATCTTATCTTTGGTCTTCCTCTGTTTCGTCTACCTTCTATTACTAAGTTATTCATTCTTCCAATATATTGTACTTGTACTTTCTAGAAACTTCTATCACTCGAGTCATATCCCTTATTCTTTCATTCCTTATTCTATCTTTCCGTGTCTTCCCCAACAGCTATCTCAACATCCTCACCTCTGCCACATACATTTTCTTTTCATTGACACTGACATCTGCCAGTTCGAATTTTCTTAATATAGTAGTTGTTTCCATGGTTATAGCATAGCTGGCTGATTTATAAAATTTAATTTCTTTATAATCCTTTAACTCTATACCCATTGAATATGAAATATAAAATGCAATCAATTCGTATAGATGAGAATATTCTTTCATATTTATAATAACATTAAATGTCAAAAGATAATATTTAACAGCGTTTTTTCAAGAAAACTGTTAAAATCTTCAAATGAGAGTACTCACGCTTGATCAATTATAACCAAAATCTAATCAATCTGCATATGGTTGTAAGGAAGAGGAATGCGTATCAATTGTAATCTTTAAAATTCTAGTAATGGAGCAATCGCGGCCGAAATTATAGTCACATACACACAATCGCGCGCACACCCACACACACACACACACACACACACACACACACATCATCGTAAAAATAGAAAAATCGTATTGTAGGGACCCTAAAACGTGCTTATTCATTGAAAACTCACCGCCGATTTTTTTGACCAAAGACAATACCATCCTTACCTAGAGGTCACGAAAGGTAAAAATAGATAAAAAGGCACATTGTTACGGATGCAACTGCCAACTAGTACGTTGTTTTATTTTTTTATATTGCATAATCTATATTATTTATATGTCATTTATACTCTTTATGTTACCCTAAAATTGAGAATTAATGGAAAAGTGAAAATTTATTTATTTGTTAAATAATAAAATATTGGAAATATTTAACAAATTGAAAAGTATTATAGGTACTCTTTTATTTGTCCCAACATTGAGGGGCCCGCTATTTTGGCCCATAACGGCTCTCTACGGGCCTGGTTAGTCTGGTCGTTCAGAATTCATTGATTTTCTTATTTCTATTACTTCTAGTAGATCCACGAAGTAAAATATAGAAGGAGATGAAACTCGAGCGTTAACTGTGTCACGCTAGCGTACACCGAGAGAACTATGGAAGTGGAGGGGGAGTTAGGCCGACGTTACGATTCACATTATGAACAAAAATAGCATTCTTTCTTATTTAATTTGTTTTTAATATTAACAGCAAAAAATAAAACAAGTGGTATATTCAAAATGTTATTTTATTTATTACACACTTGCAACAATAAATTAATATAGGTACCAAATATTAATTTGTATACAGTTTTGTTTGCTTTCTTCTCTCACGGCTTTCGTATTTTTTATTAATTTTGATCTGATGAAAATATTGTCGTAATCTCATAGATATATATTCATGTATAATTATTGCTAACACTTCGCTTTTATGCGTGACACAATTAAATTCAAAGTTGTTATTCTTTAACACAGTAGTTACTGTTTCCTCATACACCCCCGGATTATTTATATTTCTGATTAACATTTTTTCAATGTGAGAGCATAAATTAAATATTATTTTATGAGGAAAAATTAAAAATCCTCTACTTTTTAAATTAGTTAAAGCAGCTAAATTAGAACTATTGGACACATATTTAAAATTTTGCTTGCATGTATCGCACTTCCATTTTTTCAAAAAAATTCTACATAAGAAGCCTGTAATGTAGTACAATACACAATCCTCCACAAGTGCTCCTGCATAATTATGTTCATTTTATTCTGCTTCATTTGTGGATATTATAACTTCAGTATCATTTATAATTAAACTATCCAACTTATGTTGCAAATTTTGTATGATTGTCATTTGAGACGTTGCTAAACAAAATTTTCCATTTTTCACGTGAAATATTAAAAATTGTATAATCAGATTCATGAAGAGGTTTTGAACAATTTCCCATGGCCGGAGGTTTTATTAATTTGTAGATGCTTAACATACTGCATAGGTACATGAACGTAGCAAAAGTAGTATTTTCATTTGTGCCGCCAGCCTGTTGTATTACTCCAAAAAACGCTGTCAAATGAATCGCAAATTAGTAACAATGCGGTACAATTTTTACATAGGTGAAATTTACAGATTTGCTTATGCCTGGTTCACAAAGTAAAATATATATATTTTACTTCGTGGCCTGGTTTAATCAACATCAAATATATCTTTGAATAGCTTATTCGTCAAATAAGTGAAAGAATGGAATCAAAATTTGACAGCTACAATAAATATACCCTGATGTTCAGTTTGGCACGAAACACTTGTTAAACATTTTGTATCATATAAGGGTAATAAATCACAAAACTAAACTTAAAAATCAACAGATAGGGAGCAATTGCCATTAAAATACATAAGAACGAAGCACGAATGAAGGCCTAAATCCCCCACCACTGCTCGCTGACGAGGAGTCAAATCGTGTGACCACGGTCAGCCTACGATGTTAAACGAGTTTCATCTCCTTCTATATTTTACTTCGTGGTTCAAACCAATGTAATCGTCTTTCTTGTATCTTTCTAGAAACTTGTAACACTAGAGTTATTTTCTTACCGTATTTTTCCGCGTATTCCCCTACATCTACTTCAACATCCTCATCTCTGCCACATTAATTTATTTTTATTGATACTGACATCTGTCAATTTGAATTATATGAATATAGTAGTAGTTTCCATGTTTAGCATAGCTGGCTGAATTATAAAATTTAATTTCTTTAAAATTCTTTAACTATGTATCTATTGAATATGAAGTATAAAATGTAATCAAATCGTATAGAGAATAATATATTCTTTAAGTTATAATAACGTTAAATGCCAGTAAATCAAATTTAACTGTTAAATCTTCAAATGAGGCTACTTCCGGTTCACCAATTATAACCAAAATCTAATCACTTGTTCTTCTGGATGTAAACTTGAGGAATACGAAAAAAATATAATTTTTGGAATCGTGGTATTGCAGTTATGGGAACCGAAACTTTTGTCACACACACACACACACACACACACACACACACACACACACACACACACACACACACACACACACACACACACACACACACAGACACACATACATACAGACATCATCGTAAAAATGGTAAAATCGTATTATAGGGACCCTAAAACATGCTTATTCATTAAAAACTCATCATTGAATTTTTTGACCAAAGAAAATACCTTCCTTACAAAGGTGACGGAAGGTAAAAATGTAATTTTAATACAACAATATATATATATATATATATATATATATATATATATATATATATATATATATATATATATATATATACTACATTATTAAAATTAAATGTAGGATTTAATAATAATAATAGCCTTTATTTATGAAACCCAAAATTATAATATTTAACATAAATATGGTTAATAAAAAATTAAATATGAATAATAATATAATTAGTCAGGGAGGGGGGCTTCTAGGTCCACTGTTGGACGAAGGCCTCCTTCGTATTCTTCCATTCTTTCCTGTCTCTTGCCTTTCTGCTCCATAGAGCACCTGTTGTCGATTTTAGTTCGTCGTCCCATCGTGTGAATGGTCTGCCTCTACTTCTTCTTTTAGTAGGGCATTTTCGAGTTCAGTTAGTCTATCTTCTGATAATAATTTCTTCGTATTTAATAAACAATTTTTACCTCCCGCTACCATTGGTAAGGGAGGTATAGGGATCGTGCTAATAATCGCATATCGAGATTTTGGTAAATGACCACGTTTTAAGGTCCCTAGAATCCATTTTTAACATTTTCACGATGATGTCTGTGTGTGTGTATGTATGTATGTGTGGATCCTGTTTACGCTCTAACTCAAATACCATCATTCAGAACGTTTTGAAACCATATATTTCTACCTTATTCTAATATGGAAAGAACTGATTAGATTTTGGTGGCAATCGGATAACCGGAAATGGCAATTTACTTGAAGCTCAAGATAGTTTTTTTTTTCAAAAAATATATTTAAATGTATTTTTTATTATAAAAATTAAAGATTATTCATTTTCTACAAGTTTGCTTTAATACTTTTTCTATATATTGTATAGATAAATTTATTAAGTAATATAAAAATTATATACATAGGTAAATGGCGGGCTTTACTGTATTGGTCACATCAGATTTTTTAAATAGTTTCGTGTGTCTTTGTTATACGGGTACTTTCTATTTTATTTGGTTGAATGGAGTGAAGGGGGTGTTCGTAGACTTCCGCGGTGACCAGCCGTGTTGAAGAGTCGTATTTATATTATTAGTTAGCTTGTAGTTCTCTAGTTTGTAAGTTCTTCGTGTGCAAATATTTGAGTTGTTTCCCGTATAATTGCGGTTGGTTGTTCTATTAGGTTGGAAGGGGCCTATGGTCGGTAGTTTCTATCTTCTGGTTTGGTTATTGTTGGGTGTCGGTGGTTGTGAATTTTGAATGTTGATTTGGGTTGGCACTGGTGGAAAGTGGTCGGTTATAGCAGGTGACATAACAGTTTTGTTTTTGTTCCTAATGTTCGACAAGGAGTTGGATCGTTTTGCTTTCGGTGGTAGATCAGTGGTGGCTGCTTTTGATGACGACACAGTTTTATTATTACCATTATTCTTATACGAGGTAGGCTATGGTTCCGTAGTTGCAGTGTATTTGCTATCTTTTCTCACTTTGCAGACTTCATTTTCTTCTTTGTCTGAAAGTTGTCTTTTTTTCATTCCTGATTCCAAAAATGCGATTTCATCTTTTGATAGTTTCTTGTGATCTACGTACAGACTATCATACTTTATTATAGCATGTTCTTTTCTTCGCGACATCTAATCATAATTGGAGCTAGCCTTTTTCTTTTAGTTATGATTCCTTTAGGAAAGTCCTCGTTCATGCTTACATTTGTTCCTTTTAAATTGCTTCTGTTACTAAGTATTTCTACCTTTTTTCTCCACGAAATAAATTTAATTAGTACTGGTCTGTCATCGTCTACTGCTGGCCGTCCATGTCTTCGTATTTGATCGATTTCGGAAATATACGTTTCAACTTTTAGTTTATCATTCAAAATTTCTAGAGTTATCTCTTCTAATACTTTTAAGTTTTTCTCATTTTCTTTAATCCCTTTAGTATGATATTCCGCTTCATTTAGTATACTTTTCGTTTGTTCTAAATCATTTTCTAATTTTTGTTGCTTGCCTATTATTTACTCACGTAGACTGATAATATTGTTTGATAGCCTGACCTCCATATTCGACATTGCTAAAATGATTCGATCTTCCATGCTTGTTGTAGCTGATGTAGTGTCCCCTTGTTGTTGTTCGCCCATATTGTACTGTGGTTCTGTGGGTTGTAGTTGTTCAGTTTTTTCTTTGACAGTAATGTCCTTCCTTGACCGTTGGAGAATTAATAATACTTTTCTAGCGACGGATGTCACTAGTTGTATTTTATACTGGCGTAAAGTTAGTGGTGATGTTAAGGTTTTGAGGTAATAGAGCGCGGGCACTCAGCTGTTGCGGTAACCTTCGAAACAGCTGATCTTAGTGCCCCCGGCTTGTTACTCATTACATTAGCAAATAAATGAGGTCGAGCGACAAATACGCCATCTATTCAAAGCTAGTTTTCCTTAGCGCTAATTCAAAATCTGAAATAAGTTTGTTGTCTTACAAAACAAATTTCTCTCGTATTTCATTGTGCGAGATTATTTAATGGTTTTTATAATGTATGTGTACTTCAAGAAGAAGCTATCACCTGATATGCAATTTCGCTAATTAGCAAAAATCGAGTTAATTTGTAATATTGACCCGCACGATTGTGATGAAAGTGGGTTTTCGCAGGATATATCGGATTTTCTGAATATTTTGCCAATGGATATAATCAATTATTTGGTACCAACGAAATTGTTTAAACTCAAGAGCAATTAAACGGTTTCCGGAGTTTAAAACCGTACTAGTATTACTGGTGTAGTTGGCTGCGAGATATCGAGATATTAATGTGAAGAAATTTGGAAAACTTGAACCTACTAGTAAAAAAAAGGTGAGTAATCTATTTATACTGCAATGTGTGAATTTAATGCTTTATTATACACATTTTATGACAATAAAATCATTATGTAATTATAATAGAACATGCAAAGTATCAATCATCTAAAAGTCATTACGAGGAGAATCAGAAATCTCATATACCGTGATGATTTATTTATTTTATTTATTTAACATCCATACATTGACAAGTAATATTATTTTATAGGTAATGCATTCACAAAGAGTGAACGAAGAGTTATTAGACGTGTGGATAATTGCCGAAAAAGCTGGGAGAGTTCCTAGTGGTTACTGCAGGTGTACATCGGGTCTTTCGGAAACTTGCAATCATTTAGTGACGGTTTGTTTTGTTATACAAGATGCAAAATCAGAAGAACGGGATGTGTTCGTAACTAGTTTGGAAAACAAATGGAAAGTTTCTCGTAGAAGACATGAAAAAATAGCTGACGCTGGACTATGGTCCGAAGAGGCTAAGAAACATCGACTTCTACGGTCTTACGTTGTTCCACCACTATCTTCTCAGGATGTATTCTACATTCAATAAATAATGAAAGACCCAGATAAAGAAGTATATTCATTTTTAACATTTTTTTTTGTAATAAATGAGTATAATAAAGCATTAAATTAACACATTGCGGTATAAATAGATTACTCACCTTTTCTTTTACTAGTAGGTTCAAGTTTTCCAAATTTCTTCACATTAATATCTCGATATCTCGCAGCCAACTACACCAGTAATACTTATACGGTTTTAAACTCCGGAAACCGTTTAATTGCTCTTGGGTTTAAACACTTTCGTTGGTACCAAATAATTGATTATAGCCATTGGCAATTTTTCAGAAAATCCGATATATCCTGCGAAAACCCACTTTCATCACAATCGTGCGGGTCAATATTACAAATTAATTCGATTTTTGCTAATTGGCGAAGTTGCATATCAGGTGATAGCTTCTTCTTGAAGTACACATACATTATAAAAACCATTAAATAATCTCGCACAATGAAATACGAGAGAAATTTGTTTTGTAAGAAAACAAACTTATTTCAGATTTTGAATTAGCGCTAAGGAAAACTCGCTTTGAATAGATGGCGTATTTGTCGCTCGACCTCATTTATTTGCTAATGAAATGAGTAAGAAGCCGGGGGCACTAAGATCAGCTGTTTCGAAGGTTACCGCAACAGCTGAGTGCCCGCGCTCTATGGATTTTTCAATTTGGTTAGATGATTGATACTTTGCATGTTCTATTATAATTACATAATGATTTTATTGTCATAAAATGTGTATAATAAAGCATTAAATTCACACATTGCAGTATAAATAGATTACTCACCTTTTCTTTTACTAGTAGGTTCAAGTTTTCCAAATTTCTTCACATTAATATCTCGATATCTCGCAGCCAACTACACCAGTAATACTTATACGGTTTTAAACTCCGGAAACCGTTTAATTGCTCTTGGGTTTAAACACTTTCGTTGGTACCAAATAATTGATTATAGCCATTGGCAATTTTTCAGAAAATCCGATATATCCTGCGAAAACCCACTTTCATCACAATCGTGCGGGTCAATATTACAAATTAATTCGATTTTTGCTAATTGGCGAAGTTGCATATCAGGTGATAGCTTCTTCTTGAAGTACACATACATTATAAAAACCATTAAATAATCTCGCACAATGAAATACGAGAGAAATTTGTTTTGTAAGAAAACAAACTTATTTCAGATTTTGAATTAGCGCTAAGGAAAACTCGCTTTGAATAGATGGCGTATTTGTCGCTCGACCTCATTTATTTGCTAATGAAATGAGTAAGAAGCCGGGGGCACTAAGATCAGCTGTTTCGAAGGTTACCGCAACAGCTGAGTGCCCGCGCTCTATGGATTTTTCAATTTGGTTTTTATTTAAATTTCTAAAAAAAGGATACTTTTATGTCTTCTGTAAAATAGTATTTGTTGAAGATCTTTAAATGCTTTTTTGACAAAGTCAAATTATTCAAAACTTTGGCCGAGGAAACTGTTTTTCTTTCGTATTTTATTGCTTCTATGTAACTGTTTTTCTTTCGTATTTTATTGCTTCTATGTGTCACAAGTTCAACTTGCAACTATCAATCGAAAATTTAGGATTTAGTACATAATAAAATAATTATCTGTATTTGTTTCTATAAATACAAGTGTAAGTGATAGAGCGGTGATTCAGTATGACGGTAGGACCACCGAGAACAAATTTTGCGCCGTTGCCATTCGAACAGCATGGCTTGTATATTAGAGAAGGCTGTGGTCAAGATGCACCTAAAGTCAAATTATTTGCTGTTGTAACTAAATATCTCAAGTTATTTTCTTTCATAACAAGCTATCTCATGTTAGTATAATTAGATATCTCAAGTAATCAATTAATTGTACGGGTTTTTTTCAAAATGTTATATTTATCTATTTGTTGCTATTGGATTTCTACGCTTTAGAACCATATAGAACTTACCTAGTTAGAGCACTAAAAGGAGCGGAAAAACGAAACAAGACAATGTAGATAACTCAAAAACCCTAAAATTCAAGTTACCTAGTTATAGTATTAAGGGGACGATATTTTTTTTTCAGGTTAAAAATATGTTTGCACTAATGAATAATGTATCTAAAGATTTAGTTGGATATGTGCAAAGAGAAATCAATATAAATGAAAATACTTTCGAAGTAAAAGAACTTGCTCAGAAATTTTCGACAGATGTAGTAGCATCTTGTGCTTTTGGGCTAGATGCTGGCTGTTTCAAAGAAGGCAATTCTGATTTTATAAAAATGGGCAAGAAATTTTTAGCTCCTTCATTTTTGATGGGATTGAGACATTTATTAATATTTACTTTACCATCTTTAGCTAATTTTTTCCATATTAAGTAAGTTACGCACTATTCATCATTAAAAATTAAAAGGATATAATATTTTATAGGTTTATGATACAAGAAGTAGAAGACTGGTTTGTTTCTATAGTAAAAGAAACTGTTAAATATAGAGAAACAAATAATGTGAATAGGCCGGATTATTTGGATATGCTGATAGGTCTTAAAAACAAAACAGATAGCAATTTCAGTAAGTACTTCATAACATTAATTTGTGTACGATAACATATAAATATTTAAAAAAATCATTATCCTAATATTTACTAATCCATTATTTTCATGAGCAGAATTTACGGATAAAGATATTATAGCACAGGCAGTGACATTTTATATAGATGGATTTGAAACGAGTGCTATTACTATATCTCATTCTTTGTTCGAAATATCCAGAAATCCAGATGTTCAAGAAAGACTTCGAAATGAAATCGAAACAATCATTGCTAAACACAAAGGGAAACTTACGTATGATGCTTTACAAGAAATGAATTATTTAGATATGATTATTAGTGGTACGTTGTCTTCTAAACATTGCTTTATTAATAAGATAATATGATAGTGTTACTGAACGAATAAATATATCATAAATGATAACGATGTCTGTATACCTGTCAATTAGAATGGGGTATACCGGTTGTTCTATTTGGATAGGATATGTTGTTTGAGTAAATATCACTATTGACTATTACTTATTTATTGTAATCTTAGCCCACAACGTGTACATGTTTTTTTATTAGAAACGTGTTTACGACGTGAACGTTGTTGACACCTGTGTACGTTCATATAACAATGAATGTTGCGTTCAGTCAACATATATATATATATATATATATATATATATATATATATATATATATATATATATATATATATATATATATATATATATATATATATATATATATATACAGGTGTCCCTTAACTTGGTGCACAAACTTTAAGGGCATATAATACTGATCAAAATGAGTAAAAAAAGCTCAGTCAAAATGTGTCCGATCTTTAATAGTTTCCCAGATATAACGCAGTGAAAAATGAGTTTTTACGAGATTTACCTTTGCTATCTCGAAAACTATAAGAATTACGATTTTGATTAATTGAGACTTTTTGTTTACCTTTGAGAGGTAATCTTAGATGGCCTTTTGTTATTTTATAAAAATCAAAAGTGAAATGTTGTGGCGACCTTGGTCAATATTTAATTTTCATATAACTACGTAACTATAAGAAATTGAGAAAAATGTTTCATATAAAATTTTATTGTTTTTTATAGTCTTTTTACTGACATAGACAAAATTTTATTCGATCGCTATCTTTGTCAGTTTTTCTTAGATTTTTCGCTTTTCTCGGAAACAGTTGAAGATCATTCCTATGTTGATGAAGCTTTTTTATTCATTTTGGTCAGTACTATATGCCCTTAAAGTTTTTGCTCGAAGTTAAGGGACACCCTGTATATATATATATATATATATATATATATATATATGGCCAATGCTCCCTTTGAGGACACTCTAGTTCATATATTGTGCACTATGAGGACAGAGCAGGCCCTTTGGGGACGTCCTCAAAGTGCCTAATTCATATATCAGTCAGTTCGAGGACAGGAACTCTGGCGCCAAGTGTGGCAGTAGTAAGAAATAAAAAAGTGGTTTGATTCAATGCTAAATATCAATACCTCAGTATGTAACCCTCACAACTTTTAAGGTGTGATATTACATATTTAAAAGGATGTCTTTACGTAAGTTAAGAAGTCATATTTACACTATATCAGAGTAATAACATTATCCGCAAAGAAAATGCACCGTCACAATTTTTATTACATGGTTTTTAATTAAGTAATTAATTAAGTTAATTATAAATAATTTTTATTATTTATTAATTCGTTAACGTTTTCTTCAATGTCCAGACCTTTAAAACAAATAGGTTAAAATGATTTTTATAGTAAATAATAATGTGATGGTTTAAAAATGTTCTTATCTGAAAAATAATTATAAACTATATAACTTACCTTTATTATAATGATTAAAATATATAATAAAAGAAAAAATGACTTAGTTGGTAAAAAAATTATGTGCAAAGGAACACTGTGACGGACTGTATTCCATCTTAAATAAAATATATTAAATAAAATAAATACCATATATTTTATTTCAGCTGCTTTTATAATTTATAAAGGAATAATAGGGTAACAACATCGGTGTTGAATATAAATATGACATATGACTTCAGTTTAAGGTTAGAATAATATATTACCTGAGTAGACTAATAAAATCTGAGAAATAAATGTATATTAGGCTTAGAATACAAATTACAAACTGCACACATATCAACTCTATACATTTCTTGGCATATACATTTTCCTAACGTACAAATATGTCCCTTCAAGTTATATTGCCCTGTTTCTCGTCTTGTACATTCGTGATCGTGACAAATCTATACCATGAAGTTGTCGCACATCAGAGAATTCGAACATGGTGCATTATCTTCTCTCGAAGTAGACTTCGTAAATAAAATGTATTTTATTCCTTTTAATAAAAATATATAAACGTAAACCTATCCTAAAACATAATGCAAATATTGCACATATTTAAATTAAAATACGTTTTGTATTTGAAATGAAATGAACGCGCCAAGTTTGAATTCACAGTGACAAATGTATAAGGCGAGAAATGTACAGGGCAATATAACTTCAACGGACGTATTTGTACGAAAGATAAATGTATATGTCAAGGAATGTACAGAGTGCTATATGGGCATTTAGGAATTTGTATGCATTCCCTTAATTAGTCTTCTATAACATGCTAGTTTTTCTATTAAATGTCGGTTTGGATATAAAAGTTATGTTTATTTTACCATTTCCTATTCTTTACGTGTTAAAAAAGCCAAATTCAATTGCAAATATTTCAGCTATCGCGTGGTCAATTGTTTTAAAAATTGGAGAGCAATTAGATTATACTTCAGTTTAGATGCACTTTATATTTCAATTAATTCTGGGTAAAATAGTTTCATGGTATGACTACCTTAATACCCGAAATGTACGCAGTTAGTAGTATGCTACAAATTATTACTATTTTGTTGACATGAAACAGATAATTTATATAACAAACGCATATTTAATCGTAAAAATATGCAATTATTACAGTATAGGTCTACCAAAATATAAATTCATCTGGATTGCGTAAAATACTTGCGATAGTACGATGAACAGAGAGATATAATAATAGAATTATAGGTAAATAATCATTTGTACAGTCCGTGCAAGAATTTGTATGATCGCTCGGCGTCATTCGGTCCTGAAGCTAAGATGGTAAACATCTCAGACAAACGCGTATTTAATATCCTGCGTGAATATTGGGGCATAGAAAAGCTACCGACAAGATGGGTGCCGTGTTTTACAATGTTTCGCAACTATTGATGAAATATGGATACATCACTGTACACCAGAAATCAAAAAACAGCCAGAACCGTGGATTTCTCCTGATGGACGTCCTCCCAAGAAGGCAATAACGGTTCTATTGGGCGGAAAGGTCATGGTCATGGTTTTCAAAGATTAGCAAGGCATAATCTTTATCGACTATCTGGAAAAGGGAAAAACAGCCACAGGACATTACTATGCCGCTTTATTGGATCGATTTCATGTTGAATTGATGAAAAAGCGGTCCCATTTTGGAAAAGAAAAAAGTGCTGTTCCACCATAATAATACACCAGCTCACTCGTCCGCAGTTGTAATGGCCAAATTGCTCTAATTGTACTACAAACTGCTCCCTCATCCATTTTACTCTCTTGATTTGACCCCTTGTGACTTCTTCCTCTTTCCAAATATGAAGAAATGGCCAAGTGGAAAAAAAATTCAAATCGAACAATGTTATTGTAAAGTACTAAATGCAAGAATACGAATGTTATAAAAGTTGTGACCGCAAATTGTATATTGGCGGGCATACACGCCCGACATAATGGGGTATTCTAATATTTTTTTGTTAATTTTATTTTCTGAAACTTTCACATATTTGTATTATAAATCTTAAATTTTGGATATAGAAATATAGTACTTGTAAAAAGACAAAATGTAATAAAACGAACGCGAACAAGACAGTTTACCCGTCAATGGCAGAATATATTTATATATAAAATTTGTAAGAAATTTCATCTCGTCAGTCACTCGTACGTCACAAACCACGTGGTATCTTTTTAACGCCAAAATAAAGGACAAAGGATAACTCATGTTAGGAAAAAAAATGATATTTTTAACATTATTCGGTTACTGTTTTCATAACCCACATTGTTATAACATTTTTTACCTTAAATTTTGCTCCATTAGAATACACCATTTCTAAAAATTGTCGATGATGTATGTATTAAAATGTTCCCATATTATCAAATACCTATTTTACAATATTTAGTTTATTAGAATTAGTTAGCAATTTTGAACAAATTAAAGCCACTTTTTATAAAATGCGAATTTTGTTTAATAATTATTCCGAATTCGCAATGAAATAGTAATTATTAAAAACGTTACTTCATATTTCTGATTCTTTTATTACACTTATTTCATTTATTTTTATTTAAATAAACACAATTTTGAATCCTGTCTGTCGTCTATAAATGGCCAATTAAATAATTTTTTCATTAAATAACTTCCGGTTTTATTTAAAATTATTTGGAATAATAATTATTAACTTTTCATATTTTTGACATATTCGTTATATGTATTGATATTAAAATTAAATACTTGAATTATTCCGCGTTTTTCAAGCTGGTTCCTGTGCAAGTTGTACTGCGCAATTTGGCCCCGCCCATTGAATTAATTACATCTGTTCAGCCTTCAACTTGTTCCACAAACGGAAATCAGTGTTTTTGATTTTACTAAGACTGTCGGTTACATTCGACTTAAAAAACATACGGCAATTTTTAAATTGAAGTTAGATATGTATAAAGTACTTATAGATAAGCTTACAATTTGGAGGACTTTTTTGCAACAGAAAAAATATGTTGTGGCCAGCACAATACGTCTCGCGATTTCCATTTTGTTACATAATTAACGAACTTAACATTTCTTGTACACACAAATAATTCAAAATATATCTATCCTTTCGTTCTATGAGGAATTTTGTCTTGCACTTCTAATATGTTCAAATTGCTTCATATTCATTGACGGTATTAGCGGTATAAGAATAAAAGGACATATTAATATACCTACCTATAATTTTAAATATTTAATTAATAGTACAGTAAGAAATATTAAATATACCTATTCAGTAATGTCAGTAAACTGTTAATTTTTGACACTGACATTTTGCATTTATCTGTCAATTACTTACAAACATTTAACTATTTCAACTGGTTTCCATGGAGTTGTTCGGGAAGAAACATACATAACAAGATTACAACAGATTATTCTATATTACTACATATTATCTCTTAATGAATAGAAGATATAATATTTTTTTTAAATGAATGAGATTGTGAATTTAATGATCTTTATTATTTTTAATAACAAATGTTCAAAAATAATATCTAGAATACACACACACACAAAATGTCGATGAGCTCTGTAATAAAAAACCTTATACACGGATCAGAATATTAGAATATATTGTCAAATACCTATTATGCAATATTTATATAATTAGATTTACAACAATTTTGTTTAAATAAATACCATATTTTCATAAAGTACGATTTATTTATATCTTACGCACATGTGCCAATGAAGTCTGTATTAAAAAAGCCTTAAATTCACGGATCTGAGTATTATAATTCTCTAATACTGTCAAATACATATTAACAATATTGTATAAATCAATGCCATGTTTATAAAGTGCAATTTATTAACATCTTATGTGTATGTGCTAATGAACTCTATATTAAAAAAATGTGACCAGCACAATACCTTCCGTCAATCCTGTGTATTAGACACTGACATCTTCTTCTTTAGCTTTTCCCATTCATTAGGGATCGCTATTTTCTTCTTCCACTCATTTCTGTTTTGCGTGTCGTTCTCATTCAGTTCCTTTTCTCTTTTATCTTATCCTAGTCTTCCTCTGTTTCTTTAACCTTCTATTACTAAGCTATTCATTCTTCTTCCAATATATTCTTCATCTCTCCTCATGACATGTTCAAACCAATGTAATCGTCTCTTTTATCTGGCTAGAAACTTCTTACACTAGAGTTATTTCCCTTATTTTTTCATTCTTTACCGTATCTATCCGTGTCTTCCTCAACATCTATCTCAACATCCTCATCTCTGCCACATTCATTTACTTTTCATTGATACTGACATCTGTCAATTTGAATTATTTGAATATATTAGCAGTTTCCATGGTTAACTTAGCTGGCTGATTTATGAAATTTAATATAATTCTTTAACTCTATATCTATTGAATATGAAGTATAAAATGCAATCAAATCGTACCTATAGAGAATAATAAATTCTTTGTTATAATAACGTTAAATGATATTTTACTGTTAAAATCTTCAAATGAGGGTATTTCCGGTTGACCAATTATAATCAAAATCTAAGCACGTCTGCATATGGATGTAAGGACGATGAATACGATTTTTTTTTTTAAATGAATTGTAGTATTGGAGTTATCGAATCCGAAAGAATCGTCACACACACTCATGCACACATACACATATCGTCGTAAAAATGGTAACATTGTATTATACGAACCCTAAAACGTGCTTATTCTTTAAATACTCATAATCGAATTGTTTTGACCAGACAATCCCTTTCTTACCTAAACGTGACGAAAGGTAAAAAGCCTTAAATTCACGGATCTGAGTATTAGTATGCACTAATATTGTCAAATACATATTATGCAATATTAAGTTTATTAGAATTAATAGAATCAAAACCATATGTTCATAAAGTCGGTTTTATTCTCAACGAAAATCGAACAAAAATAATAATTATATGTTTCAAAAGCTTCAAATCTGTTATAGTTATAAAATATATAAATAAACAAATAATCACGAACAGTAACTCAAGCCCAACGCATGAAAATTCACTATCACGTACTCTCAGGGCTTATGTTTTTTACTCACGAAGGGTGACACGATTTAAAAGTCTTTATTAGGCAAGGAAATCCGAACACTGATTTTTTTTAATATGTACGTACGCTACGTTACTTATAAGTCATAATTTTATGTAGTCGGGGTATTTACAATGGGAAACATTACTTTTAATATCAAACAATTACCTCCATATATATTACAGTTAAATTCTACATTTAAATCATCACAGTATCTTAATTTTTCACTTTACAGCCAAATTAATCGGAACATTTTAGTACTTTGCTAGATTTACATTTTGGTTTTTTTTTTTCAAAAGAAAGAATAAACAATAAGAAGTACATTAAATTCTAATTGTAATTAAATTTTAATTCTATATTCTAATTATGATGTCGCATATCTCAGTGTACAGCGTGTCTGTTTACGAATGGCTAGGTATGAAGCGTCATAATGTTTATACATCGCCCTGTTCATTTCTTGTATCGTTCAGTTTCAGAACGTTCAATTCTTGACCATGATGTTAGCGCAGATTAACTTCGCGCGCTCACAATTTAAAAAGTAAACTTAGCTGTACAAATTTTAAAAAAATACTAGCAATAATTACATACTCCAATTCAATAAATAATTTTCATGTACATTTGGTACTCCGTAGTGTACTTTTTAAATTGTAAGCACGCCAAGTTCATCTGCGCCAACTTCATGGTCAAGATTTGAACATTAGGAAACTGAACGAAATAAGAAATGAACGGGGCAATGTATGATGAACATTAGGATGTGTGTGTTCCCGGTACGGCTCTGTGGTTCCAGGTTCAAGCTTGACCGCTGCCGAAAATTATTTATAATATATAACTAGCACAAAATGACCCCTGTGGTGCGCCGTCCACACCAACTTTGGGTGCCCGTGCGGTGACCTCTGGTAGCCGCCCTACGGTTGGAATATGTTATCTCATTACCGATATTTGCTTACTTGCAGAATTGACACACCCGGCAACGGGTAAAAGTTGTGAAAGTGACGATTTATTTATATACTTACTTATTTATATTAAAATCTATCCTATATGTGTACGTATAAAATTATTAATAATAACGGAATAATAAACAAAAAAAATGTATTAATTATTTTTTGTTCCATGAGTAGTTTATTACAATGTACAAGTTACTTTAAAAATTAATATGTAAAAATTCAAATTGTCAAACTACTAATAACAACCTCCTCCCTAACAACAGCTGTGCTTACATTAGGTAGGTATGTTACATTTCCCTAGCGGCGGCAATATAAAAGGCGGCATGCAGTAGACCAACAATGCAAGTTTAACCTATAAAATTAGGTTTATTGTTTCACTTTTCATTTATAAATTTAGTTAGCATCTTAATTACAATTATAATTCCGGTCGTACTTTAATTAATTACGTTTTTTAAGAGTTTTGCTTGAAATAAAGGGGTATGCTTAATGCTTAAATAATTTAAATACAATAGACATTGCAATATATGTAGTAGTTTATTTTATGGAATTTAAAGCTATAGGCGATGGAAAATAAGATCGTAGCGCCAAAGTGGCTTTTAAAGGAACTAATGTCAACGGGATAATTTGACATTTACTAATTCCATTTATGCATTAAGTGTGTAATATTAAGAGTATCACCAGACCAGATGTCATATTGCTTATTTCCCGTCACATATAGTCTATGGGCGACGGGAAATAAGCAATATGATATCTGGTGGTATTTTCGGAACTATAGTTGCCGGGATAAATTATACACGTGACATTTTTCTTGCTTGTATAAACACAAGTGTTATCTAGTATGTTTATAATATTTACGTTTACATATGTAGTATCTCTTCATATTATACACTTAATGCATAAATACAATTAGTAAATGGTAAATGTCAAATTATCCCGTTAACATTAGTTTCACTTTGGCGCTGCGATCTTATTTTCCTTCGCCTATAGTTTTCAGAATTGAATACATTTTGTTGATATTGCAATATCTACAGGATGGTGCGTTGGAAGACGTACTATATATGATTTTCATCGTGAAAATATGTTTTACGAATTGCAGGATCTCTGAAACGTATACATTCATAAAAATCTCCATATGTGAAATTTCGCATGATTCCTATACCAGCTCCGTGATGCTGGCAAAACCATTATGGCACAACTCAATAAAATTAATTGAAATATTTTTTACTCATTAACAAAAAAGTATGGTTGATACAACTTCACTGTGAAGCTGGCACAACCCCATTGCAAAAAAAATCTGTTGTGGCCAGCACAATACTTCTCGCTATTTCCATTTTATGTTAAGTATTGTATTTAACATTTCTTGTACACACAAAACAATCTAATTTTTCGTAAAACGTGCTTATTCACTAAAATCTCGATATGCGGTTTTTAGCACGAATCTAATACCTCTCTTAGCGAGAGATAAAAATTGGGATATTTAATGCACATTAATGAGTAATTTATTACGCCAAAATGAAAAATATTACTCTTATCAGTAGTAAAAAAAGTGGTTATCCTTTACCCGGAGTTTTAACAAAATAATGAATTTACTTAATATACCACAGAGTTAATATTGATTTATTATAATTTGTTGACTTTTTATAAACAATTTTATATTTATAATAAGTTGTTCAAATATATTAACACTATAAAAATATAAATAAAAAATATGTTTCAATTTTTAGTTAATAGTAACATTAACAGCGATAATAATAAATAATTTCCTATTTCCAGATTAAGTATTCCGAGAATATCTCTTAACCCTCTGTTAAAATGACGTTTATGGAGAGTTTATTCTATAGAGTTGTCTTATTCCATGTTTATTATTATACATTTGTAGGTTAAGCTCGTAATAAACTATATCTGTGTTAAAAGGAGGATATTCAGTATTTAACCCCTATTTATAATTACCACAGTAAAAGTATTTAATTTATATTTTTTTATTTAACAGAAACGATACTCGATACATATGTTTAATATCCAAGTCTAACGTAATTCAAGTTCCCAACCGGGGACCCAGAATTTTCAAGAGTCGGCGAGCGATGGCTCGGTTGCCGATATAGCCTTGTCCCAGAGTCCCTGGTGTATTACAACCTTTCAATATATATTTCCACATGTTTATTGAAAATTAATAGGCTTTTGTTAAACAAATTATATGTTTCAGGTTATTAAAATATTAAAAATATGTGGCACATCTGATTTTGTGCATTTCGCTCTTATCTAAGTTCATTGCAAATTTGCCGAAAATTATAATAATCAGCTAATTATTAATATTCAATACCGATTTTCAAATGTTTATTGAAACTAAATAGGTTATTGTTATACGAATTATTTGCTTTATGTAATTAAAATAGTGAAAACATTTACCATACATCTGATTTTGTGCATTTCGCTCCTTTTCTAAGTTAATTGCAAAGTTTCCAAAAATTATAACAAGCATCTAATGTTCAATACCGATTTTCACATGTTTATTGAAACTAAATACGTAATTATTAAACAAATTATCTGTTTCATGTGATTAAAATAGTGAAAACATTTAACATACATCTGATGTCGTGTATTTCGTACTTTAACTTAGGTCACAGAAAACAGCAAGCTTGCTGCTTGTCTGTGTTTAGGTTAATTGAAACGTTGTCGAAAATTATAATAATCAGCTAATTATTAATATTCAATACCGATTTTCACATATTTATTGAAACTAAATAGGTTATTGTTATACAAATTATTTGCTTTATGTAATTAAAATAGTGAAAACATTTACCATACATCTGATTTTGTGCATTTCGCTCCTTTTCTAAGTTAATTGCAAAGTTTTCAAAAATTATAACAAGCATCTAATGTTCAATACCGATTTTCACATGTTTATTGAAACTAAATACGTAATTTTTAAACAAATTATCTGTTTCATGTGATTAAAATAGTGAAAACATTTAACATACATCTGATTTCGTGTATTTCGTACTTTAACTTAGGTCACAGAAAACAGCAAGCTTGCTACTTGTCTGTGCTTAGGTTAATTGAAAAGTTGTCGAAAATTATAATAAGCAGCTAATTATTAATGTTCATTACTGATTTTCATATGTTTATTGAAACTAAATAGTCCTATTGTTAAACAAATGATCTGTTTCATGTTATTAAAATAGTGAAAACATTTAACATACATCTGATTTCGTACATTGCAAATTATCCGAAAATTATAATACACAGCTAATTATTAATATTCTAATTCTAATCACATAATTTATGTGATACACTCTAAATTGTTTAAAAGTACTGTGCATAATAGGAAATATAACAAAGAAATATTTAATTTTAAGAAATTCTGATTATCTGCATATTATGTATTAAGATTACATGATTTCAATTTAATCGTTTCTTCGCGTAAACTATTTAGTCTTGTACTGAGCAGTCAACAATATTCTAAAGAATAATGTTACATTTACCTTCAATTAATTTTTAAGAAAATATTTTCGACATTCTTAAAAATAAATGAAGATACCCGTAGTCATTCTATTCTTATTGTCTCAATCTCTTTTCTATATTGTTTAAATAATGTAGAATATTATGAAACGAGAGAAAACTAAGAAAAATATGAAGATATATAACAATAGTGTTTTGTTAAATTTTAAATAATAGACGTTTAGTAGTCAAATAGTAAATACGTATATAAAAAAAGCATAGATGGAGGAAAATTCATCCGCCAAGACATGTAAAAAAAGAAGTAATAACACGCTAGCAGTTATTTTTTTTTAAATTGTTTTGTACATATGTAACTAATGCGTGTGTTACAAATAAAAGTTTTTATTAGATTAAATTATAACAAGTGAACAATAATGGGAAGATGTAAACAAATATTTATTTGTTTAACTAGGCACTAAAATATCAGATTTACAGGAGAGGCTGCCGTTTCATTGCATTCAATCACGACAATGCTGCCGAAGCTGTAAATCTGTGTTTGGTGCCGTGTTGAACACATTATTTTTTGCCGAATTTAGAATTAATATTAATTTAGTGATTATTTTTAACAACCATTTTGAAAGTTATCGCCATCAAATTATGTTGCCATGCGTTTGTTGAACGGTTGCTATGCGTTTGTTAAGCGGTTGCTATGTAAATAGCAACAATAGGCAGTAAAAATATGTTTACTCATCGGCAAAATATTATTACAAAATTATTTCTTGAAGCAGACAGATGTTATACGAAAATAACAGAAATTTGTTTTCTTAGACATGTATATACCTACTCTGTTATTTAAAAAAAAATCTGTTGTGCCCAGCACAATACCTCTCGCCATTTTCTTTTATGTTGCATAGGGCGCGAGCAGATATGTGACTAAGCTGATATGGAGGCCGGTGTCAGAATGATAGGTAGTCATAATGTACATATAATACAAATGGATTTGGAGAATCATAATGTTTTGAATGATGATTTTCCAAATCCTTGTGTATTATTTTCCTCGACAAGTATTATTGACGACAAATAAACATCAGAATATTTTCAAATTTTGAACGAAAAATTATGACATATAACAGTGACATCTATGTAAAAAAACTACTAGGCGTCATTCTGACACGGATCTTCATATCTGCTTGCCAAGCCCACAAATTCACATGACTATAAGTAACGAATTTAACATTTCTTGTACACACATATAATTGAAATTGTATCTCTTCTTTTGTTCTATGAGAAATTTTGTCCTATTATTCTAATATGTTCAAAATTCTTCAAATTCATTGACAGTATTAGCGGTACTTCTTAAGGATATATGTAATATTAACATACCTATAATTTAAATACATATTTAATTAATAATACAATAATATATATATTAAATGTACTCGTACGTCCCAGAAAGATCTTCCAGTAATGTTTTATTAAAAATGCAAATTTTTGACACTGACATTTTGCTTTTATCTGTCAATTACAAACATTTAAATATCTCAACTGCTTTTTGGGCAACGAGATTTATTACAACAGATTATTCTATATTATTATATACTATATCTCCAAACCTATTCGAGATATAATATAAAAATTAAATGTTTCAGATTGAGAATTTAATTTAACTTAAAGTGTGCACTTTTGTTATAGTGAACTTTCGTTTATAGTGCACTAAATTCTTAGACCTCTGTGAGATTCACTGTTAGCATATTCCACTATCCTACGTATGTGTAGGTAAGTACTTTACGATGTTGCAACTATTGTAAATCACTTGTTCACAGATTCAGAATACTTATTGCTTACTAATAAACAAAAATGTATTATATAGCAATAGCCTCAAAGTTAAATAACAATGTTACAATAATTTGAAATTTAAAAATGTGTATAGCTGCCGCGCGTTCAGTTCAAATGATCTGTGCATGTGCATAGTAGTCAACTTGAAAACATCGACTACACTTTCTTTAGCTTGTGAGTGAAACTCCTTGCTCTTTATACCAATTTTAGATGTTGATGAAATGTTTACCTCGTTGTAATAACAGCATATAATAATTACTAATAAATAGGTTACAATTATTGTAAACATTAGGCTATAAGTCAATAGTGAGTACGTTTACATCACACGTATTAAACATTTAGTCCGCATACCAAGTGACATAACAAGATGGCGACGAATGGTGTAAACACTCTGTACCAAACCTTTGGTACGCAATTGGTTCACATTTTTTAGTACGTGCAAATGGGGATGTACCAGCCCTTACTCATGCACGGTGTAAACAGTAAGCGTACCAATGCGATATTTCTGCCATTTATGACCACTTCTAATTTAATTAAATAATTGTTTACTAACATTTAGGGAAACTGTGAAAATTTAGTTGCATTGTTAAGTCATTTTAGGTTAGGGTGGTTGTGACAGTTGAATCTACGCAAGCGTGTGTAACGTACCAAAATATTTAGTTTGTTTATTTAGATACCGGTGTATACATACCGTACTAAGATAAATTTTAGTATATACTTGGTCTGCGTATCAGAATAATACGCACGGTGTAAACGTAGTCATTGACCCAAATAGCAAATAGATCAAAAATTTAATATATATATTTAGTCGTTTTTCTTATTTTTTTGAATGATTGCAGAAAACATATTGTTTGCAACACATGCGGAACCTGCATGTAAATTCCGAAACTCGCTGCCCTCGTTTTGGAGAACTTTTCTTCAGAATCATTACAAAAGTAAATTATATTACTTACACAAATATATACGAAGTGGTTGACACTGGATTGTAATCCGTCAAACGCACAATTAATACATCTGTTATATTTGATCCCCTTTGTTAAAATTAACTAAGATTGATAAAATATTTTTTTTTAGTTTGTAGTATTTATTCCTTAAGAATATTTTTTAACTGAGATTGATTAAAATGACCCTAAGTACTTAAGTAAACGGTTTTAAATCAGTCTAATTAATTATTTAAATAAAAAAATCAGATGTGGCCAGCACATGATCCCAGCCAATTCCGTGTTTAAATTACCAATGAGCTTTAAATAAAGTAACACTTCCAGTTGATCGTTTGCAAACAAAATCTAAGTATTACTTCCGGTTTATCAATTTTAGCCAAAATCCAATATGTGGTTCCCATTGATACAAAAGTCTCAAATACTGAAAATGAAAAGTTTTGGATTATATTTTAATATAGTTTTTCATTAAAAACTGTTATGAGCTTTAAGTAAAAGAAAATTGATCTCGAGGAAAATTGATCGTTGGAAAATTGATTGTCGGAAAATTTGTCGCAAGGAAAATTGTTCGCCGGGAAATTTACGCGTGAAAAATTGATCACGGGGAAAATTAATCGCTAGTAAATTGACCGCGGGGAGAACTGATCGCTCAAAAATTGCCCGATTAGCAGACCATTTTAATGTAAAAATCAAAGAACTATTATCAATTAAAATAAACGTTTATTAAATGATAAATACATATTAAAAAAATAAAATAACTATCACTGTTTAAACAAATATAAACACTAATTTAAGATTAAGATTATTATTAAATACTTAAACACTAGAATTATTTATTTACCACCTTATATTACTGCATTATTAGAAATTTCTTTAAAACTTCTTAGCGAAATAAATTTCATAAAACGTTTTAACAGAAATAAAATTTATATATCTGAATTTAAATCTAATGAAAACGTCAACATACAAATAAAATTTTCTGATACTACCCTGGCTACACATTTCGTTTAGAATTAAATTTGGTCGGTGTGAACATGACTTCACAATCCACGATGAATCAACGTGAGATTGAATAAAAGCAACAAATACATCACTGCAGTAAAGAACATTGCATATACTACATAGCGGGGACTTGAACCACCTCCGTCTATGCCTGGTCCTCAAAGTTATCGATATATGAACGGTTTTATCCGTCCTCAAAGGGAACGTTAGCCATATATATATATATATATATATATATATATATATATATATATATATATACAGGGTGTAACACGAAAAGCGGGCCATAGGCGTTTAACATGGGAATACAGTTTTTCCTTGGCCAAAAGTGGCCTATTAATTTTAGACAAAAATACTTTAAATAAATGTTGTAGAGAATTAAATTCTGCATCCAACTCAATATTCATATTTTATATTGCATGTTTAGTAACCGAGAAAATCGAATTTAAATTTTTACAAAAGTTACTACTTTATAATGCTAGCCATGACACTGAAACAAAACCAAACAAATGTAATGACTTTTTACCTGTCAGAAACACTCTGTTTAAGTATAATTATTGAAAATGGAAAATTTATCACTCAAAATAAACTAAATAAACAACAATAGAAATAAAGTTTTTGAACTCATATTTATTAAACATTTTTATTACATTATTTTATTTATAAGTAAATATTATAAAAGGTGCTCAAAAAGCAGTCCGTTTTGCGCTAAGCAATAGCCTAATCTATTATATAAACTTTGCCTAACATCATATATATATATATATATATATATATATATATATATATATATATATATATATATATATATATATATATATAACATCTCCCTTTCTTTAACTAAAATTATACAATACAAAACAACAATTATTTGTGTAAAATATAATCTTTAAATTTACTGTGTAACTTTATATTTCTCTTTGGTCTACGGTCTATAATTGGGCTGGACTTGGACATATATATATATATATATATATATATATATATATATATATATATATATATATATATAACATCTCCCTTTCTTTAACTAAAATTATACAATACAAAACAACAATTATTTGTGTAAAATATAATCTTTAAATTTACTGTGTAACTTTATATTTCTCTTTGGTCTACGGTCTATAATTGGGCTGGACTTGGACGGTTTCTCGAAGGACGTTTTTGGTTTCTCCTTGTTGGTTTCCTTGTCAATACTGTTTGCACGTTCTTGTGTTGTTCCATCTTCTATTTCTACTGTTTGTTCAGATTCTTCTGCTCTTTCTGGTTCCTTTTCTGGTTCGGTGGGTGTATCATTTGGTTTCATTTCTTCACTCGAACTTCCATTATTCTTTTCCGTTGCCTTCTCGTTTGTTTCTTCTACACTAGTAAACGGTTTGATATGAACTATATCACGTCGATATTTTTTTCCTTCTATCAGTACTAAATAAATTCTATCATTTAGTTTTTCTTCTATTTTTCCGGAAGTCCACACGTTGCTTACATCTGGTCTCAGTTGCACATAAGCTCTTTGACCTATCTCTAAATTTGGAAGTCGTTTTGATTTATTATCATAATAATATTTTGCCTGCCTTTTTCGGAGTTCTATCTTGTCTGTTACATCTGTTGGTAACTTTGGTAAAAACTGATTTGCTACTGATGGTATTCCTGTTCTAGTTTTTCTGCAAAACATCCTTTCAACCGGGCTGGTTTCAATGTTATTAGGAGTGTTTCGGTTGTGTAACAAAGCAAACCATAAATCTTCGGAACTTTCTTGACATTTCTTATACAGCTTCTTGCAAATTTTAACTGCTGCTTCCGCTTTACCATTCGCTTGTTGATGGTATGGTGAAGATGTAGTTTGTTGAAAACTGAATTTTTGAGCAAATTTTTCCATTTCTTTATGTACAAAATGTGTACCGTTGTCCGACATTACAATTTCAGGTACACCGTATCTGCTGAAATTTTTCTTCATAGCTAAATTATGGATTTTGGTGTTAAATCTTTTAAAATTTCAATTTCGAAAAAATCAGAATAATGATCTACCATAATCAAAATCTTGATTTGTTGTTCTTTCGATTTCGTGAATAGTACAAAATGTGTACCGTTGTCCGACATTACAATTTCAGGTACACCGTATCTGCTGAAATTTTTCTTCATAGCTAATATTATGGATTTTGGTGTTAAATCTTTTAAAATTTCAATTTCGAAAAAATCAGAATAATGATCTACCATAATCAAAATCTTGATTTGTTGTTCTTTCGATTTCGTGAATAGTACGTCCATGAATATATACTGCCACGGGTAAGTCGGTACCGGATGTGATTTCATAGTTGGATGTGATTGTCTATCTCCATATTTATTGCATAAGTCACAATTTTTAACTTTTTCCGTAATTTGCTGGTTCATACCTGGCCAGAATAGATTCTGTTTGGCTAATTTAATGGTGTTTTCAATTCCAGTGTGACTTACATAAACTTTTTCTATCATGAGTTTTCTTAATTTGAATGGTTTTAAAATAAGACTTTTTCTGAATATTATACCATGTTGTGTTGATAGTTCATTCTTGTACTGAAAATAAATTTTTATTTCATCGGGCACGTCTCGTATGTACCTTGGCCAACCGTTTTCTATATATGAAATTAATTTTTGCAAGCTAATATCTTCCTTAGTTTCTTGCTTGATGTTATTAATTCGTTTATCGGTAATTCGTAGTCCTGTGATTAAATTTATTTGTTCTACTTTCTTGAATATTTCTTCCTGATCTTCATCTTTTTTCAACGCAGCTCTGGATAAAGTATCAGCTATTATATTATCTTTACCCTGAATGTATTGTACTTGTAGTGGATACTTTTGTAATGCTAGCAACATTAATTGTAGTCTTTTTGGTGTTTTTAATAATGCTTTTTGAAAGATATTGATCAAAGGTTTGTGATCAGTTTTCACAATTACTTGTGGATTGCCTATTATAAATTGTTCGAACCTGGTACATCCAAAAACTACTGCTAACATTTCCTTTTCTATCATTGCGTAGTTTCTTTCTGATTTTGTGAGAGTTCTGGACGCATATCCTACAACTTGATCGCTCTGATATAAGACCACACCTAGGCCGTTGGAAGAAGCGTCACATTCCATTACTAATGGTTTGTCGACCTCATAATATTTTAGAGTTTTGATGTCGGATACTAAGTTCTTTAATTTTACGAATTCTTCTTCTTCTTCTTTTGTCCACTTCCATATAGCGTCTTTTATTGTTAATCGTCGTAATTTTGCTGTGTGATTACTTAAATTTTCTATAAAGCGGCTGAGGTAAGTAATCATTCCGAGAAAACGTTGTACTTCTTGTTTATTCTTAGGTGTTGGCATGTTGTTAATTGCCTCAATTTTGCTTCTATCTACTCTAATACCTTCTGAGGTAAATATGTAGCCATAGAACTTTACCGTATCTTTGCATAAGTTTAATTTTTCTTTATTCAACTTACAATTTTTCTCCTTCAAACGTTGGAATAATTTTCTCAATTTTTTGTTATAATCAATCATAGCTTCTTCATAAGTATCTCCGACTCCATAAACTATTATATCATCCGCCATTATTTCTATTCCTTCTAAATCTTGAATAAGTTCATTCATTTTCATTGCAAATAATTCAGGAGCTGGACTAATTCCAAAAGGTACTCTAGTCCATCGGTAACGACCATATGGGGTCCAGAAGCAGGTTAATTTACTACTAGCTTCTGTCAATTTTAGCTGACAGAAACCTTTTTTAGTATCAATTGTTGTAAAAACCTTTGCCTTTCCTAATTCTGGAAGAATTTCATCAATGGTTTTAAACTGACGATTCGGGCGTTTTAGTGCTTTATTCAACGGTATTGGATCTAAACATATGCGAAAGGAATTAGCTCTTCTTATAACTAATATGTTACTCACCCAATCGCAATGCTGATCTTCTTTTATTATAATTTTTTGTTTAACTAAATGATCAAGCTCTTGCTTTAGTCTTTTTCTTAGACCCATAGGTATTCTCCTAGCTCGCTGTACCTTTGGAGTTACCGTATGATCAATCTCAAGCTCTATTTCACCTGGTAAACAACCATAGCCTTGAAATAAATCGCTGTATTCTTTTACGATCAATTTAGCTTCTAACTGTAGAAATTCTGCATCTGACGAATTTTTAGTGATTATCACTTTATTACAGTATTTTATCAGCTTCAGATTTGAACACGCTGTTGCCGATAATAAAGGCCCATGTTCTACGTCAACAACTTGAAAACGTAGCTTATACAATTTTCCTTTGTGGTTGCATAGTAGTTTAATTTCACCTAAAACTTTTATAGAAGAACCATTGAACGATTTAAGCTTATAATTTGTTTCTGATAAACGTGGATTATTATCTTGCAACATCTGACAGAGGTACTTGTATCCTATGATACTAATATTTGCACCTGTGTCTAAAACGCATTTTGTTAATCTCCACTTGTTTCCAAATTTCAAATTTAACTCGGCTTTTACATCTCCGCCTGAATTAGAATTATCTATAATTTTTCCTATTATCAGCTCTGCTTCCTCATTTTGATCTTCATTCTCACTACTTTCCTTACTGTCTTCATCTTCTAAACCATGAAAGGATTTTACTTGCTTTCTTTTTCTTTTAGGGTTTTTAAAACATACTTTTTCAAAATGTCCTCTCTTTTTGCATATTTTACATAGTGCTCACGAGCTGGACATACATTTTTCTCGAACACGTGCATTCCTTCACAAAATTTACACTTCATTTTAACCGGTTTCTTTGAAACTTTATTGACACATTTTTCTTCTGTATTTATCTGTTTAAAATGTGTTTCAGCTGTTTCATTTATTCTACATGTATTAATAACGTCTTCTAGTTTCAATTTTTGTGGATCTTCTTTCAAAAATTTCTTTTTCTGTTCTTGATCTTGAATGCCAAACGCTATTCTATCTCGTAGAATGGTATCTTTAAAATCTTTTTTTGTAATTTTATCAAACTGACATCGTTCGAAGGTTTTTGTTAACCTTACAAGGTATGCATCAAAAGGCTCATCTGTCATCTGGTTGCACGTATGAAATTGTCACCTGTCATACATGACATTTGATTTTGTTGTAAGCTTTGTAGCTATTTTATCTAAAACTTTTTCACTTGTTAACTTATCCTCATCTGTTAAGTTGAAATTATTATACTTAACTTTAGCTTTGTCACCTAACATTGACAGTAGAATGTTAACTTTCTGCTCTTCTTTATCTGCTGGCCATTTATCTAAACCAGTAGCCTGGGTATATATTTTCCAATTTGATTTAAACAGTTGAAAGTTTTCCTGCATGTCACCTTCCACTTGAAGTTCTTTTGGGAATGGAACTCTACTTGGTGGGTTTGACGTTTGCGATATATTCAGATCTGCACAACTTGCGTTTGCAGTGATAATATTTGTTGATTCATCAATCTTATATTTTCTATTTGCATCTTCAAAAACTCTTGTAGTTCTGCCATTTTGTTTTATATTCTTGTAACCAATTTACTACTACAAATATCCGTCAATCCAAATAACTGTATATGATCAAAAACCTGACACCATGTTCTATTTGGGTAGGATATGTTTGAGTAAATATCACTATTGACTATTACTTATTTATTGTAATCTTAGCCCACAACGTGTACATGTTTTTTTATTAGAAACGTGTTTACGACCTGAACGTTGTTGACACCTGTGTACGTTCATATAACAATGAATGTTGCGTTCAGTCAACATACATATATATATAACACCGGTGTTAGAAATTTATACAAAATAGTATTTTTTTTCTATAATTTATCTCTTCATATAGTAAGAAAACAGAATAAAATATGTTCAGGAAAATGTTTTCATTCATAATTTTATGTGAAAAAATTGAAGTACTTTACATACATATTTAGAAATGTCCTTGAAAACTGTGTCAGATTCTGTATGTTGTTGCTCATATCAGATTAAATATATTGAATTATAGCTAAGAGAGTTTTATTTAATGTCTAACAAAGCAACGATGGGATCAACAGAAAAACTAGTATCGTAGTACGTGTGTAGTTCGTGGAAGGAACAAAGAAACTTAAGTTTTCAGTGCCGTTTATGGGAAGAACCAGTTTCTATCGGGTGGATAGTAACTAAAAACAATCTGAAACGGGAACTGAACTGTGAATTTTACCAAAAAGTGTGAAAAACAGAGATTTATTTGTATTGCGCCTAAGACTTTTCCGAAATTGCAACCCGGATTGCGCAAGTGTCGTATTGGATAGTCGATAGGCGGTTAAAAAAACTTACCTAAACATGGATGAATTGAATTTAAATTCTGTTTTGGGTGATAGTGCAATGGCACCTGGAGCTATGTCTACGACAGCGTATAGTGTATGGGAAATGCAACAGAATCTTCAACGCGAACGTGAACTATTAGTGCGTGAAATAAACCTTGTAAAACGAGAACGTGAGTTATTAGATCGCGAACGTAAAATCATGCAGGATAGTCGTGTAAATACGTCAATGACTTCACGGGCACCATGTGAACTGGCTGAAAAATTGTTAGAATTCGATCCGTCGCGAAATACAGGACTGAGTGCTGAACAATAATGGGTAAAGTGGGTGGACAATATTGGTACAACGTATGCGTGGGACGATTCGTTGAAACTAGTGCAAGCAGTTAATAAATTACGAGGGCCAGCCAAACCGTGGATGGATGGATTAGTAAACGATATCACTACGTGAGAAAGCTTTAGGCAACATCTACTACGGAGTTTCCCGTCCACGAAGGACCAAGCAGACATCCATTTACAATTGACCAAAGGGAAAAGACAAAAGTGTGAATGTTCGGAGGCGTATATCTACTCCATGAGGGCGATCGCCAGCAGAGGGAAAGTAGACACTTCTTCTCTGATAAAATATATCCTGAATGGTCTAGGAGACCGAGAACTAGTTCGGTCGTTATAGCTTTGTGAGCTTTCAGATATCGAAGACCTGCTGTTGAAAATAAAACGGAGTGAAAGTGTAGACAACAGAGCCAGATTTGGGTCCCAAATAAAATCTAGACACAACTCCGAAAGTGCCAATAGACGAGAATCTCTTGATGCTGAACGTCCACAACGTCATGAGTTTCGATATCGAAAAATATGTTTCAACTGTCAAGAAACGGGGCACATCGCCAAGGATTGTTCTAAGTCAACGAAGCCACGAACTTGTCATAATTGTGGCAGTACTGAACATGTAATCAAGGACTGCCAACAAGAACGAAAGAAGTCTGACGCAAGAGGCGGTGGCGTGCCTGCGTCAAGACCAAATGTTCGGAAAATTGAAGCTGAAGAGCCTGAAATTGAAGAGAAAAAGTACGAACCACCTGATGAATATCACTAGTGGATAACAATCAACGACAAGAAAATGATTGGCTACGGAGATATCACTTAAAAAATATAATAAAAGCAGCACCTCAATGACGAAACAAATCATTTATTGTAATGTACTATGCTATACAAGTGAAGCAAAAACAATTCAATGTAGAATATTTTCAAAAATACCACAAAAAACAAATATGAACTAGTATTTTCCGCGGTTAATCGCTTACTATTAATAATTAATATCTCAGTAACGGTTAAGAATCGAACACATGTTTATATGACTTTTTTTGTTTATTTTGATCTCCTGAACACGTTACTCCAGTATGGCCGTTTCCTCACCAATCAGCCTGAACATATATATGAGTGCCCATTTTAAAACGTCCCGCCTTAAAGTTTAAAAATAGGCAACACAGACTACATTTCATTAGCCACTACGTGTAAATTATTTGTACTTTAAATAAAATAAACACAGTAGGTAAGTGCAAAAATGACATTGAAAACGTCAATGAAACGTAAATTCGAAAGTCAAACGTATTTAATATAATGAAATTACAAGTAAATAAATACAATAGTAAGAAATTAATAAATGATAACTAGAATAAATCAAATTATAATAAATGTTCAAATTGTCTTCCTCCTCTTTCGTGACATAATGCTATTCGTCGTTCAAAATTTATGTGAACTCCAGCTAACATTTCCGGGCTTATAGACCTGCATGATGCCACTATCCTTTCACGTAACTGATTTTCATTTTCGATAGGGACACTATAAACTTCATTTTTAACTTTCCTCCAAAGAAAAAAGTCTAATGGCGTCAAGTCTGGACTACGCGCGGGCCACGGGTACTCCGCTTCTCTGGCAATAACTCTTGGGCCAAAAGTTTGCGTTATATAATTTCGCACATCTCGATGGTAATGTGGAGGGGCACCATCATGTTGAAACCAAATTTCTTGCCTTACATTCAATTCAATCTCTTCCAAAAGTTCTGGAAGGCTATTTCTTAAAAAATGTAGGTACCTTTCCCCAGTTAAATTTCCCTCGAAAAAATATGGACCAATTATATGATTACTAACTATTCTGCACCATACATTCAATTTGAATATTCTCTGAAACCTTGATTCTTCGTACCAGTAAGGATTTTGCTGAGAGTAATAGTGAGAATTGTGCCTGTTCCTACAGCCATTAATTGTAAAGGTAGCTTCATCAGTAAATAGAATTTTAAATAAAAAAATTGGATCCTCGCGTAACTGAGCACTCACAAAAGCACAAAATTGTAGACGACGGGGAAAATTGTCTTCATTTAAATGTTGCACAATGTAACATGGTATGGATGAAATCGATTTGCCTTTAAGACGTTAAACACCGAACCTTTACTAATTCGCAGCTGTCTTGCGATTTGTCTCTGACTTGTGTGGGGATCTTCAGTCACCATTTCAATTACAGCAGCTTCATTTTCTGGAGTTGTGACTGTACGGTTTCTAACTTTATTTTTTTAAAATTGCCCATGTTGTCGTAAATTATTTTCAAGGCTTCTGAACACGTGATTGGTAGGAGTTATTCTGTTGGGGTATCTTCTGGCATACAGACGAACTGCAGCTTCATAGTTTCCGCGGCACTCTCCTAATATCAACCGTCTTTTTAGAATAGTCGTACATTATGCAGTTTTGATTTGATCGCAATAAATACTGTCAATCAAGCTGTCAATTTTTTCTGACAAAATCAGCAGTCACTTAATCGTTAATTCTAAAAATCAGAATTATAAAAACCAAGTCACTTATGAAAAGTAACATGGATTGCCTATTTATGAATTTTCAGGCGGGACATTTTAAAATGGGCACCCTGTATATATATATATATATATATATATATATCCATCCTTCCATGTGTTGTGTACTATCGTATATCTCTCTATTTCATGCGTAAAGCCGTATATATATTTCTTTATCACAAAACTGTACATTTTCTGGGAAGCATAAGCATTTGAATTTGAACCTGACATTTCGCAGTGCGCCATTCTTATTTCACGTTTCGTATTTTACCTGTCCAAAACGCTCATTATTCACACGAAGAAAAGAAACAAATTAGTAAGAACTATTATTTTGATGCACACTATATTTTATAATTTCTGGCAGATATAAAAAAGTAACTTAAACAATTTTAAATTCAATTTGCTCAATTAACAAACGAACAAAATACAACGCATTCCCATGATTACGTCTAGCAAATAGCACAAAAAAATCTTATAGCACAAATAACTCAAACCAACAAAACGTGAAAAAAGAATGGGGTACTGCGAAATGCGAAACGTCAGATTCAAATGCTTATGTTTCTCAGAAAATGTACAGAAATATGATAAAGATATACTCGTATACGGCTGTACGCATGAAAGAGAGAAATATACAATAGTGCACAACACAAACATAGTATTACTATTGAATTTTCAGTCAGTGGAATGAAACAATAAAGCAAGAATATTGGATAACGGATCTTTTATTAAGAAATGAACAGTATTTGAATGAATTACAATTATACATATATATATATATATATATATATATATATATATGTTACTGTAAATGCCCGAAAACAGGTAAATGCTAAGATTGATGTACAAAACCCAGGATTTACCAATTTTATGTGGTAAATCTACAAACAATTAGATAATTTATATAATTTCGGGTGTTAAAACGTAGTAGTGCAATTGAAAATTGGTATTGCATTTTTAAATGTTGTAAAACCCGACTTTTAATTAAAGGTTGGTGAAATGCGGCCAGATTGTCAAACCTTCAACGACAGCAATGTTTTATATCTGGCTAGTATATTTCTCTAAATAGTACAACAATAACCTAACCTAACGCACAGAAGTCACCCTTGAAAACTGGAGCACAGTTTTGTTCGTTAGGTTACTGTTATATGTAGAGAAATATGCCATGCCATTTAATTTACCATATAAAATTGGTTAATCATAGGTTTTGCACGTCAATTCTAGGGTTTACCGATTTTCGGGCATTTACAGTAACATATATATATATATATATATATATATATATATATATATATATATATATATATATATTTATGTCATTATTAAAAATCATAAATTCATGGTCCTAATGGATGAACTAAAACAATAATAAAAAATATCGGAATATCTCATTGCAGAAGGCGAAATATAGTATACAGAATGTTTATTGACATCTTGAGAACTGTTTGGGTTTTTGTTTTGCAAAAATTCTCATAGACTAGATACTAGATAATGACGAAAAACTGATTTTGTTCGAAATTTTTATTTTCAAATATGTAACTTTTAAACAATTGGTTACATATATAAGAAAATATTCCACATAAAAATGTTAGATATTTTTAATGTTCATCCTGCTACGTACGAAAATAATTCTTCTGTCGTAAATTTTCTAAATATAACACAATTTTTTTTTTTTTTTTATGGAAACTAAAGTCGCAGTGAGCACCACAGCCCTAAATTCGATGATATTTCGGTGAAATAGAGGATTTTACTGGTAAAATCGATGGTAACGTCCTTCTTAGTTGCACCACCGGCAGAAGTTAGAACTATGCAGAAAAATAATATCGTGTGACGTCACCAATATTAATAATTTAATTAGTTCAGGATCAAATGCAGAGAAAAGGAGAATGATCGTGTAACTGCGCGAGTATACAAAAATAGAATGACGCCATTTTGTAAGGATACATAGTCGGTAATTTTAAATTTATGGCTCATTCAAAAAACTTATATTTAGCGAAATTATAAAAAAATATTATAATTTATACTTATAATTTTGTCAATACATTCAAGTGTCAGAGTTCGAAAGCTTCAAATTACTATTAAAACCAATTTAAAATAACAAATTTTATGCAAACTTCATATATTTCCTTTGTAATTATAATTTATATATAATAAATAATTATAAATATAAGTAGGCCAATCAGTATAAACAATATATATTATTGTGTCGCGTCACGTCAAATTTGTGGTATTTTTTTCAATATCATATAAAAATAATAAATTTATCAAAAAGAATTATATTAAAACGATATTAGTGTTGCTTATTAGGCGATCGAAAGTACGTACATTTATGTATGGCTCAACACACATACTATAATTTGTATTTTCATCCTAGGATGAATATGAAATCACAAACCACGTAAATCGTGTAACTTAAGCAAATGCCTATTCATTTATTAGAAGACTAAGAAGAAGACCGGTACAAGTGTCACATTTGGCATTTCAATGGCTGCGTTCAGTTCGTCACAGCGCTGGCAGCGCTGAGTGCCGAAGTTTGTCGAATGCAATGAATATGCGAATGCGATTGGTCCAGCAAATTTATTCGGTAAACTCCGGTGTTCAGCGCTGCCAACGCTATGACGTGCTTAACGACCAATGTTGTCATTTAGATGGAAATATTTTCAGTATAAAAGGAGATTTAAGTAGTTTAATAGAATTATATTATGAATTAATAGATAAGTTGTAAGTATTCAAAAAGAACGTATAAAAACTGAGAATCAGAACGGTATGAAATGTCAAATTTGACAAGTCATTGTTATCTTTTTTTAAATTTATCAATAATTTCAGAGAACAGAAGAAGAATGTGAAAGATTTAATAATATTTAATTGAAGTGTAATTATAAATAAATTACAAAAATTTCAAGTCAAAACATTCTATAAAAAAATAAAATATAATGTAACGTTTATTCATTTGGGTGAAGTGTACAAATCAACAGAATATTATTAATTAAAATAATACGTTTATTAAACGATAAATAATTAGTATAAATATGAAAAAGATAATAAAAATAATGTGGAGATAAATTTACTGGATAGCAGTCAAACAAATTTTATTTTTCGGCCTCTACTAGTTTCGGCACCGCATACGCCTTCTTCAGGAGGTGAAGTTTTTTTTAATTAGTTTAAAAAATTAAGAAAGCACAACACAAAAATAAATAAGGTACACATCTGTGGTCGTCAAAAATAAAACAATAAATAAATAAATACATTAAAAAACTCTAAAAGTCGTCAAAAAATTAAAACTGTAAGAAAAAATATATTTTATGAAAAAAACGTGCGCACCCGGTGAAAAATGATTTTATGTTTTATAATACTGTTGTGTTGTGAACACTGGCTATATAACCCAACTGAGCACTCTGTGAGAAAATAATAAAAAAATCTTTGATTAGTTGAATTAAAATATATCTAAAATCAACGAACATTCATTCTTGAATGAATAATATTTCAAATAAACTATAAATCTTAGTGAAATAGTTAAAAATAAGTGAGTACTAAAGGAAACCAATATCAACAGGACGAGTCTACGTGCGCGCGCGTTTGACCTTGCGTTTAAGTCACTAGCGCCAGCAACACAAACTCAGTGTTGCCAACTATATTGACAATAAATAATAAATTAACAACTTCTAATAAAATACATCAGCATGTCTGAAAAAAGCGGTGGAATTTTTAACATACCCACAATCAATACTACTGTTGTTATAACACATACTTCGTCTACTACGACAAGTACAACAAATACTTATACCTCACCAGTAATTACGACAATTCAATATGCTTCATCACAGAATAGTGATGATACTCTATCTGCCATTACGACTCCACCATCAAGGAGGAATAGCGATGTTTCCTTACTTTCAACCCCAAATACTCCAAGCCCATACTATACTTCTGATCTAACTATGGAATATACATCTGAACCGTCAGGTATACAGAATGAAAATTCTCGTGGCAGAAAATTAAAAGAAAAAGAGGAAGGGAAGAAAAAACCAATTCAGAACAAACGAACAAAAGACATAATGCTACTAAAATAAACGAGAATGATGTAGCAACTAAAAATAGATACTCTATACTCAACACCGACGTTACAATACACCAAAATATAGAAGATGCAGAACCCTCCAATCAAAGAGAAGAAAACTCGAATAGAACTGCAACAAAAGAACACAAGCCCCCACCTGTATACATACATGACGTATAAAACTATTCTACAATGATTTCAAGCCTGAAAACAGCAGTACAAGAAAATGACTTTATCTGCAAAACCTTACCAAATAATGTAGTAAAGGTTAATACCAATACACCAACAGCCTACAGAAAAGTGGTTGTGCTACTCAGAACTCATGCTATACCCTTTCATATATACCAACCACGACAAGAAAGATCATACCGAGCTGTCATAAAAAATCTTCACCATTCGGTCGCACCCGATGAAATTCAAGAAGCACTAGAAAATCAGGGACTTATTATCCGTAATGTAGTTAATATACGAAGTTGGAAAACGAAAAAACCATTACCCATATTTTTCGTGGACCAGGAGCCGAACGAAAACAATAAAAAAATTATGAATTTACAAACCTATTAGGATCAAAAATTACAGTAGAAGAGCCCCGTAAGAGAAAGGAAATACCGCAGTGTATGAGATGTCAAGAATACGGGCATACCAAATCTTATTGCTCAAGGCCGTTTTATTGCATAAAATGTGCAGGAAATCACCCTACATTCATCTGCCAACAACAGACTAGCTGCTCCGAAATGCATACTTTGCGATGGACCCCACCCAGCTAATTATAAGGGATGCACAGTCTATAGAGAACACCAAAAATCAAGAGGAAGAACCAACAATAACAATCAAAGAAACAGACAAGCAAATAAGGAATTCAGAATAAATAACAATGAATTTCCTGTACTAAACCAATCACGACAAAATAATACGACCTTTTCGCAGGCAACACAAAATGTAGGCATACATATGCCTATACAATATAACAATAATAATTTTTTCTCAGTAAATTAGAAACCCTTTTTAGTCAATTACTAACGAAAAATGGAATTATTATCAATTTACTCAACACGCTAATAAATAGATCAAAAAATGACTAATTATATAAGAATTGCACTATGGAACGCTAATGGTCTGAAGCAACAAAGACAAGAAACAGAAAAATTTCTTAACGAACAAAAGTTCGATATCCTATTAATCAGTGAGATGCACTTTACGGATAGGAATTATTTCAACATAAAAAAATATAAAGTTTACTGGACTAATCACCCCGTTAATACTGCGCACGGAGCTACAGCTATTATAATAAACGAAAGAATCTCGCACTAGGAAACAGAAAAAATCAAAGAAAATTATATACAAGCAACCACCGTCAAAATAAAAGACACGCACGGATCGCTTACAGTAGCTGCAATATACTGTCCACCGAGATTTTCAATTAGCAAAGAAAAATTCGAGGAAGTATTCGAAATCCTAGGAAATCGATTCATAGCTGGAGGCGACTTCAATGCGAAACATCAAAGATGGGGCTCAAGATTAATAAACCCAAAAGGCAGACAACTACAAGCAGCTATGCTTAACAAAGGGTACGATCAAGCAAGTACAGGCAAACCAATGTATTGGCCTACTGATCCTGCAAAACTCCCCGATGCTCTGGACTTCTTTGTTACAAATCGAATATCGTCAAATTACATAAAAGTTGATGAATGCTTTGACATGGTGTCAGATCACTCAATAGTTATAGCTAATTTAACCTTCATCCCCACTGCGTGGTACGCGGGTGCTTTTTTGAACTTCAAGCTATCAATTTCTTACGTTACTTTTAAGATATTCGGTTGAGGTTACATGACATCTCTAATTTAGTATATATAAGACTAACGCAAAACAAATATTTAGTGACAATACCAACATTTGAAAATTATTGATGTTTCAATTATTTTCAACGTCTTATCCACAATGAGGTACCCAGGTACCTCCATGAATTTTATTGCTAATTTAACTATGGCACTTATGAAATTATAGAATTAAATAACATCAGATCATTTTTAGATAAAGAAAATGTTAAGTAAAGAAACAGATAAACTTTATGACGATGAAAAATGTTATATGAAGGAATAAACAAAAAACTTTTCACGAAACATAATCCAAACTTTATTTTCTCGAAATTTAATTTTACAATAATTGCATTTTGAAATCATTTGCGTGTGTTCGACACATATTGGAAGCTTACATACGGGACATGATTTTCGTGTTTTTCATTTTTTTTTTTAGAGGACCTGCAGATATACATGTTGAATCTCTTGGCTGCTATACTCCTTCGTCAATATTACGAGTGACAAGCGGTTTACCTAGCATACACTCGATATTTATTATTATATAACAATCAACGCCACCCTTTCCACGGTTGTAATAGTTTATAATTTCTGGCTTAATTTTTGAGCCACTTACGTTTGTCGTAAAATGCATGGTCCATAGTAAATTAATTGTTTTTTGGATACCATCGTACTTTGTCGTCGCCAAATCCGAAAATTGATGAAAATGTTTCTCTTCTTTATGTGCCAACATTTGGTGTAGAATATATGGCATGTTTTTCTTCAACGTTTCAATGATCGAGAGTCCCCATGATAACATCAATCGTGCCATAGGAAGTGTAGTGAAAAAGTTATCCAGTGAGTAGATAATAATTTGACGAGTCACACACCTACCAAATTTTTACACCATATTTGGCAGGTTTTGCTGGCATTATTGGGTGAATTGCGTTCTTCTTTTGACTGGGAACAGTTGTTCGTCGACTGTGAGAAATTCCGATGGCACGTAATTGTCAATGTCTTGTAGAGATTCAGACCTCAAGGCTGGTATGAAAAACTCGTCATCAGCCAACTCAGAGTCAGGCACGATGCTCTCATAACTTTAATTATCACTATCACATACTTCATGAAGCCTTTCTATATAAGCTACTTGTTGCTCGTAAGTCAAGCTGTAAGTAAACAAGAAACTGCGATTGTGCGGTGGAGGTACCCGGGTACCCTCTCTGTAGAGAATCGTATATTTTCTTACCCGTGGGGATGAAGGTTAAGCTCAACCATAATAAACAAAGAAAATCAAACCCACATTAACCAAATAAACAAAAAACAAGTGCAACGAACTACAGGCCAATATCACTCTCAAATTGTTTGAGTAAAGTTTTACAAAAAATCATAAATAAAAGATTACTATGGTACCTAGAATAACATAACATCTTAACGAGAAACAAAGCGGATTCAGGCACGGGCGTTCAACCACTGATCAACTCATAGCCCTGCAGACAGAAGTCCACAAAGCATTCAATAACAAACAATATACAGCTGCCATATTTTTCGATATTTCAAAAGCATATGATACTGTTTGGAGATACTACATTATCAGATCCTTAAAGGAACACAACTTAGATGGAAATATTTTAAACTACGTGAAGAACTTCCTTGACAAACGAAAATTTAGAGTACTATATAATGGATATTTTTCAGAAGAAAAATCGCAAGAAAATGGAACTCCACAAGGAGAAATACTAAGTGTTACCTTATTTCTGATAGCGATGAACCAAATAACAGAATATATCCCCAGCCATATAAACGTATCATTATTTGCCGACGATCTCGCAATATACCATCAGAATAAGAATACTGCAACACTAAAGAAAGAACTTCAGTCAACGACAGACCGTCTACAAGAATGGACAAACTGTACCGGCCTACAATTCTCTGAAGACAAAACAAAAATGATGTTTTTCACAAAACTGACTAGACCTGTAGTAAAATCAAAAATAAAACTAAATAACAAAATAGTAGAATACGTCACCACAATTAAATTTCTTGGTCTGATACTAGATCCACGGCTCACATGGAAACAACACTTACAACATCTAAAACAAGAATGCTACAGAGGACTAAATCTTATAAAATGTCTATGTCACAACAAATGGGGCTCACACAAAGATATCTTAATAAGAATATATCTATCTTTTATCCGATCAAAAATTGACTATGGTGCCATTATTTATCAAACAGCCAGCAAAAATCTTCTGAAAACTTTGGAACCAATACAGAACACCTCAATCAGGTTAGCTATAGGAGCCTATAGAACTAGCCCAGCCATCAGTATGTTAAGTGAATCTGGTATTATCCCACTAGAACTACGAAGAAACCAATTAACAATATCCTACACACTAAAATTATTGAAAAACCCAAAAAATCCTGCCTTCAAATACATATTCAAGAGCCACCAATATCAAACTATACCACTATCCATTACACCTCTTCAAAAAAAAAATTAAAGAAACCTTTACAAACCTCCAAACCCCCCTACCTGACCTTGAAAAAATGTACACAGACAATATAGCTCCATGGAAAAAAAAATTACCATACTACATCCTAGACCTAACAAAATATAAAAATTCTGATACTCCAACAGAATTAATTAAACAAATATACATTGAAATATACGATCAAAATAAAAACGCTTACAAAATATTTACGGATGGATCAAAAACACCGGAAGGAACAGGAGGAGCAGTACTAATAAATAACAAAATAATTAAATTTCACCTACCAAGTCAAACAACAATTTTTACTGCTGAAGCATATAGCATTCTTACCGCCTTAATCGAAATCAATAACAAACAACAACAGCAAAAAGAATACATTATATGCACTGACTCTAATATCGGTAATAAAAGAAACAAGAAATATATATAGCAAACAACAAATAATACAAAAAATCCAAGAACAAATACACCATATAAACCAGCGAAACAAAATATCAATAATGTGGATACCATCGCACATAGGAATAAAGGAAAATGAAGAGGCAGATAAGGCGGCGAAAGAAGCTATTCACGAAGATGAAACACATATACCTATTCCAGTCCAAGACTTCCTTACTCTAGCCAAACAACAAATAAAGATACAATGGCAAAATATATGGGCAAACACATTAGGGAACAAACTTAGGAACATAAAAACAGACACTTCAAGGTGGGCTAATTTGAACAATAGAAGAGACCAGATAAAAATCACCAGACTAAGAATAGGGCATACAAATCTAACCCACAAATATATTATGCAAAAAACAGAACCCGAAATCTGTGATACCTGCAATACCCAAATTACTGCCGAGCATATCCTAATACAATGTCCAAAATATTCACAAGAGAGAATCCTGAACAACATTCGACCAACTCTGACAGAAGCCCTAGGAAACGATATCAACCACCTAACAAACACAATCAAATTTTGCGAAGACATCAACATCCTTCACCACATTTAAACAACACAAAACAAAACATAATGTAATATTCTAAACTATATTGTATATTATATAATAGCGCTGTACCGGGTACTAATGACCGTAGCAGTTGATGTACCCTAATATTTCTAAATAAATAAAAAAAAACCCACATTAGTTAACAAAGGAACTAAATGGAGTGAATTTCAACAATATCTCACCGATCACTCAAATACAAATATTCCGCTGAATACCGAAGATGACATCGACAACGCAGTAAATGACTTAACAAAAGACATTCAACAAGCAGCTTGGATATCTACACCTGAAAATATTCCTAATTATAACACCATTATTAATTTCCCGAAACACAGAAAAAAAAGATAAAATTGCTGAAAAAGAAGAATTCGAAAACGCTGGCACTTAAATAGGCAACCAAGCGAAAAAAACCTAAACAAATTAACAAAAGAAGTTAAAATATTAATTAATGAATATAAAAACGATTCATTCCAGAATTACGTCTGCAATCTTTCACCATTTCCTAAGGACGATTAACGCTGTGGAAAGTCACAAAAACTATAAACAGATCCATACAGGCTATACCTATTATTAGAAAACCTGACTTTACTTGGGCTAGATAAGACAATGAAAAAGCAGAAATATTTGCTGAACACTTGGAAAATATTTTTACACCAAATATACGAGTAAACAAAGAAGAAAACAACATCCTCTCATATTTAGACAAACCGCTGCAATTATGCCTACCAATCGAGAATTTTACTACAGAAGATATAAAAAATGAAATAAATTTTTTTAATAATAAAAAAGCGTCCGGTCACGATTTAATCACTCCAACAATACTGAAGAAATTGCCAGACAACTCAATAACCAGCATTAGAAATATTTTTAATGCTATACTGAGACTACAGTATTACCCAATCCTGTGGAAGTATTCCCAGATAATATTAATATTGAAGCCAGGCAAACCAAGTCATCAACTGACATCATATAGGCCAATATCGCTTTTTCCCTGCCTGTCTAAAGTGTTCAAAAAATTACTTCTAAAAAAATTAAAGTACGAACTTGACGAGAATAACAAAATTCCAGAACACCAATTTGGTTTTAGAATAGAACATTCTACTATTGAACAGATTCACAGGGTAATTAATAAAATTGAAACATCGCTAGAAGAACAAAAAAATTGCTTAGCAACATTTCTAGATATCAGTCAGGCCTTCGACAAAGTTTGGCATCTAGGACTACTGTACAAAATTAAACAAAAATTGTCACACCAATACTACTTGTTATTCATATCTTATCTGACAGAACGATATTTCCAAGTTATCCACGAAAATGAATACTCAAAAATCTATCCTATACGAGCAGGCATACCACAAGGAGGCGTACTTGCTCCTGTATTTTATCTCTTATTCACAGCAGACCTTCCAAATGATGATAAAGTAACAATCGCTACCTATGCAGACGATATCACCATACGGGCGACACACGAAGACCCCACAGAAGCCTCCAACCTGCTGCAACGAATTCTAGATGAAATACAAGAATGGGCAAACACCTGGCGTATAAAAGTCAATGAAGAAAAATCAGCACACATTACTTTCACGATGAAGAGGGCCTCATGTGCAGAAGTCATGCTCAACAATAAAGTTCTTCCAGAGATCAACAGCGTCAATTATCTTGGTATGCACCTAGAGAGAAGAATGACTTGGCGAAAACACATAGATGCAAAAAGAAAACAAACGCAAATAAAAACCAAAACATTCTTATCACAGATCAATATCAACTGATATTGTACGTGTTTTTTATAATTTTATAATTTGACGATATCTACAACCTCCTTTTTATTTTATTTATTTATTATTTATTCTTTTAATTATGTACATTTTACCATTTTCCAAAAAATCTAAAATCATTTTAACGTAACCCTGAGGATGGTCTATTTGTGACCGAAACGTCAGTATTGTTTTTTAAATAAAAAATTTTAACCAAGGACTGAATCTCCGTTATTTTACCTCTCCAAAACATTTATTTATGTTCACAACTCGTAGACTGTTAATTAATATCACCAACTGTTCATTGCTCGTTGCTTCTATATATCAGACTCTTTTTGCTGGCTTCTTTGACGTGCTTATATTGCGCAGCGTCATTTGTCTGAAATGTTCTCCATCTTTCCATCGAATACAAAGGATCAGCCCACCAGATGTAATTAAACCAGTCTACACGCGTATGGGTTTTTCTTCCGCCGGGGATTACGTCATCGCTCGAGAATATTCCACCAGTGGCGGTGCTTGCATACTCTTAAGTCACGGGCGCACGTATCAATAATTTTAATATCAAATACCATTATGAAAGCTTAGGGAAACAAGTACATAAAATGACATTAATTAATAATATTCAATAAAATTTCAAATATCTAGACTTCGTATTTTCGTTTTTTTTTGTTAGTCGTAGAAAAAGTATGCTGTACAACTCGAGTAGAATTACCATATCGCTTTCAACCGCATGAGATATGGACATCATACTCACTCTTGCTGTACAAACTACTATTATTACAGTTACTAACTTGTAATAGTATTGTGACGTGCGGCCCGGACAAAAGAGTATACGTGCGCGCCACTGAAAGAATGTATTAGAGCGATGACGTAATCCCGGAATTTCCCAGATGTCGCAATCCCCGCGACGCGCCGGCTATAGGTTAATTACGCCCTGACCTAATTCCTTTGTACTTGGCATCGCTGTGGCGCCGAAGGTTCTAGAAGGATATGAGCTGTATAAATACCGGCCGAAAGAAAGCGGAGAAAGAGTCTGTGATATAGAAGCAACGAGTAATGAAGTCGGTGATATAAATAAGTATTCTACGAGTTGTTAACATCAATAAATGTAGTTATATAAATAAATGTAGTGATATAAATATTGGTTAAATAAATAATATTAGTGTTTAAGCATTTAATAATATTATTAGTGTTTATAATTATTAATCATAGTGTTAGTTACTTTTATCATCTTGTTAATATTTAATCTAATTATTTATCGTTTAATAAACGTATTATTTTAACTAATAATATTTCACCGATTATTTACACTTCACACATATAAATAAAAACGTTACAGTATATTACATTCGAGGTGGGATATGTTTTTTTACAGACGAGGGCTTATGTATATTACCGAGAGGCGGAGCCTCAAAGTGAGATACAGCGCAAGGATGTAATGAAACCCACCGAGGTATGTATACTATTTTATTCACAATCATCCTCTTTTTAAATCAATAATTTTCAAAATAAATCATTGAGTTATAATTTTAATTTTTCTTTAACAGCTCTATTAAAAATTGTTTAGCCTACTTTATTATAGGTATCTCTGACAATGTTGCTAGGCAACCCCTATATAAACATTTTCAACCCATGGAGTGGAAGTGAAATATGTTATGTTCCACCCAAGAAATTGTCATTACAGTTAAGAATGCCGTATTTCCCAACCTCTAAAAGGTTAGGTATCGACATATTGGCTGGTACCACAAGCCTGGTTTTAACTAAAACGCTGTTTTAAGAAATGTCAAATTCAAATTTCAATATTTAATTTCACCCTTACCTTTAAAGAGCGATTTTTTTAAAAATATTTCTTTGAATATAAACTATGTTCTGCTTTAAAATCATATTTTGATGAATTTAATATTATTTATTATTAATATTAAATAATGAAATTTGGCATTTCTTAAAACATCGTTTTAGTTAAAACAAGGCTTGTGGTACCAGCCATTGTGAGTATTTTATTCACAATCATCTTGTTTTTAAATCAATATTTCTCAGAATAAATCATTGAGTTATAACCTTTAATTTCATTAATATTTTTTGACAAATCCATTAAAATTTGTTTAGCCTACTTTATTGTAGGGATCTATGACAACGTTGCTAGGAAACTTTACATGAACATTTCTAACTCGTGGGGTGGCAGTGAAATCTGTTATTTTCCACCCAAGTGATTGTCAATTCAGTTAGGAATGCCGTATTTCCCAACCTCTAAAAGGTTAGGAATCGACCTACAATGATTGTGAATAAAATGAGTTGCTTATATATTAAAATTTTACAGATTAGTTACGACGTTAGTAACGTTATTGACATATAACAATTGTATTTTGTTACTGCGATACGTATTATAAAATAAGTGTCAATTGAAACTGACAGGTTTAGGTTATAAATTTAAATTTGATTAGCAAGTGAGTAACAAATAAAATATCGTACAATACTCGCCAGGTAACTATTTTTCTGCGTCAAGCAGGTGACAAGCTCGCCTGCTCGGTTCGCCAGTCATTTCCTCCGTTCGGCAGTAAAAACCGTTTTACCTGGCTTGTAATGTAAATACTGTAACTGGTAGTTAACTTAATAATTAATTAATTCATATATGGTATATTGCAGCGTGGGCGCACCCGACACCACTGAATTTAGCCCGTACGCGACCTCCGCCGCTGGTTGAACGTTTCTCGAACGATGACGTTATCGTCGCGCACAAGGCTCGACCTGCTTAATTACGTATGGTCGGCTGATCGCTTTGTATTCGATGTTATTATCGCGTCGAATGTTCCAAAAAGAACGCCGACTATATAAACACGGTCAGGGAGGCTAGCGAGACATTCTGATATAGACAAAGATATTCCTGATGGCTTATCGTTTATCCGTGCATTAAACAACAGGACAAACTCTAGCAAACAGCTTATTCGGGCGTGAGTTGCGCATACCATGTGACTTGGTATACGGCAGTAAAACTGTGACAGATCTGCTAGGGGAAAATTACGTTACGAACGTACGTAGAAGAATTTATGACAATCATGAACAAATCCGCATGAACATTCAGACTGCCAGCAGGACCAATATGACATAAATGCTGAAAAAGGTGGATATCAACCTGGGGATTTAGTGTGGATTTACAGAAGAAATTGGGAAGGTCGTTAAAAGGATAAACGACGTAATATATAGAATTAGAAAAGCACATACCGAAAAGCCGAGAGTAATACACTTTGATAGGCTAGCCCTTTCCGCCGGTGACAACAATGAAGAACGTCGTAGAGCAACGGTTCGTCAGATCATAGTTCAGGAACCCACTTTTGAAGTCTTCAAGGAAAACTATTCACTCAGCCACTGCGTATCAGAAGACTTAAAGATGTCCGCGGCATAGCTTCAGTCATTAAATCAAAATTTAGACTACAAGAATTGTCCAACCAAGGTCCATCCGTTGGAAAAACGCTACGATTGAGGATTTGAGGAATAGCAATACAGAACACTAGCAGTCTATCTACTACCTGGTTACAAAACCACGCTTGTACCAGAAGCCAAATTATTGCAGTCTTTGGAACTCGCTGTGCGATTTGAGGGATCATCTGCTAGAGAATATTAGGCTGTGGTCTAGATGGTTTAGATTGGAGGATTGTTAGGAACATGTTAGAGATCCTCTCCCGCTATACCGGCGTTGAAATTATCGTCTACAGCTTTAACCTTAACGGACAGAAAGAAAAACTCGAGCAGACCATCGACTGTCACTTCTTCAAGACTTCTAAATGCACCAAGGATAATACATGCAGATTTCGTCATTAGGAGGGGACAGTGTAACGCTTGTGCACCCGACGCCACTGAGTCTAGCCCATACGCGACCGCCGTCGCTGGTATAACGTTTTTTGAACGATGACGTAATCGTCGCGCACAAGTCTCGACCTGCTTAATTACGTACGGCGAGCTGATACTTTTGTATTCAATGTTATTATCGCGTCGAATGTTCCAGAAAGAACGCCGACTATATAAACACGGCCAGGGAAACCAGCGAGACATTCTGATATAGACAAACATCGTGAAATGAACAGTTGGTGGTATAAATAAATATAGTTATATAAATAAATGTAATGAGATAAACATTGTTTAAATAAATAATCTTAATGTTTAAGAATTTAATAATACTCTTATTCTTAAATTAGTGTACAAAATTGTTTAATCGTGGTGTTATTTTTATTATCTTTATCTTAAATATTTATCGTTTAAACTTTATATTTTAATTAATAATATATTTCTGATTTTTACACTTCACACAAATAAATAATTGTTACATTATTAATATTGAGCAAATATAATTAAAGAGATATTTTGTAAATTGCATACATTATAATAGATTATTTTTTCTAACGCAAAATGTGAAAACTGACAACTGACAGGTAATACTTTTTTCGTTTTTGTGAACTAGGTTTGTATTCTGACCAATGAAAGGGCTGATTTTATATCGCTGTTTAAACCAACGCTATTTATTTAAGTGAAATAAAGTAAATTACATACATATTAATATACACCGATTTTCTCACTTGAGCTAAACGTCATTGATTTCTGAATTTAATCTCTGTCTTGCTTATGGCGACAAAAACTGTGTGCAATATCTTAAATGTATGTTTGACATTTTAAATATACATATTTGTCAATGTCAATGTTATTTTTACAATTTATTAGCGATATTTACCCTTTCTTACAATTATTTCGTTCTTAGGTAAATATAACCTTAGTACAAACCGTAAAATGAAGTAGTATTTTAGTTTAAGACTGAAATAAATCAGTATAAAATATACAAATTTAGGTTAAATTTTGAACTATTTTGGATTACGAACACATGAATTTCAAACGACAAATTATTCTCTGAATAAATTATGAACGTGGTCTGAAATTGAAACACAAGTTGCGACCTTTTATACGTGTAAACATGAAAAAAAATCTATTTCAACTACATAGCAAAGCTGTGCAGAACATTAAAAAGTCGGTTAAAATGGTTTTTTAAAACGTTGGAACAGTATACAAACAGTAAGACAGACAACATAAGTTAAATAAAAGGATAAAAAATATGTGATTCGTAATTATGATAAATAACTAAAGATCGAGCTAAAGATGTACGTAACAAAACTCGCTACTACACAATTAAGGTAAAACACATAATTTTAATAATAGTTATATTATTTTGGGAAATCAAAAGGTCAATACATTTGTATTTTATAAGTGTAACCCTGGCTAGCCTATAACGTATTATATGACGTAATGCCTTGTACACAAAACTATTTGAGATCTTCTGGTAATCATGTATCCATCACTACCAATACCATTTGATTCATATGATTATGTACATCAAACTATGACGTGAAGCTCACGTGAGAATATCTGCGTAGAAAGCTGATTGGCACACCCAGCAATGGGTAATATGCCGTAATGATATATTTATTTATTAATAATAATATCTAATAACTATTGATGATAAGATATTATTTTATTTCATTTTGTTCTAACTAATTACACTTTGTATTACCAAGTAATTAAATATTTTCATCTATTCCGCAAAATTTGTACTGTGTTAAAAATTTAGTTTACCACTAAATTTTGTTCACTACTCACATGTAAAAAAATATTTCGTTTTAAATCTTCTATGATTTGAACATGTTGAATGTTTAATTTTATTGCCTGAAAAAAAGAATTTTAATCCAACGGAGACAAGGTTTCGTAGCTTTCTGAAATCGACTTGGAAACGATTTTTGGTGTAATTTATTTATAATGCAAGCTTCACATTTTGCATTTAAGTCACCACTAAATTTCATATCATGTTGTTTCAATACCTGAGCTACGTGCTTCTTATTTTGTTGAGCCATTCTCTCATGTCATAACTGCAATTCATCTCTGCGTTCAGTAAAAGCAGCAACGGAATTTTTCGGTTTGACAACGTGTAGCTGAACTTCTGTCATTTGTCTGTTTCGACGCCCTTTTAAAATGACTCTTTTGCAGGAATCTGTCAACCACCAATTTTGCCCACTAGCATGTTGAATATAACCTGCGTCAAGAATTCTTCCAACTGACAGCAGATTATTATAACATTCTGGAACATACAAGACTTTATCAATGTAATATTTAATTATTTTACCGTTTATTTTGATCGTTATGTCAATTTTTCCTTCTCCAAAGGCTTGCATAAATGTTCCATTTCCGCAACGAATTTGTTTTGGTGGAGATAATTGTTTGTATTCCGAAAAACAGTCTAATCTTCTTGTCATATGATCCGTTGCTCCAGAATCGGCATACCAAATATTACTACTTCCAACGAAATCAAAGTTATTATTACAAGCAGAAAATAATTTTCCTGCACTAGCTCCACTAGGCCCTTTCATTTTATCTTCTGCAGCTTCTTGGTTCTTTCTTTTCCAGCATTTCAATGCTAAATGACCATTTTTTCCACAATAGTTGCATGATTTCTTCTGTTTTTTGTTCTTGTCATTTTTATTATTTTCAAATTTTTGCTGAAATTGTTTTCGTGGATTTTTAATTACTGAACTGACTTCTTACATTTTCTTTTGATGCTGATAAGGCTATTGTAGATTCATTATCGCGTAATTTCATTCTATTTTCTGTAGCTACTAAACGTTCAATTAGATGTGAAACAGTCTGATTTGTTTTTGAAGTAGAATGCCAAGCATCAATGAAACTATCGTATGAACTTAGAAGCGTCGACAAAATTTTAGCTATTATAGTTTCCTCATACGTGGGCTCTCCTACATCTTTAATTTGTTTTCGTAAATTTTGAATTTTGGTAGTGAGGGTAATAACATCATCTATGCTGTCCCATGTAGCCCCATAAAATTCAATTAACAATGCCATCTTTCGATCTACGGAAGTTCGTTCATATACTCCTTCAAGTTTTTGCCACATATCTTTCGCTTCTTCAAGCCCTTGAACAAGCGCGAAGGGTTTGTCGTCCAATGTTTGGACTATAATTGAAATCACCTTCCAATTTCTTTCATCCAACTCGCACACTATTTTTCAGGTTTAACTGTTGTTCCGTCAATTAAACCCCAGAGTCCATTTCCGCGAATATGGCAGATCATATGGTATTTCCATACCTGCCAGTTTTCTTCGCCGATAAGCTTGGGAATGCGATAGCGATCTACCTCCATCTTTTTTTTATATTTTATTTTAAAAAATACGCGTAGTCTGGACCTATAACCTATTGAATGTTTAATTTTATTGCCTGAAAGAAAGAATTTTAATCCAACGAAGACAAGAAACTGAAACTCTTTTAATATTTTTATGAAATATTTTATTTAATTTTTTAGTGACATTTTATTTATGTATATATGTATTTTTTAAGTAACTACGACAACATATTAAATTAAAAAACAATAGAAACTATGTCAAGTTTGACACTGACATTGACATGTTATGACATAATTTCAACAGGAACGAACTATTTTTTCAATGGAACATCCTAACATGGAATACGTCGACATTAAAAAAATGTATCGATTTGAACAATCAAACAAAATACTAAAACAAAGACTATCCTAACCGCGTGCTTACAAAGTAAATTGACATATGACCTGCAAAATGGCTACCTCCAGTCGAAGCGCTTTCTCACCTCTATATCTCTGATCAAACATCAAACAGTATTTAGCGGAGGGGTTTAGAGGGGCGCATAGGTTTTTTTAAGTCTGTAGGAAGTCGCGAGAATAAAAAGTTTTGGAAACATTGTATTAGACGATTTTACTGGTTGCGCCACCGGTAGATGTTAGGACTACGCGGACAAACAATACTCTATGACGTCACCGTCTACTTTACAGTACCGAACAGCTAAGTATAATACCGAGCTGACAGCTGAATGGTATATACCGCAGAACTCCTATCTCTCGTATAAGTGGAAAGTATCCTCAACATAACTTATCCAGCGCTCGACCACTTATCTACAAGCGCGCACAGCCGTTACGCGAATAACGAATCGAGTGCAGTTGACGCATGCGCATAAGGGGCCGTGTTCACGCTTGAAGAGTGCAAAATATTGCGGACATTTCTTTTAGCGGTATATAAGTTAATAGGTATATTGGTAGCTCACCCGTCGGTCATATTGAATACAAAATGAAAGCAGTAAATTATGAAATAAAAATAGATTTTTTATAAGTTTATGTAGTAATTATTTTTCATAATTAAATATAATTTCGATATTTGTCATTTATTTTAAAAAAATACCAATACGGTTCCATAAGAGTTTTGATGCGTTTACTTACATTACTTTAAACGTAATTTACCTAATTTATTTTTTTGCTTAACTACGACAAATATAAAGAAAAACTTCTTTGAATTTACAGCCTAAGAGAAGAACATGGCGCTCTTTAGTAATCCGTTTCCATACCTGAACAGCAAATAAAACAAATTCATACGGAGTTGCAGGTTTTCTAACTGCACTAAAAAAAAAAAACAAATACCATGATTTTTTAAAATTATTAAATGAAGGTGAAATAAAATTTTGGAAATTATTGCCACACCAAAATTTTCCGAAATTAAGACAATTTACACAACGATATGTTATTTTGTTATTATTTGTGTTAGGCATAAAACGAGTATTAATAGGTTAATTATTTATTATTAATAATTATGTACCAGTCCACTTATTTTTACTATTTCAAACATTTTTTTTGCTGTTTTACTAAATAGCCCTTCGGGAAAATGAAAAAAACAATTTTTGGCCCGCTATAATGGTTAAAAAAATTACTTGTAAATTTTTTAATTTGTTATATATTACTTATGCAATACATATATTTTTCTCTACCTTCAAAAATCTTAATGAATCGTAGTTTTTCTTGTTTTATTATTTTAATAAATGTGATATGACAAATATTGATGTTATATTTAATTATGAAAAATAGTTAATACATAAACTTTTGAAGAATCCACTTTTATTTCATAATTTACTGCATTCATTTTTGCTTCAATAGGGCTCGGACACTCAGCTGTTTCCAGTAACCTTGCGATAAGCTGTTCCGGCGCCCTGCTAAGAGCGCCATCTGTTCTGTCATAGTTTTCCTTAGCGCTAATTCAAAAGTTGGAATCAGTTTGCTGTCTTACATTGAGGTGTGGTGTAAACAACATTTACTTTGTTCCTAAAGTTTTTTTGTAAATTGTGTTTGAGAATGTCAGCTTATTTTATAGCATTAAGTAGTGACGTAAATAATCGCTATTTAGATAAAATTAAATTAATAAACAACATTGATCCATATGATTACGACGAAAGTAATTTTTTCAGGAATATTTTTCATTTTCCAGCAATCTTGCATATGGACATAGTGAATTATTTTATTTATAAAAAAGTGCATACACTAATGCTGAGTTAAAAGCTTTTAGAACCTTGCAAGCTTATAAATTTTATCAGTGTGATTGGGTGCGGGACATTAAGGTGAAGAAGTTTGGAAAAATAGTTTTAATGAAAGGGAAGATGAGTTAATTTTCTATACTTACAGTGTGTTACAGAATCTGATTTTGTTGTACGAATATTTCATATAATTTGGATTAGTCTTTTATTTCATGATTTATAAATTCTAACACTCATTTGGATATTATAAATATTTTGTAATTTTTATTTATTTCCCTATGAACACGATATTAAAAATATTTCATATGAAATTATTGTTTTCGTAACAATACCGTATTAAATACCTACTAAATATATACTTTTTATTTTGATAAATAGAACTAATACAACTATTTTCTGAAATTACATTATTTATTTTTGAAAAAACATCACTACAAACATGTAGGTACACATATTGGCTGTACCACAAGCCTTGTTTTCAAAATGTCAAATTTCTATATTTAATTTGACTCTTATTTTTGGAGTACGATTATATTATATTTGAATAAAAGGTATGTTCTGCTTTAAAATAATATTTTGGAAAAAATCGTTTTTCACACATAATGATGAAATTAAATATTGAAATTTGACATTTTCAATAAATCATTTTCAAATCAAGTCTTGTGTGGTACCAGCCATTGTATTTCAATGCACTGCTCCATGGTGCGTAATGATTTATTCAAAATATATGAAACTCGAGATTTTTTTATCTACATAAAAGTAAATTAAAATTTCTGAAATAAAACGGGTGATTCATAACATTTTTGAGAATTTTTCATTAATATTTAATTTGAAATGTTTTTACAATATGTTTGAATTGTACATTTTAAGTTTTCGAAGACACAACAGACCATACACTTACACAAAACAACAAACAAAATGGCTGTACAGTCACTATGACATGTGGGGTATCTGCACATATGTTTTCAAGGACACTTAAAACAGCTGTATGCCCGCGCCCTATATGACGAGTCAACTAGTAATATCTAGTAGCTGTAGTCTGTTCGTGTGTTTATATAAATCGACAATGACTCGCTTTAGATCATTTTATTTCATAATATTCCTTTTAGTTTTTATAAACAACCGACAGGAAAACGATATTATTTAAGATTAGACTTAATTTAAACTTTAAATTAAAAATACAGAACAGTATATAAATAAAATAAACTTGTACTGATTTTGGTAACACACCAATTAAAATAAATTGTTACACTAGAAATGGGTATTTTAAATAATAAACGAATAGAAATAAGCATGATCGGAATATTATTAGAAAGTATTAATAAAAATGTATAGACATTATTACACAAATTGTACTTATGTTTTTAGAAACTTTGAGACTGCATTCACCTCTACTTTTTATTGCTCGTAAATGCACAAAACCTATAGACTTGCCTTCTCCAAAAGGTGTGGGGACTGCACCATCTGTAACTATAGAGCCTGGTACTCCCATAATTATTCCAACTTTAGCCGTTCATTACGACCCAAATAACTTCCCTGATCCTCAGAAATTTGTCCCTGAACGGTTCAACAATGAAAACAGAAATTGTATTAAGAAAGGAACTTTCTTAGCTTTCGGAGAGGGACCTAGAATTTGCCTAGGTAAGTTATATTTTTATCAAACTTGTGTACAGCATTGGCAAGCGATAAACGGTGAGCCGGTGAGCGCTGAGCAATGGGCGTCGAGCCGTGTTTTGTATAAATCTGTAAAGCGCTGATGCGTTAGTTTCCTTCCAATTACGACGATGTTGACGTCGAACTGTTCTATTTTACCGCGGTGTTTGACGTATGTATGTGTGATAAGTTTTGTCATGGGTGAAGCCAGGATTAATGTTAGGGAGGGCAATGTATACCGACGATTGATCCATGACGATCAAGATCAGTTAAATGTAGTTTGTGATCAATTGATCTTCTTATCATATTTACAATATGACCCCCGCGGCCGCCGCCGCCGCGCTACCAGGCGCCTCAGTGTCTGGCCGCAACGTGCTCGTTAGGACTGGTCGGCAGTAATTTATTGTGTGATGTTGTTTACCTCTAGATGTTCTCTAGTAGCTCCTAGTAGAGTCTAGAAATAATCTAGCCAGGTATATATAACCCACCGCCAAAGCCAGTGGACACACTCTGTAATATACAAGCAACGAGTGCAGAAGTCTGATATAAATAAGTGTAGTGAATAGTTAGTGATATAAAGAACAGTCGACAAGTGAACATAAATAAACATAAATTAGTGACATAAAGAGTTGTGTTAATTGTTTAAATAAATAATCCTAGTGTTTAATTGTCTTATAATAATCTTAGTCTTTAAATTAGTGTTAATATTTGTTCATCATAGTGTTAGTTACTTTTATAATCTTTTAATTATATTTCTAATATTTATTTACCGTTTAATAAACGTATTCTTTTAGTTAATAATAATTGTCTATGTTTTACACTTCACCCATATAAATAAAAACGTTACAATTGGTGTCAGGTGTGGGGTTGTTCATAACTGTGAAGTGTAAATAAATAAAAATAAATAAAATGGCGACTAAACAATTAAAATTAAGTGAATTAAAAGTAGGTGATCTCAAGAGAGAAGTAGAAGAACGGGATGTGGAAACAACAGGAAGGAAATCAACACTTCAAGAAAGACTGCGGCAGGCATTAATCGATGCTGGTGAAAATCCTGAAGATTACCTATTCGAAATTCCGGATGACGTATCCGACATTGGTAAACAGATACAACAAAGTTTAAAACAGGAAATAGCAGAAAGTTCTAGAACATTGGAACAAAAACTAATAGAAAGTTCTAGAAAAGCCGAAGAAAATGCTAGAACATTAGAAGAAAAATTAATAGAAAGTTCTACAAAGTCAGAAGAAAATTCTCGAACATTAAAAGAAGAATTGACAGAAAAATTAGAACAAAATTCTCGAACATTAAAAGAAGAATTGACAGGAGCATTAGAACAAAAATTAAAAGAAAAATTAGAAGAAAATTCTAGAAGTTTAGAAGAAAAATTGGAAGAAAATTCTAGAAATTTAGAACAAAAATTAATGGAAAATACTGAAGAAGGCCTGAAGAATTTAAAAGAGGTGTATGACAAGAAGATTGAAGAAATACAACAAAAATTCACTAAAATTACATCCTCGTCAATTCCGAATTCTGGTGTGGTTGAGCCAAGTCTAATAGAAGGAAGAAAAGTAGTAAAAGCTGATACTACTTCAAAAATGCACATAAAAACACCGGAATTTGATGGGAAGTCTTCGTGGCCGAATTATTTAAAACAATTTGAAGCGGCCGCAAAAGCGAATAATTGGACGTCCGAGGAGAAGGCTACGGCGTTGACTGTCTCGTTGCGCGGAGAAGCTATCGACATCCTGCAAACGCTGAAAGAAGAAGAACAAGAAGACTACTACCAGCTAGTCAAGCGACTGGATATGCGGTATGGAAATGCGCATCTGGAGCAGGTGTACCAGACGCAACTGAGGAACCGGTATCAGAGTTCAAAAGAAAGCCTTCAAGAATTTGAAGTTGACGTAGCTCGTTTAGTTCATCTCGCACATCCTACAGCTCCTGACAGCGTTTTGGAGTGCTTGGCTACTCAATCATTTATCTACGGAGTTCGAAACAGCGAAACTCAACAAGCACTGCGATTGGCCCGTCCAAAAACTTTAATTGACGCACTCTCATATGCATTGGAGCATGAAGCCGCCAAACAAGCTTCACGTAACCAATCACGATTGCGAAATATCGATGCTGAGAGAAAGGAAAACTCTGAAGATCTAGAAGAAACAATGCGACGAATTGCAAGTGAAGTGTTTGCTGGAAGAAAGAAACCCTCGAAAGAAGACGGAATCGACAAAGGAAGAAAAGGAGTCGGAAAACTAAATCGGGTTGATGCGAAGGGGCAACTGTCGACCCGTAATCTATTAGCTCCACAATCCATAAGTTATGTCGCATCTCTTCATCATAAAGCCAATAGCATCTATGTGGATGGCTCTATTAACGGAAGGCCATTGAAAATGCTACTGGATACGGATGCGACAAAAACTATAATCAGACCCGACTTGATAAGGAAAACTGGCAAGACGCATCTTCAACCAACTAAGTGGCGATTACGCACAGCAACGGGAGAACAAGCTACCGCGTTAGGAGAAGTAGATGTCACCATCACTATCGGAAAAACCTCATTTAAACATCGTGCGCTGGTAGCTGAAGTTGAAGATGAATTAATACTTGGGATGGACGCAATGACAAAGCATGGTTTTAAACTTGACCTGAAGAAGGGCGTGATGATGGTCAATGAAGAAGAACTCGTATGAAATCCACGAGATGACAAAGCTGTGCGCGTACTAATGGCTGAGGACGTTACCCTCCCTGAACGAAGTGAAACTATCCTGGAAGCACATTTAGATGGTAGTTTCTGTGAGGGATGTATCGTTATGCTGGAGCCCAAGAATGATGATGCCAAAACCGGCACTGGAGTTGTTGTCGGAAAATCACTGGTCAAAGCCAGCCAGGTAATACCAGTTCGGATAATGAACGTAATTTTTTATCCTGTTGTTCTGAAGAGAGGGACAATTGTAGCAGAATGCATGGCAGTATCCTCGATTATCCGAACTGTAAAGGCCAAAGGGAACACATCTCAGAAAGTTCCGGACACGTTAATCAATCAATTGACAACATCATTTGAAGAATTGACCGCCGACCAGAGAACAAAGGCAAAGAATCTAATTGGAAATTTTAAAGATGTGTTCCAATTTGATGAGAAAACCAAAGAGAGAACTAATGTAGTTCACCATAAAATAGACACCGGAGACGCAAGACCAATCCGTCAACCAGCAAGAAGACTACCACTGGCGAAGCGTGAGGAAGCAGAAAGAATAATCGAGGACATGAAGATGGAAGATGTGATTGAACCTTCAAGCAGTCCATGGGCTTCACCAGTGGTGTTAGTGAAGAAGAAGGATGGCTCTACACGATTTTGCGTCGATTATCGTCAACTTAACAACGTGACGAAGAAGGATAGCTACCCGCTACCTCGAATAGACGACACATTAGACACTTTGGCTGGCTCAAAAATGTTCTCCACTTTGGATCTAAAGAGCGGCTACTGGCAAGTGGATTTGGATCCAAAAGACAAGGAGAAGACAGCCTTCACCATTGGTACAGGACTCTGGCAATTTACCGTAATGCCGTTTGGGCTCTGCAATGCTCCTGCAACGTTTGAACGACTCATGGAAACGGTATTGGCTGGGCTATCTTGGAAAACCTGTTTAGTGTACCTCGACGATATTATTGTGGTAGGTAAGACATTCGAGGACCACATGAAGAATTTGGAAGAGGTTTTCCAGAGATTGAGGAAGGCTAACCTGAAACTTAGCCCGAAGAAGTGTCACCTGTTTCAAAGAGAAGTTCATTACCTTGGACACGTGGTTTCCGGTAAGGGTATTGCAGTTGACCAGGAGACGATAAAGGCTGTGAGAGACTGGCCAGCACCTAGGGACAAACACGAACTCAGAAGTTTCCTTGGTTTGTGTACCTATTATCGACGATATGTACCTGGATTTGCCAACATAGCCAAGCCACTGACAAGGCTTACTGAAGAAGGAAGAAGATTTATCTGGGAAACGGACTGTACAGTTGCATTTAAAGAACTAAAACATGCTTTGACAAGCGCACCCGTCTTGAGTTATCCTTTACCTGAAGGAGAATTCATTCTAGACACAGATGCCAGCAACGTCGGAATTGGTGACGTTCTTTCCCAGATACAAGATGGGCATGAGAAGGTTATTGCCTACTTTAGTAAGACCTTGTCAAAACCAGAAAGGAATTACTGTGTGACCAGAAAAGAACTCTTGGCAGTCGTGAAATCCGTGGAACATTTCTACAAATATTTGTACGGAACAAAATTTTTGATTAGAACTGACCATGTTGCATTAAAATGGCTGCTACAATTCAAGAATCCTGAAGGTCAGGTGGCTAGATGGATAGAAAGACTACAGGAATACGATTTCAAAATCGAACACAGGATAGGTACCAGCCATCGTAATGCCGATGCATTGTCCAGAAGGCCTTGCCAAGATGACTGCAAACATTGTAGTCGACTTGAAGAGAAACAGTTTACCGTCGCCAGGACAACAGTAGTCGATGATAGTTGGCAACCCGATGGACTACGCAAGGACCAAGAAAATGACCCGACTTTGAAAATCTTATTAAAATGGAAAGCAGAAGAATGCAAACCAATATGGGAAGACGTTGCACCACACTCACAGAGTGTAAAAGCGTACTGGGCGCAATGGGACTCCATGGTGATTGAGGATGGCCTGTTGAAGCGTGTGGTAGAGAATGCCGATGGAACTGAGAAGAAAGCTCAATTGGTCATTCCTAAGAGTAGAATACCAGACGTGTTGAAAGAGATCCATGACGGGTCTGGAGGCCATTTTGGAGTCACCAAAACCCTAGAAAGATTGCGCCAGCGGTTTTACTGGGTTAACTTCACTGAAGATGCTAAAGACTGGTGCAGGAAATGTGTGGTTTGCGCGGGAAGTAACGGCCCTCATAGACGACGAAAAGCTCCAATGCGTCAATACAACGTTGGCAGTCCATTTGAGCGCATTGCGATTGATGTGGCCGGACCATTTCCAGAAAGTAACGACGGAAATAAATATATCGTGGTTGTGATGGACTATTTCACCAAGTGGGTTGAAGCTTATCCATTACCCAATCAAGAAGCCACCACGGTCGCTGAAACCTTAGTTAAAGAATGTATATGTCGATTCGGGGTACCACGCGAACTTCACTCCGACCAGGGAAGAAATTTCGAGTCTTCCGTTTTCCAAAATATCTGTAAGATATTAGGAATTAATAAAACAAGGACAACTGCATGACATCCGCAGTCCGATGGCATGGTTGAACGAATGAACAGAACGATCAACCGATATTTGTCGAAGGTAGTCTCCAACCACCAAAGAGACTGGGACCGACATCTTCATCTGTTCCTGATGGCTTATCGTTCATCCGTGCATGAGACAACAGGGCAAACTCCTGCGAACATCTTATTCGGACGTGAGTTGCGTTTACCATGCGACTTAGTGTTCGGCAGCAAACCTGGGGAAGACCTGGCCGGAGAAGATTACGTTACGGGCTTACGGAGAAGAATGGATGACATTCATGAACAAGTCCGTACGAACATTCAAACTGCCAGCGACCGAATGAAGGACCGGTATGACATCAAAGCCGAAAAGGTGGATATCAACCTGGGGATTTAGTGTGGCTTTACAACCCACAAAGGCGCCGCGGGTTATCACCAAAGCTGCAAAAGAATTGGGAGGGCCCCTATGAGGTAGTCAAAAGAATAAACGACGTGGTATATAGAATTAAGAAACGACCTACCGGGAAGCCGAGGGTGGTACACTTTAATCGGCTAGCCCCTTTTGCTGGAGACAACCACGAAGACCATAATGGAGCAGCAGTTCGTCGGATCATAGCTCAAGAACCGACTTTTGAAGATTTCATGGAGAACTATTCCTTTGGGCGCAAGGCGCGGTACGGCGTGATAAAAGAAGAACATCGAGATCTGTTTACCGTGTCTTCAGATTATTCCCTCGGCCACTGCGTATCAGAAGACTTAAAGATGTCCCGCGGCATAGCCTCAGTCTTTAAGGCGAAATATGGACGACTACAAGAACTGGCCAACCAACGTCCATCTGTTGGGAAAACGCTACGACTGAGAGATAGCAATTCAGACCATCAGCGGTACATCTACTATTTTGTTACAAAACCACGCTCGTACCAGAAGCCGTCGTATCAAAGCCTATGGAACCCGCTGTGCGATTTGAGGGATCATCTACTGGAGAATGACATTTTGAAGCTAGCAGTACCGAAGTTGGGTTGTGGTCTAGACGGTTTGGATTGGAGGATTGTAAGGAACATGTTAGAGATCCTCTTCCGTTTCACCGGCGTTGAAATTCTCGTCTGCAGCTTTAACCCTAACGGACAGAAAGAAGAAGTCGAGCGGACCATCGACTGTCACTTCTTTAAGAACTCGAAATGCACCAAGGGTAGTACATGCAGGTTTCGTCACCACGGACTGTTCCGGGACGAAACAGTCTTAAAAAGGGGGCAGTGTAACGTAATCCCCGCGGCCGCCGCCGCCGCGCTACCAGGCGCCTCAGTGTCTGGCCGCAACGTGCTCGTTAGGACTGGTCGGCAGTAATTTATTGTGTGATGTTGTTTACCTCTAGATGTTCTCTAGTAGCTCCTAGTAGAGTCTAGAAATAATCTAGCCAGGTATATATAACCCACCGCCAAAGCCAGTGGACACACTCTGTAATATACAAGCAACGAGTGCAGAAGTCTGATATAAATAAGTGTAGTGAATAGTTAGTGATATAAAGAACAGTCGACAAGTGAACATAAATAAACATAAATTAGTGACATAAAGAGTTGTGTTAATTGTTTAAATAAATAATCCTAGTGTTTAATTGTCTTATAATAATCTTAGTCTTTAAATTAGTGTTAATATTTGTTCATCATAGTGTTAGTTACTTTTATAATCTTTTAATTATATTTCTAATATTTATTTACCGTTTAATAAACGTATTCTTTTAGTTAATAATAATTGTCTATGTTTTACACTTCACCCATATAAATAAAAACGTTACAATATGGAGCGATGTTTTTATCAACCTTCTTTCTCTAGACTACAGACTACGATCAGATCGATTTATTGTTGAATTGATTAGTTGATTATAAAAAAATCGATTAAAAGATCAGATCAATTAAATGTTGTCGTGACACTGCAACCATTCTGGTCGATCGATTGATCTTATGATCAGATCTACCAACTTGATGTATTTTCGCAGTATCGCCCTTATACGGAGCTCATTACTGTGCTGCATTTCAGATCCTACAAAGGTACAGTGCGAGACATAAGTTATGGAGGCATTTAAAATTTATTGGGCGTAGGTTAAATAGTGAAAAATAATAGATATTTATGGCAAATAAACCGCTACGATTTTTTTTTATGATTATGACATATTATTTGCGAAAAAAAGTTTTATTTGTTTTAGTTGGTTTTGTACTAATATGTTACCAATATTTTTCTGGTCCATTTCTACGCCCATGAGTTTTGTTATAACAATTACTTGTTAGCTGATGATAAATTCTAAAAAAAATAATAATACTGGAACACAAAATTATTCAAACACTTAAATACTGTTTTAAATTTTACTTGTATGGTCATGGTAATACTTAACTATCTCTCTTTTCGAGCTTGTTGTCTTTGTCTAAAGAGGTCCAGAACTCAGTAGATGACATCAATAAAATTCTAAAATCATAAATAAATAAAAATAAATATTTCATCACGGCATATTACCCATTGCTGGGTGCGCCAATCTGCTTCATACACAGATATCGGTAATGATGGAATATTTGTACCGTGGGGGCGCTTATCAGGCTTCACCTCACGGGCACTCATTGCTGGGGTGGAGAGTGCGTCACAGGGGTCAATTTTGTGCCATTAAAATGCGATGTAATTTTTGGCGTCGGTCGGGATCGAACCCGGGTCCCCAGATTCGCGACCAGACACTCAGGCACACAGCCACGAGACCCCATAAAATCATTATCGTAAATATTTTCCTCACCGGTCGCCGCTCATCGTTCACCGCTCACAGCTTACTGTTCACGACCAAAAGACAAATTCATAAACTAAATCAAATTTGTTTCATATAAATAAAAAAAATTATAACACCATTTAGGCATCTTAATGCGTTTACTAATTAATCAAGACTAAGCTATACAGCTTGCAATTGAAGTTAACCAAAAGATGTTAATGTACACACTATCGTGTAAAAGCTATTGTTGAACATATTTTTTTTCACCGCTCGCCACTCATCGCTCACCGCTTGCCAATGTGCAGGTGACCTTAGTTTTAATTAATAAATATTTTTTACAGGATCGAAATTTGGGTTGGCCCAAACCAAAGCAGCAATAATTGAAATTGTAAGAAATTTTGATTTAAAATTAAATAAGAAAACAATAACTCCATTACAAATGGATCCTAAATATGTTTTCAATTCTCCTGTTGGTGGTTTGTGGATTAATTTTTCAAAACGCTCAGGTTAATTAGTTACTATTGTTACTAAAATAAATTTTAAATGAAATATTGTTTATAAACAAATATAAAATTAATGGCTTGCAATACAAACTGCACATATTATCACTCTATACATTTCTTGTCATATACATTTTCCTACCATGCTGTAGCGTGCGTGCAACCGACACCACTGAGTTTAGCGACTACTCGACCGACGCCGCTGGTCGAATGTTTCTAGGAACGTCTATCCATATCATTGATGTAATAGGCGCGAGCAACCGACGGAGTAAACTAACAGGTCTCTACCTATTTAATTACAAACAAAAACAACGCCGGACTAAATAAATCTCGTCAGGGAAGACAGCCGAGTGATGTAAATAAATAGTGTACGAGTGGTGAATATATATATATAAGTGACACATCCGTCTATCCACAAAACTGTAAACCAAGCATTCTCCAATTTCTGACTATGTAGATGTAGCATAAAATTATATATAGTAGGAAAATGTAAACTTTGAGTTAGTTACAGACAAGTCTTAAAACAATAAACTTATATTTCTGATATTACATTCATTGTATTTCTGAAACCTGTATTTCCGTTTCAATAAATAAATATTTTTTTGAGTAAACGAATAATCGCTTACATAACTGGCGCAGTCGGTAGGATACTTAAATGATATTAATCGCTAATATCGGTTCGTGTCAACGATTTATTAAGTGACCCACGTTCAAGAAACGGAAACGTCCCAGGCAACGTCAAGATCGACTCCGACACAGCGAGTGGATATCGCAACTCGGAGAAGACCCCCAAGTACTGCTGCACACAGAACTTGAAGACGTTCCATCCCTCTTCAGCGAATACGTCGAGGCGACAAATGGACAATCTGGTTGTTATTCTGTAAGTACTTATGTCCCGTATTACAAGACATTGAGAATTCGCTAACTTTTTGCAAACTACACACTTTGTAACCCGCCTTTATGAGGCGAATTAGCAAATAATATTTAAGATGGGTTCTTGCCAGACTGGAGGTACAATTTAGTAATCGCCAAAAATATAATAAGTAATAATAAATGTTCTTACCGTTGTGACGTTGCTCGTAGAAGAGTAAAGGTTCGAAACAATAATAATGATTTATTATAACTAAGTTTATTGACTAGTATAAAGATGAGTTGATATATTTACAAATGATGGACCCGACTGTATGGAGGAATGGTCTTCTTCTGGTCTCTCTCTTAATGGACCTCTCGATGGACTTTCACCGGACTCTGTCTCTCCATCGTCCATACAGTCTTTTATATTATTGTAATGCTAAGTCAACAAATAATTGAGGTGTCACCTAATTACCAAATAAAGAAACAATATTATAATTGCTACATATTGCTTATTCTGCAATATTAGTGATTACTACTACTGAGTGATAATGACCTCAATTGTGTGGTGACCTAGTCTTACAACCTTACATCCAAGCAGAATCAAAATTAATGACCTCCACGAAGAACTAAACAAAATTTATAACCACTATAATAATAAATTCCCTTTAGAACCCACATTAGAAAATATTCCCGATTTCGAAAATTTAATAACTGTTAATTGTAAAGTATATTCCAACAAAATTATCTATTTCCTAGAAATCCCTATCAATTACGAAACAACCTTCCAGCTCTTTCATCTCTTACCGGTTCCTACCCTACATAATTCTGAATTTGTAACAGTCATACCAAGTAAATATTATTTCCTAGTATCAAACGATGGCCAAGTCAAATCACTGAATGGCATTTGTACAAAAGGAATAAACTATCAGTGTCCCAACAAGATAACCGACGTCACACACGACTCATGTGAGAAGAATATCATATTACATAACAACAACAAAAACTGTGACTATATTAAACTAAACATCAAGAAAAACCACGTTGAAAAGGTAGAAGAAATAAATCAATACCTAGCTGTGTTTCCCAAAATCGAAGAATTACACACATCCTGTAAACAAAAGGACGAAGTCAAGAAATTACAAGGAATATTCATTATAAATCAAAACGAATGCGACGTCATATTCAAGAACCAAAAATTAACATTTGAAGAAGGAACATTTGGAAAACCAATTGTTCTAGAAAATTATTAGCAATGGGTAATATGGCGTGATGAAATATTTATTTATTTTTTATTTTATTTTGATTATGAAATTAACATAAACAATAACAATATTTCAAAATTTTCCATTGAACTAGAAAACATTCAAGATTTGAAGACCCCATTTCAAAAATTCGAAGACATAAATGAAGACTACAATACCCCTGCAAGAAATCATTCCATAATAATACTCTATATTATTTTATTAATTACTGGCATAATTATAATTTCAGTTTATTGCAAAAGAAAATTTGAACAGAAACGCAGCCAAAGTAAAAGTCCAGATCCCGGTCAAGAACTTCAGCCCCAAGCGACCATCTAACTACCCGGAGGTGCCCAATTCTAAGGAGGGAGGAGTTACACATCCGTCTTTGCACAAAACTGTAAACCAAGCATTCTCCAATTTCTGACTATGTAGATGTAGCATAAAATTATATATAGTAGGAAAATGTAAACTTTGAGTTAGTTACAGACAAGTCTTAAAACAATAAACTTATAATTCTGATATTACATTTATTGTATTTCTGAAACCTGTATTTCCGTTTCAATAAATAAATATTTTTTTGAGTAAACGAATAATCGCTTACATACTATATATATATATATATATATATATATATATATATATATATATATATAACGAGTTCAACTTTTCTCTCCCACTTTGCCAGCTTCTTGCCTCTTATCCATCTGATCGATATCAATATGTTGAAATTAACGGTTTTGTATCGAATAATTTCTTGACCAGCTCTGGAGTTCCTCAGGGTTCTAATTTAGGTCCTGCGTTATTTCTGTTATTCATTAATAATATTACTAAATTTGTTCATTCCTCAAATATTTTGATGTATGCTGATGATATCAAATTGTTTAAGGCAATTTATACGGTTACTGACTTTGTAGAACTTCAAAATGATATAAATACGTTATTAACTTGGTCACAAACAACCAAATTACCCTTCAATATAGATAAATGTAAAATAATGACATACGCTAGAAAAAAGCAGCTTATATTGTATTAATCTCACATGAATGATCAGTCATTACAAATAGTCATTTAATTTAAGGACCTAGGTGTTAAGTTTGATACTAAATTAGAATTTGTTAAACATATTCAATCTACGGTTGCTGTATCATATCGAAATCTGAATTTTGTAATACGAACATCAAAACAATTTAAGAATTTGACTACTGTCATCATGTTATGTAATTGTTATGTACGTCCTAATCTAGAGTACTGTTGCCAGGCATAGTCTCCTTTTTATGCAAATTGGAAACATGCTATTGAAGGCGTGCAAAAGAAATTTATTAAATACTGCTGGTTTAAAAAACATAAGGTTTATAATCATTACTTGCATTATTACACTGATCTGAAAACTTCCAATCTTATTTCTCTTGAAAACAGACGAAATATTTTAAGCATTTTATTTTTATTCAAAATAATCATAAATTGATGATAGTGAATTCTTGTACAATGTTAATCTCTATGCGATACTTTTAAATATTTTATTGTATCTGTAAAAATGGAATTGAAATACATTTCCACATCCGATCCAATAAATGCAGGACGTCTTATAGCACGTAGTGCCAGGATAATTTGTAGTAAGAGTAGCTAGAGTCCAAGATGATTTTCTTCGACAGCCAGGGCATCTTTTTGGTAGTCCAGTGCATTCTGGTTTCGTACAATAAGCACATCTTCGGCTATCCATAAATATCAGTTGCAAAGAGACTGGTACGTCTTCTGTCGTGTTTTGAGTTATCTTGGAAAGAATAAGGGGCGACTTCAAAGGGTCACCAATGTAAAAATAGTTATCGTAATTAAGTTGTAGAAATTAAATATAAAAACACAACATAACAATTTAGAAAATTACTTATTTATTTTATCATAAAAAAGTGAATGTCTCAATTTTCTAACAAAAACATTTATCTTCCTGGATATAAAACAAGCTCTGCAGGCCTGATAGCTTTGTGAGATGTTTATCATCTGCCCGCTCAACTAGTCTCAGTGCCTCGAAAGAGGCGTCAGTACACCACACTGAAGAGCTCCAATAAGAGCGAAACGCGTCTGTGGTTCTGGTTGAGTGGGCCAGTCTCTGATAAATGACCGAGAGGTTGATTCAGAGACTGAAATTTTGTGAACTTTGCCAAGTGTAATTTAAATATTATTAATATTATTCAGAGCAGTTCACCAAGTGTCGCATTTGTACTTTGTACATTGTACAGTTTTCTATTATATTCTGCTAGCTAAGCTCGCGGTTTTTCTGATAGATGGCTCTGCATGTATTTAGTTACCTCTGCAGGCCTGATATCTTTGTGAGATGTTTATCATCTGCCCGCTCAACTAGTCTCAGTGCCTCGAAAGAGGCGTCAGTACACCACACTGAAGAGCTCCAATAAGAGCGAAACGCGTCTGTGGTTCTGGTTGAGTGGGCCAGTCTCTGATAAATGACCGAGAGGTTGATTCAGAGACTGAAATTTTGTGAACTTTGCCAAGTGTAATTTAAATATTATTAATATTATTCAGAGCAGTTCACCAAGTGTCGCATTTGTACTTTGTACATTGTACAGTTTTCTATTATATTCTGCTAGCTAAGCTCGCGGTTTTTCTGATAGATGGCTCTGCATGTATTTAGTTACCTCTGCAGGCCTGATATCTTTGTGAGATGTTTATCATCTGCCCGCTCAACTAGTCTCAGTGCCTCGAAAGAAGCGTCAGTACATCACACTGAAGAGCTCCAATAAGAGCGAAACGCGTCTGTGGTTCTGGTTGAGTGGGCCAGTCTCTGATAAATGACCGAGAGGTTGATTCAGAGACTGAAATTTTGTGAACTTTGCCAAGTGTAATTTAAATATTATTAATATTATGAATTGGAAGAACCTCGAACATTTAGAAGAGTAGGAAAAAACTTACTCATAGAATGAATTTAAAATTATAAAAAATATCGAAATGTAAACAATACATGTAATTAGAATTTTTTTGTGTGTACAAGAAATTTATTTGACTGGCAAAACGAAATTTTCAATTGAAGAAGGCAATGTATAATAAAAAACTGTGTATTCTAACAAAACTGTTAATATTTCTACAAATTGTACGCAAAAGTGGTTTTCTCTAAAAATATTTCAAAACCTACAACTTCAAAAGTATCCATGATGAAATTAAAATGCCGGTACTCCGGCAAAGTATTGGTCCATGGTTCAAATCCATGTGGCTGACATTATCTTTTCACACTTTCTTAATTTATTTCGAAAATACAGACTGTTAACTCTACGTTAATTTCAAAAACTGGACCGATAGGGCCATGAGTAATTTCTGACATGTCCACAATGATGTTTAAATGTAGTGGTTATCCAACCCCACATCATACAACGTGACACAAACTGTATTCTCCATAGAGAGATACATTAGCGGCTAAAGTGGAAGATAATGTCAGCCATTGGATAGGTTGGCCATAGCTCAGTTGGTAGAGCGGTACTCCGGCAAAGTATTGGTCCATGGTTCAAATCCATGTGGCTGACATTATCTTTTCACACTTTCTTAATTTATCCATGATGACTCTCAGCAAATAATAAATTGACTTCAGTTTCATGATAAACGTTTAATTTCCATACAATAATATTTATATTTCCCAGTTACTTTCACCTTTTCACCCAACAGGAAAAAAATCCCAATTACAGAGTAATATTAGTATGGGATATACAAGACAAAAGTGTTAATACAATTTTACAATTAATTATAACAAGTTAATATGAAATAAAAATATTAGAATAATACATAAATGAAATAAATTTGTAATTCAACTAATTTTCTGGATGATTTCTCAAGCATTTGTCGATTTTGCCGCTGAATTTAGAGATAGAATCGCTTAAGTCAAGTTCATTGCTAAATTTATTGAATAATCGGCACATAGAGTTTATAGGACTAGAATAGTGACAATTTGTTCTTGAGAGATCGCAGAGAAATAATATGATTGAACGAGTATTACATGGCCGTGTATGAAAATTGAGTTCAGCTAAAAGTAAAGGGCTGCTAATTAAATTGTTAATTAATTTATATAGAAATAGTAATTGATATTTGTTGCACCTTAATATTAATGGTTCGAGATCAGATCAAAGATGGTTACCAGGTCCTCATATTTCATATTTGGCCATGCGCGATACAAATGGTAAAAAGCAGGTTACAGATTTTTTTTTGTACACTTTCAATATTGTTTATATGAGTTACATAGTATGGATTCGAGACTATACAACTATATTCTAACTTTGATCGGACAAATGAAAAATATAAGGTTAATGTGGTATTTACATTTTTGAAGTTACGTGATGAGCGAAGCATAAAACCTAAGATTCTGTAATTTTCAGATATTAGCAAGTCTAAGTGATGTGTAAATTGGAGCTTATTGTTGAAGTTTATAGCCAAGTCTTTCACTGTTGTTTTTCTTTTCAATGTTTGATCTTTCATAGTATAATTGAATTCTATGCTAAACATTTTCCTACTAATGGTCATCACGCAACATTTGTCGATGTTAAATAACAAATCATTACTCAGTGCCCATTGACAGATGTTGTTGATATCAGATTGCAATTGAAGACAATCTCCAATATTTGTAATTGTATGAAATATTTTTAAATCATCAGCAAACAATAAGCATTTAGCATTATTAACAACATCAACAATGTCATTGATAAATAATATAAATAACAATGGTCCGAGTACAGAACCTTGATGGCCCTTGACACAAACATACTGACTTCTATCATGTATATAGGAAAACATAAAATTTAATAAATTGTCACAAAATCTCATTCACTCTAATTTAGTTATTAAGAAGTAATGTGATACTGAGTCAAACTATTTTGCGAAGTCTGTATAAACGACATCAACCTGCTGTTTTCTTTATTATAAGTAAAGGTAATAAATTCCATTAAGTTCGTAGTTGTTGATCGTTTTGGTACCATGCTGTTCCAAATTTATAGTGCTGAATTTTTTTTGGCTACTATATTTATATATAAATCTGAAAACCCTTAATAATGTATGAGGGAACGTTGTCCGGACTAGCAGATTTTGAATTTTTTTGTGATTTTATTGCAAATGAAATATCGTCATTAGTAATTTCATTAATTTGAATAGAATTAGAGTGAACAAAAGAGGACATAGATTGTTAGTATTGGGCAAGTTTGCAGATTTATAAACACTACTAAAATAATTAGCAAAACGCGTCAACAATGCTCAATTCATCATTGTATGCATTATTGTTATGAAACAGAGTTGCACGGATGTTATGACTATTCTTTGTATTTCTTACGTAATAGTAGTGTAGCTAGGCCGATTCTACATCAAAATGGTCTACTGCGCAGGTTTCTGCGCAGGTTTTACCCCCACCCCAAGCCCCCATCCCGGCCCCCGGTTTGGCCCCCTCCCCGGCCCTCGCTTCGGCCCCCTCCCCGGCCCCCCGCTTCGGCCCCCTCCCCGGCCTCGCTTTGGCCCCCTCCCCGGCCCCCGCTTCGGCCCCCCCACTGCGACTTGAGGTCAATGACCTTGCATTAGCTAAAAATAGACCAACATCTGGCATGCACGTGTTCAACCAAACAGGGTATGGTGATGAATCATGTTCTAAAAATAGACCAACATCTGGCATGCACGTGTTCAAGTCAATGACCCTGCATCAGCTAAAAATAGACCAACATCTCGCATGGGTGTGGTTATGAATCATGCTCTAAAAATAGACCAACATCTGGCATCCACGTGTTCTAGAAAAACCGGTTAGAACCAGATGTGGTGATTAGTCATGCTCTACAAATAGACCAACATCTGGCATGCACGTGTTCAAGCAAACAGGGTGTGGTTATGAATCATACTCTAAAAATAGACCAACATCTGGTTTACACATGTTCCAAAAAACTGATTGGAACCGGATGTGGTGATTAGTCGTGCTCTAAAAATAGGTTGGTATGACTTATCCTCGGTTATGCGCATTTTAAAAATAGGTTGGCATGACTCATCCTCATCTAGTGTGTTCAAGTCAATGATCTTGCATCAGCTAAAAATAGACCAACATCTGGCATGCACGTGTTCAAGTCAATGACCCTGCATTAGCTAAAAATAGACCAACATCTGGCATGCACGTGTTCAAGTTAATGACCTTGCATCAGCTAAAAATAGACCAACATCTGGCATGCACGTGTTCAAGCAAACAGGGTGTGGTTATGAATCATACTCTAAAAATAGACCAACATCTGGTTTGCACATGTTCCAAAAAACTGATTGGAACCGAAATCAAGAAGCCGAAAATGGAAAACTACACGTCCAGTTCAAGGGAAAACTTGGAAAAATGAATAATTTAGAATTTTCAGTATAAATGTAACACTACTATGTAAAAATGTCATATGTGATGTGTGTATAATTATATCTTTGAATAAACACGAATTTAATGTAAAATGAGTTTAATTTTAACATAACCTTTTCACATGCACAGGAAATAAAACTATAAAATAGATATAAATTTTATTTATTTATTTAAAAAATACAAATAATATTTATAATACATTATATATTATTATTACACTGCATGCATTCTTTTATCAACGGATATCTTCCTCCAGCTTGATCCCCATTGAAATTTGTTGAATGTTGATAGCAACATTTGCACTTTTGAAATTCTTCATTGATTTGCCAAGTTTCGGGAAATTTATACCATTGATCCTCAATTTGTTTTTCAGCATACACCATAACCGATAGCCTTTATTGAGTTTTGCATATGGTAGCATTTCCACCAAATCTGCTTGAAATGTTTCATCCAAACCTTTTACAATAACATGTCTACGCTTAAAATTAATTCTTGCAGGCTTATGTAGCTCGTTAACAATATCACGTTTAACCTTAGACATAACTGCTTGTTATAATGATTATTCTGCTTGTGAACTTGCACTAGGTTTTACCGCCTGACTCACTCTATCTGATTTTGTATCAGACTATGACTTCTTTTTAGATGGTTGCTCCAGCTTCAAATGTTTATATAGCTCCTCATTATCGTGTGATACTTTTTTAATAATTTGTGTGGCTGCATTTATTAAATTATATGTAGAACTTATATGATCATCAAGCTTTTTAACAATTTTATTTAAAGCTTCGTCCAGATACTTTTTGTTTACAGCATCATTATCATCAACGGGAACATTTATATTTACAATTCGTTTGTTATCTAAATTAAATGTATCAGTTTCGTCATAATTATCATCATAAGCTCTATACTTGGTGGGATGATGTCCAAACTTGTTGATGGGCATCTTGATACTGAAGTTAATATATGATATTTGCCTCTTTTAACTCTTCTATTATTGAGACTATTTCATTATTGTGGTTATTGTTACCAGCTGCTTGTGATGCCAGCAACAATTTTAACCTCTCAACAAGCTCATTGGAATTATCCCAGTGCACATAATTTATAGGATTTTGATTATAAATCAGGTGCAAACCTTTACCTGCTTTTTCTAAAGGTTTAATAATGTTTTTATACTTTTCAGATTTATTACCTGCAATTTGACCTGTTGATGTATTACCACGCCTATGCGCATTTGTTCTTTTCAATATATCATGATAATTTTCCAAGTCACCTTTTTTAAACCCTATAGGATTTTTTTTAAATATTAACTCGTATAGACCCGGAGTTCCAATATATTTTATTTTTTGCGCATCTTCAACGTTAAGAATTACATCATTACCATCAAAATCAATATTTGTATTTCCAATTGTAAACTTATCAGTAATGGGGTCATGTTTAATACCGGTATTGTGGTCATAGTCTGATGATTCGGAATACATATGTTCAATATACTCTCGAGGTAGTGGAGCATATTGTTGCAGGTATTCATCAAATACTTCTCTAGATAAATCAGCAGTAATATCTTGCACATTATAAACATCATCATCATCTTCTTCTTCTTCTTCTTGAGGTTCATGTTCTGCAATAATTTCGGTGTCAACAAATGATGGTAAATCCCGCACCTTTTCTTTGGGTTTACTGTTGGATTTTTCAGTGTCTTTTATGCCTTCCAAAACTGTTTTTTCCATTTTTGGTTCACTTTTAATAACATGCTCATGCTTAATGTCACGAATATTATGAAGTTTACCAGATAACTCTTTTAACTTTTTCGTGATAGGTTGATACGATTTTTCAAGTTCAATTTCTTTTTCCATAGTACCCGTTTTTAAAGCCTGCAATTTTTGCTTAACTGCTTTACGCGCTTTTATTAATCTCTCTTTAAGATTTTTATTCATATTTAACACAAAACAAATAAACAGCTAAGAATAAGAAAGGACCAGGTCTCAACCGACAAGAACAGGTATGAACAGGTCTGAACAGGGTAGGAACAGGTCTTAACAGGTCAGGAACAGGTTTTAACAGGTCAGGAACAGGTTTAAACAGGTCAGGAACAGGTCTGAACAGGGTAGGAACCGATCTGAACAGGTCAGGAACAGGTCTGAACAGGGTAGGAACAGGTCAGGAACAGGTTTGAACAGGGTAGGAACAGGTCAGGAACAGGTTTTAACAGGTCAGGAACAGGTCTGAACAGGTCAGGAACAGGTTTTAACAGGTTAGAAACAGGTTTGAACTGGTCAGGACCAGGTCTAAATAGGTTAGGAACAGGTAGCTGTTTCATGTAGAGCAACCTGTTTGGAAATGATATGTATGTAAAATTTGTTTAGCTATTTATTGAAAATTATAAAGTGATCAAACCCTTTTCTGTACCGACCGTTATTTAGGTCACACTCTTTGTTGATGACAAGAAATCCATAATTATCATACCAACAAAATGAGCATACATCTCTGAACTGACTGTAAGTCATATCTGTTCCCACATGATCTGTGTACACATGTTTGAGATTCAGCTCATCCTGCTTAAAAAGAATTATAAGGTTTGCGTTGTCACGAATTAAATGTTTTGGAATTCGTGTATACGTCTGACATAAATAAAAACAGTCAACTAATTTATGACGTCCCATACAAAAATAGTCTCGCATAATATTTTGTTTATCACAGCTGACATCATCAAAAAGAAATATTGTATTCCGCTCAACGTTTTCAGGTGAAATTACATTATCACTGCTACCATAAGCACTAAATGTAATTCCAGGTATTGGTTTCAAGAGTTGCTCCAAATACTCGTATTTGGGTTGACTCAAAGATTTTGAATAAACGTTTACATGTTCAAAACATAAACCATTGGGATGTTCAATTAAAGCAATTATGAGGTTAGTTTTACCACAACCAGATGGTCCTGTTACAATACATCTTATGCATGATGGTAATAATTTACTGTGTCTGACAGGTTGTCTAAATTCAAGATCATAGTTCTCAACGTTTAAAGTTAAAGGTTGTTTTATAACTTCCATGATGGTTAAACCAATACTGATGTATAAATAAGCTGCACATATATTTTATACCCCATTTGTAATGCGTGTGCGAAAGGTGACGCATCGTAAACGGGGTGCAGGAATTTTAAATACACTTATAAATAAACTTCCCGTAGAACTTCATATCCCTGGTTATAACTATTGTGGGCCAGGTACTCGTTTGGAAAAGCGGCTTTTACGGGGTGACAAAGGTGTAAATAAACTGGATGAAGCATGCAAGCAGCATGATATAGCATATTCTCAGAGTAAAAGTCTTAAGGATCGGCACGAAGCAGACCGAATTTTAGCAGAACAGGCTTCGCAACGGTTGAAATCTTCAGACGCATCTTTGAGTGAAAAAATTGCATCTCGGTGTAAAATCAGCTATGAGTGCAAAAGTTAAATTGGGAATGGGTTGTGGAACAAAAAGAATGGGAAAGGCGTTACCTTTCAAAGATGTTGTGAAACGTGCTCGACTAGCGTTGCGAACAACTAAAGCCAAAGATTTAAAAAATGCAACCAGGGTAGCTTTTAATTCTGTAAAACAAATCAAACGGCAAATTAAAAAACCTAGAATTATACCTATTCCAAAATTGGGGGGTATTTTACCATTAATACCTATTTTTGCTGCACTTAGTGCGCTTGGAGCACTAGGTGGTGGGGCTGCTGGTATTGCGAAAGCTGTAAGTGATATTAAAGGTGCCAAAGAGCAATTGGCCGAAAGTCAACGTCATAATAAAACAATGGAAGCAATTGCTATGGGTAAAGGCTTATATTTGCGACCACACAAAAAGGGTTTTGGTATGTATTTGAGGGCACCAACAAAAACACAAAAAAAAGGGTTTGGGAATGTATCTAAAATCACGCCCAAAGACAAAAAACGGATAAGTTTAAAGTTACCAAAACGTGCGCTAACCAACATTGACATACTTAAGTATGCAAAACACTTACCATATTTCCGTGGGGTTTTCATGCGTAATAAATTGCCTGCGAAAATAGGTAAATTTGAAATGGGTGTTATAAATTTAGATAATGCTGAAAATCCTGGCACTCATTGGGTTGCATACAAGAAGTATGGTAAATCTATAAATTATTTTGATAGTTTTGGTAACTTAAGACCACCGCGTGAAGTAATTAAGTATTTTAAAAGTAATAACAAAAATAATAGTATTACATACAATCATGATGTTTTTCAAACATACAATGAGGTCAATTGTGGACATTTATGTTTGCGTTTCTTGCATAAAGTGAAGTAACTAATAACAATGACTTCAGTGTATGTTGAGAAGTCATGTCATACACATTTACCTTAACAGGACGCAGCTCCATATTAACAGCTGATATAAATCCTCCTATCGATTTGGATGATGAGGAATATCTAATCGGTTTGATAAATTTTGAATCATACAATTCTATCCCAAATATTGAGAAGGGTGTAAACAATTGTTTTTATTTCGGCAGCCATAAAATATCGTTAGAAACAGGATCATATGAAATTAAAGATATAAAAAATTACTTAAGTAATGCAATTCAGGTCCTCATTAAAGATAAAAATAAATTAATAATTAAAGCAAATAGAAATACATTAAAGGTTGAATTGCTGGCTAGCGTAGACGTTGATTTCCGACCGAATGATACATTTAGAGATTTATTAGGATTCAAACCTCGTTTATTATCCGCAAATACATTTCACATAGCTGATTATCCGATAGACATTCTTAAAGTTAACTCTATATGTGTGCACTGTAACATATCCTCAGGTTCGTATAATAACAGCACACCAACTCATATTGTTCATCAATTTTTCCCCAACACTGAGCCAGGTGAGAAAATAATAGAGAGCCCTCAACATGCCATATATATGCCAATAAATACTCACCAAATAAGTTCAATTGTAGTACAAATACTCGACCAGAACGGTGATTTAATCAATTTTAGAGAAGAGGTCATCACGTTAAGACTACATTTAAAAAAAGTTGCGCACAATGGTAATTAAATACAATCAGTCGAAAATTACTAATAATTACAAATTACCTGCTAACCGATTGGTTAGTCTACAAGAAACCTTTGAGGTGTTAACACCAGCCAACCGCAAATTTCTTGAATCACTTGGTTACAACGTTAACGTTTCAAAATTGCGAAAGAAAATCGAAAAGGAACAAAAAAGAAGAGGACAACAATCATAATTTGGATTAGAATTAAATTTGAATCAATATTAAAGTGTAAAAATTACATACTGTGCGTTAAAGAAAATGGATGCTAATATCTTAACCGTTACCGAGGCAGCTCTTGAAGACAATTCTATAGTTAATGCTGAAAAACATACCCATCAACCCTACTCGGCTACCACCTTTAATAACAATGATGAAATTCGAATTCCAATTCAACAACAGGACGCCTACACGCTTCCATGGAACAGCTTAATCTACATTGAAGGACAAGTAACTAATAAAGATGGGACTAAAATAAAGGAAGTTTATTTGACAAATAATGGTGTAGCACATTTATTTGAAGAAATTCGATATGAAATTAATGGTATAGGATGGATAGGGTCCGAAATCCTGGTATCTCATCCACCTTAAAATCATACGTTTCATATAACAAAAATGAGAGCACTGCACTTATGAATGCTGGTTGGTATGGAAGTTCAGAGAAAACTAGCATATTAGATAGTAATGGGTATTTTAACGTATGTATTCCGTTACGAATGATGCTTGGATTTGCTGAAGATTTCCGGAAAATTGTAATGAATTTGCGTCAAGAACTCGTTCTCATACGCAGCAATACAGATGAAAATGCCTTAGTTAGTGCTACAGCCACTATGGATAAACTAAAACTTGAAATAAGTAAAGTGCAATGGAAAATTCCACATATTTCTGTTGCTGATGCAGAACGTCTCATATTGTACAATTTAATTCAGAAAAATGCTGAATTGGAAATTGCATTCCGTAGCTGGGAATTAATGGAGTATCCGGTACTTCAACAAACCCAACGTCACACGTGGGCTATCAAAACTTCATCACAACTAGAAAAACCTCGCTTTGTAATTGCTGGATTTCAAACTAATAGAAAAAATACAATTGGACAGTTTAGCAGTTCATTTGATAGCTGTAATTTAACTAATATAAAGTTGTACCTTAATTCTGAAATGTACCCGTATGATAATTTAAATTTGAATTTTACCAAAAACTGTTTTGCTATTCTTTATGATATGTATGCGCAGTTCCAATCATCATACTATGGTAAAACAAACGAACCGATACTAACACCAAAAGAATTTATAAATGTTGCACCCATAGTTGTAATTGACTGCACTCATCAAAACGAAATTTTGAAAACTGGTGCTGTAGACATTCGCTTGGAGTTTGAAACTTCCACTAATGTACCCGCGAATACTACAGCGTACTGTCTCATATTGCATGACAGAATTGTAAAATATTCCCCTTCAACTAGTATTGTACGTGTATTGTAATTAGTACTTTAGAATTACTTTTAACTGTGTAAGCTAATTATAGTTATAAACATAGTTTTAGCATAAGGTGTTTTTTTTTTGTGTACGTACATGTATAATTTTGTATGTAAATGTATTTTGAAATTTTTAAAATAAATAACATTATTATATAAAAAATGTGTTTAATTTTTAAAAAATACATAAATTAATTTTACTAAAAACTGCGGTATGTGTATGTGTAGGTGTCTGAAGGCGTCGTGGGAGGGTGTTGAAGAAGAGGACTTTGATTTAGTGATATAATTTAAACAACCTGTTTTTTCTTTAAAATATTTTATTGCGATAAGTACTTTTAAATTTACATATTCTTTACATTAAATATTTTAACTTTTATATACACACATAAAAATTCTGTTTACAATATATTTATTAAGATAAGTACAATTTTAAATTTACATATATATTTTACATTTAACTTTACATTTTACATACAAATATTATTTATGTACATATCCCCAGGGTATTGTATCTGTATATACATAATTTACAACACGCTTGTTGTCATGTGGACTTAGAGCAAGTTTTTGTTGTTTTATTGTGTACACATTATGGTTCTTGGAGCGTATACAATACTGATCTTTTGTTAACGTTGTATTATTAAATAAACAGTTGTAGTAATCATCAAAAGTGATAGTTTTTGCAGTAGCACCAGTTATTCCTTTAATTTTCTTTGTTACAGGCTTCCCTGTCACTTTGTAAGTGTACATTTTTGATCTCAATCCGATAAATTCAGTCATTATTCGCCCATTATTTTCATCCTTCATGAGCCCAATTACTTTTTTGTTAACCAATGGTATGTTGTAAATATTGTTTTTGTCGTAGTCTGATGTATCGTATTTGTGAATGTCACGTTTTATAATGTCATAGATATTTATGTTTGAGAAATAATAAATTAAGCTGTCTGTATCTGTATATAGTAATTTCACCTTTTCAGCCAATTCCCTCTTCATGTAATTATAATGAAAATCATAAATGTAGGTTTTGGAAATGTCTAATATTGAAAATCCCACATATATCGGTTTATTAAATTTAACACTTAACCTGTTCATTTCAATAAGGGCTATATCACCATCAAATACTGTGCAACTATGAAAATTTGGTTTTGAAATATATGATTTTACACCATAACGTCCACCCCACTCCGTTATGAGTTTGATATCTTTGTATTTTCGAACATTCTCCATTGTTTTCCCGAACACTGCGTTGTTCATTAGTTTATAAAAGTTCTTTTTAAATTCATTGTTCGATTGCTTTCTCAACTCAGTATTTAAGTTAATATATTGTTTAAGCCAATCACTTTGTTTAAATTTTAACACTCGGTGTATTTTCGTCACTTTAAGTCCTAGCTGTAAACACTGTTTTAAATTACGGTAATGAATTACATATTTTGTTTTTGAATGTAAATTTGCAATTAATTTGGGGTACTTTGATGCAGGAGGTGTAAAGATATAATTATACACACATCACATATGACATTTTTACATAGTAGTGTTACATTTATACTGAAAATTCTAAATTATTCATTTTTCCAAGTTTTCCCTTGAACTGGACGTGTAGTTTTCCATTTTCGGCTTCTTGATTTCGGTTCCAATCAGTTTTTTGGAACATGTGCAAACCAGATGTTGGTCTATTTTTAGAGTATGATTCATAACCACACCCTGTTTGCTTGAACACGTGCATGCCAGATGTTGGTCTATTTTTAGCTGATGCAAGGTCATTAACTTGAACACGTGCATGCCAGATGTTGGTCTATTTTTAGCTAATGCAGGGTCATTGACTTGAACACGTGCATGCCAGATGTTGGTCTATTTTTAGCTGATGCAAGATCATTGACTTGAACACACTAGATGAGGATGAGTCATGCCAACCTATTTTTAAAATGCGCATAACCGAGGATAAGTCATACCAACCTATTTTTAGAGCACGACTAATCACCACATCCGGTTCCAATCAGTTTTTTGGAACATGTGTAAACCAGATGTTGGTCTATTTTTAGAGTATGATTCATAACCACACCCTGTTTGCTTGAACACGTGCATGCCAGATGTTGGTCTATTTGTAGAGCATGACTAATCACCACATCTGGTTCTAACCGGTTTTTCTAGAACACGTGGATGCCAGATGTTGGTCTATTTTTAGAGCATGATTCATAACCACACCCATGCGAGATGTTGGTCTATTTTTAGCTGATGCAGGGTCATTGACTTGAACACGTGCATGCCAGATGTTGGTCTATTTTTAGAACATGATTCATCACCATACCCTGTTTGGTTGAACACGTGCATGCCAGATGTTGGTCTATTTTTAGCTAATGCAAGGTCATTGACCTCAAGTCGCAGTGGGGGGGCCGAAGCGGGGGCCGGGGAGGGGGCCAAAGCGAGGCCGGGGAGGGGGCCGAAGCGGGGGGCCGAAGCGGGGGGCCGGGGAGGGGGCCGAAGCGAGGGCCGGGGAGGGGGCCAAACCGGGGGCCGGGATGGGGGCTTGGGGTGGGGGTAAAACCTGCGCAGAAACCTGCGCAGTAGACCATTTTGATGTAGAATCGGCCTAGCTACACTACTCGTAATCCTAAAAATTATTTGGTTTATTAACTATATTATACTCAATGTTATTTATGTAAGTAATGCATAATTTTTTGGGAAAGTTTTTAATTGTACCTCGAAGTTTTTTAATTTGTTTAAATGGTGCTCCAGTTTATTTTTTTTGTACAAATTTCTGTGGTGTTCCTTTTCCTTTATTAAAAATATACTATTAAAATTAAACCATAGAGAGTATTTATAAGAATTACGTCAGCAAGTAGCTCTAGGTATATCTTGATCAAATACGAGGGTGGTTTGAGAAGTCCGTGCAAAGTTCGAGAGATGGCAACACTGGTACGTATCGAGGTTATGTTTAGTTAGTGACATGTCTTGGAAGAACGCTCACCAAGTTTCAACCAGATCGGTCTATTTCTCTGTATTTGACGTTCGTTTAAATTGAGAAAGACGGGTGATTTTGAAAAAATGGAAGAAAAAGAATTTCGTGTGTTGATCAAACATTATTTTATGAATTCGCCTCAGAAGACTAAGGAGAAACTTCATAAACATTATGGTGAATCTGCACCTTCGATTTGAACAGTTTATAATTGCTTTCAAAATTTTCGGAGTGGGCATATGAGCACAAGTGACGCTGAACTTCCTGGACGCCCTATCAAGGTTACTGCTCCAGAAATAATTGATAAAATCCATGATATGATAATGGAGGATAGAAGAGTGAAGGTGCGCGAGATTGCTAGTACTGTGGACATCTCTAGTGAACGAGTACATAATATTTTGCATCAACACTTGGGCATGAAAAAGCTATCCGCAAGATGGGTGCCAAGATTGCTCACAGTTGACCAAAAACGAAATCGTGTGAGGTGTTCCAAGGACGGTTTGCAACTGTTTCAACGGAATCCCCATGATTTTATACGTCGTTTCATCAATGTGGATGAAACATGGATACACCACTATACACCTGAGACCAAGGAACAGTCCAAACAATGGGTTGCCAGCGGGGAGCCTGTACCAAAGAAGGCGAAGACCGTTCCTTCGGCCGGGAAAGTTATGGCGACTGTCTTTAGGGATTCGCATGGAATAATCCTCATCGACTATTTGGAAAAGGGTAAAATTATAACATACTATTCATCGTTATTGGACCGTTTAAAAACCGAGCTGCAAGAAAAACGTCCACGATTGGTCAACAAAAAAGTCCTTTCCCATCACGACAACGCACCAGCTTACTTATTTGTGATTGTAGCCGCAAAATTGATGGAATTAAATTTCCAACTCGTTCCACATCATCTCTATTCTCAATATTTGGCTCCTTCGGACTACTACTTGTTCCCCAATATGAAGAAATGGTTGGCGGAAAGAAGATTTTATTCAAACGAGGAGGTGATTGCAGAAACGAAAGCCTATTTTGCAGAGTTGGACCAATCTTATTATTTGAAAGGGATCAGCAAACTTGAGCACGTTTTCGTTTACAATTTTTTGTATGTTTTTATATGTTAAGTACATCAATAGAAAAAGGAGAATGATGTGCGTCAACCGGTACAAGGGCATCCACATAATTTTGTACCCAGCATTCAATATGTAAAATGAGAACATCCAGCAATCTACCGGTATTGTTTACAACAGTGTTGTATTATTTGAGATTTGACAAATTACATACGTTAAAAAAATATAAGACTTTGTTATCATTTACAATATTTTCTATGCTACCACTTACTAATGTCGGTAAATTAAAGTCACCAAGTACAATAACATGGAAACAATATAAAAGTTGTGTTTGTAACAATGCATCAAAAAAATGTTCGTATTCTTCTACAGGGGATTTGGGTGGGAAATAAGTCGCTAAAATGTAGATAGAAGATGATGGAAGGGATAAAGACATGTTCGATAATCTGGGAATCACAGTTGATATTTTGCAAGTTCAGGCTTAGCTGGCGGTTCACAGCGATTAGGATTCCACCCCCTCGGGTTTTACCAGTTGACTATCGATTGCGGTCATCACGAAATACGGCAAATCGGCTATCATATAGTTCGGGTCGTTGATGTTGTCTGCCAACCACGTCTCGGTAAGGATGACATCGAATGGACAAGTCGCACCATTTAAGTAAAAATTTTGCATTTTAGTATTCAAACCGCGAACGTTTTGATAGTAAAGATATACCTACGTTGTTATTTAGTTTTTTCAACTCACTATGCTGAGATTGCCATTATTGTATTTAATAGTTAGGCCCGTTTCACCAGATTTTAGGCGATTGTTTAATTCCTCCCACATTAGTGAAAGATGCTCGCGCTGTTTTGGTGTCAGGTCATTATCAATTTTAAATTGTTTAAATTTATCATTATTATTTATGATTTTACTCTTTTTACCTCTCGCTAAGAGAGGTAATGGATTCATGCTAAAAATCGCATATCCAGATTTTATTGAATAAGCACATTTTAAGGTCCATACAATCCGATTTTAACATTTTTACGATGATGTCTGTGTGTGTGTGTGTGTGTGTGTGTGTGTGTGTGTGTGTGTGTGGATGTGTGTGTGTGTATGTGTGTGTGTGTGTGGGATGTTGGAAGGACGATTACTCAAAAACCATAAGACTTTATATTTGTTTAACTACGTATTTCCCAATCGGACATTCATGGGCAGATCTGAAAAGGTTTTGGTAACAATTGGACAACCGGAAGTAGAAGATTCTTGAAAAAAAAATCTTCTAAATATTATTTTTTTGAATTTTTTTTTTGGTAATACTAAAGAAAATTAAATTCTCTGTCTGATACATTTAAATACTTTATTATATATTCTATAGATTTAGAGATAAAAGAAATATAAAATATAAAATAATCTGTTGTAATAAATTTTACTGCCGAAAGAATGCCATGGAAAATAGTTGAGAATTTAAATTGTTTGTAACTGACAGATAAATGCCATTGTCAGAAATCCGGAGACATTACTGAAGACTTTTTCTGGGAAGTACATACATTATATTATTACCTCTCGCTAAGAGAGGTATTGCATTCATGCTAAAAATCGCATATCCAGATTTTATTGAATAAGCACGTTTTAAGGTCCCTACAATCCGATTTTAACATTTTTACGATGATGTCTGTGTGTGTGTGTGTGGATGTGTGTGTGTGTGTGTGTGTGTGTGTGTGTATGTGTGTATGTGTGTGGGATGTTGGAAGGACGGTTACTCAAAAACTATAAGACTTAAAATTTGTTTAACAACGTATTTCCCAATCGGACATTCATGGGAAGATCTGAAAAGGTTTTGGTAATAATTGGACAACCGGAAGTAGAAGATTCTTGAAAAAAAAATCTTCTAAATATTATTTTTTGAAAATTTTTCGTGGTAATATTAAAGAAAATTAAATTCTCTATCTGATACATTTAAATATTTTATTATATATTCCATAGATTTAGAGATAAAAGAAGTATAATATATAAAATAATCTGTTGTAATAAATTTGACAGCCGAAAGAATGCCATGAAAAATAGTTGATAATTTAAATTATTTGTAACTGACAGATAAATGTCAGTGTCAGAAATAATGAGTAATGAATTAAAAATGTACTTGGAGAATCCCTTAGTTCTTGATCTGTGACTATTATGGAGATGACAAGTCTAGGTTGAAGGACTTAAATTTGTTTCAAACATTATGGGACAATGTACACCAGTACTGTAGACTAGAGTAACTTTGAATTGCGAAAAAGCTATCAAATTCTTCTCAAGTAAGTTGTAAATATTGACAAAATCGGAGTGCAATCTATCCGTCACTTTATTAAAGGGAATTAAGGTTATTTAGATATAACAAGTATGAAAAAATAAAATGTAAAAGAAGATATATAAGAATAGATGCACAATCCAGATATATACATTTTAGACCGCCCAAAATTAATGTTTTTACTAGAAGAATATGAAGAGAAAGTAAACAAAGTTGTTCGAATTGAAAATTGCTGTTACCAGCCTAATATTTATATATGGTAAACTCTACTTTGTAATTTATTGTAACATAATTTATGGTAAAATATCTTCATGTTGAGACATGGTATTATTGAATAATAAAGAAGTTTATACGTCATAGATTTATATGAATATATTATTTGTATTTATAAAAATAATCTTTGCTTTATGCATACAGCCAGGTAAAATATACGGCGAGAGGTTATGTGCTGGCCACATCAGATTTTTTCTTAATGTATTAATAGTTAAATATTTAACATTATAGGTATATTACACATACCCTTCAGAAATACTGTTACTTCCGACAATGAATTGGAAACATCTCGAAATATTGGAAGAGTAGGATAAAATTTCTTCATAGAATGAATTTAAATTTAAAATAATCTAAATATATGGAATAGATATAAGTAGAATTTTTGGTGTAGAGTGTAGGTATACAAGAAATGTTAAATATATTAGCGCGCGAGCAGTCATGTGTCTTGACAAGCAGATATGGGGCCCATGTCAGATTTTCAAATTCCATGTGGTTTATTTTCCTCGACAAGTAAATTCCACACTTCTGGTGACAAATTAACTACGTAAATTTAGAAAATCTTGAAATTTTTAATAAAAAATTCTGACATTTGACATCTATGTACATAATTCCTAATTATCATTCTGAAATGGGCCCCCACATCTGCTTGTTAAGGCCAACAATGTAACATGACTGTTCGTGCCCTATACTTATGTAACAAAAAAAAGGAAGTGGCGAGAGGTATTGTGCTGGCCACAACAGATTTTTTAGGATGGAATGCACTGTTTGGAATTTTTTTAGGAACACTTTTATTGGTATAAGTTTATCATTAATTTTCTTGCCTAGACGCACTAGATTTACTTCATTAGCCGCAATGTTAGCATTTAAAGCAAAGGAAATTAAATCAGATATTTTTTCTGTATCCTCCGGTACATTATATACAATAAAATTAGATGCTCGCTCGTTACGTTCATTGATTTCAGAGATAACTGCTTCAAATTTTACCGATTCTTCATATTTAGTCGGTTTGATCGCCAATATTTTTATAGATTGGTAGGCGTTAGTTAAGTCAGTTAGACAAACCAATGTAATTAATTGATGAAAAGATCTCAAAAATACATATTGGGAAACAGATCCAAACAAATATAATAATCCCTAATCCCTGAATGATCCAGACTCTCTCCTGCGAGCGCCAATAGCCTGGAACAGATAAAAAAATAGATGAGTATACTCTTCAATGAGTGCTTAGGATCCACGTAAATACGGAAGGTCTCGGCCTAGCTTTGAGATTAGGATAGGATTAGGTACCAGTCCCAGCCGCACTGTAGACTCTTCCTCAGCCCGCAAGCGAGGGTATAGCTAAACCACAGAATAGCTCTTCCTCAACACCGCAGTGGAGGGCAACCAGTCCCAGCCGCACTGTAGACTCTTCCTCACCCCGTAAGCGAGGGTAGGTGAACCGCAGAACAGCTAGTTCTCAACACCGCAGCGTGAGAGCAACCAGTCCCAGCCGCACTGTAGATTCTTCCTTAGCCCGCAAGCAAGGGTACAGCTAAACCGCAGAATAGCCCTTCCTCAACACCGCAGTGGAGGACAACCACATATAGTAACAACACAACTCTTAGCACTCACCGTTACTCATAAATAAGTATATTGTAACATTTTTATTTATATGGGTGAAGTGTAACAAATAACAGATATATTATTAATTAAAAGAATACGTTTATTAAACGGTAAATAAATATTAAAAAATATAATTAAAAGAATAAATTAAACACTATGATAAACAAATATTAACAATAATTTAAAGACTAAGAATATTATAAGACACTTAAATACTAAGATTATTTATTTAAACAATTAACACCACTCTTTATGTCACTAATTACATTTATTTATGTTCACTTGTCGACTGTTGTTTATATCACCAACTATTCACGACGCTTATTTATATCAGACTTCTTTACTCGTTGCTTCTATAATACCGAATGCGTTCGCTGGCTTTGGCGACGGGTTATATACCTGGCGACTTTAGTTCTAGAACCTACTGGAGAACTTCTAGAGGTAAACAGCATGCACAATAGATTACGTCACCGCGACCTGTCCTAACGAGTCCGCTAGGCGCGGACACAGCGGCGCCAGGTATGGCGCGGCGGCGGCGAGGGCTACGGAGCGGTGGTGGCGGCGACGTTACACTGCCCCCTCCTTAAGATTGTTTCGTCCCGGAACAATTCGTGATGACGAAATCTGCATGTACTACCCTTGGTGCATTTCAAATTCTTAAAGAAGTGACAGTCGATGGTCCGCTCAACTTCTTTTTCCTGTCCGTTAGGGTTAAAGCTGCAGACGAGAATTTCAACGCCGGTGAAACGGAAGAGGATCTCTAACATGTTCCTTACATTCCTCCAATCCAAACCGTCTAGACCACAACCTAACTTCGGTACCGCTATCTTCAAAATGTCATTGTCCAGTAGATGATCCCTCAAATCGCATAGCGAGTTCCATAGGCTGTGATACGGTGGCTTCTGGTACAAGCGTGGTTTTGTAACAAGGTAGAAGATGTACCGCTGATGGTCTGCATTGCTATCTTTCAGTCGTAACGTTTTCCCAACAGATGGACGTTGGTTGGCCAGTTCTTGTAGCGTCCATATTTCGCTTTAAGGACTGAGGCTATACCGCGGACATCTTTAAGTCTTCTGATACGCAGTGGCCGAGGGAATAATCTGAAGACACGGTGAACAAATCTCGGTGTTCTTCTTTTGTCACGCCGTACCGCGCCTTGCGCCCAAAGGTGTAGTTCTCCATAAAATCTTCAAAAATCGGTTCTTGAGCTATGATCCGACGAACTGTTGCTCCATTATGGTCTTCGTGGTTGTCTCCGGCAAAAGGGGCTAGCCGATTAAAGTGTACCACTCTCGGCTTCCCGGAAGGTCGTTTCTTAATTCTATATACCACGTCGTTTATTCTTTTGACTACCGCATAGGGGCCCTCCCAATTATTTTGCAGCTTTGGTGATAAACTGCGGCGCCTTTGTGGGTTGTAGAGCCACACTAAATCCCCAGGTTGATATCCACCTTTTTCGGCTTTGATGTCATACCGGTCCTTCATTCGGTCGCTGGCAGCTTGAATGTTCGTACGGACTTGTTCATGAATGTCAACCATTCTTCTCCGTAAGCCCGTAACGTAGTCTTCTCCGGCCAGGTCTTCCCCATGTTTGCTACCAAACACCAAGACGGATGGTAAACGCAACTCACGTTCGAATAAGATGTTCGCAGGAGTTTTCCCTGTCGTTTCATGCACGGATGAACGATAAGCCATCAGGAACAGATGAAGATGTCGGTCCCAGTCTCTTTGGTGGTTGGAGACAACCTTCGACAAATATCGGTTGATTGTTCTGTTCATTCGTTCAACCATGCCATCGGACTGCGGGTCTAATGCAGTTGTTCTGGTTTTATTAATTCCTAATATCTTGCAGATATTCTGAAAAATGGCAGACTCAAAATTTCTTCCCTGGTCGGAGTGAAGTTCATGTGGAACCCCGAATCGGCATATACATTCTTTAACTAAGGTTTCAGCGACCGTGGTGGCTTCTTGGTTGGGTAATGGATAGGTTTCAACCCACTTGGTGAAGTAGTCCATGACGACCACAATATATTTATTTCCATCGTCACTTTCTGTGAATGGTCCGGCCACATCAACCGCAATGCGCTCAAATGGACTGCCAACGTTGTATTGACGCATTAGAGCTTTTCGTCGTCTATAAGGGCCGTTGCTTCCAGCGCAAACCACACAGTTCTTGCATCAGTCTTTAGCATCTTCAGTGAAATTAACCCAGTAAAACCGCTGGCGTAATCTTTCTAGAGTTTTTGGTGACTCCAAAATGGCCTCCAGATCCGTCATGGATCTCTATCAACACGTCTGGTATTCTACTCCTAGGAATGACCAACTGAGTTTTCTTCTCAGTTCCATCAGCATTCTCTACCACACGCTTCAACAGGCCATCCTCAATCACCATGGAGTCCCATTGCGCCCAGTACGCTTTTACACTCTGTGAGTGTGGTGCAACGTCTTCCCATATTGGTTTGCATTCTTCTGCTTTCCATTTTAATAAAATTTTCAAAGTCGAATCATTTTCTTGGTCCCTGCGTAGTCCATCGGCCTGCCAACTATCGTCGACTACTGTTATTCTGGCGACGGTGGACTGTTTCTCTTCACGTCGACTACAATGTTTGCAGTCATCTTGGCAAGGCCTTCTGGACAATGCATCGGCATTACGATGGCTGGTAACTATCCTGTGTTCGATTTTGAAATTGTATTACTGTAGTCTTTCAATCTATCTGACCACCTGACCTTCAGGCTTCTTGAATTGTAGCAGCCATTTTAATGCAGCATGGTCAGTTCTAATCATAAATCTTCTTCCGTACAAATATTTGTAGAAATGTTCCACGGATTTCACGAATGCCAAGAGTTCTTTTCTGGTCACACAGTAATTCCTTTCTGGTTTTGACAAGGTCTTACTAAAGTAGGCAATAACCTTCTCATGCCCATCTTGTATCTGAGAAAGAACGCCACCAATTCCGACGTTGCTGGCATCTGAGTCTAGAATGAACTCTCCTTCAGGTAAAGGATAACTCAAGACGGGTGCTCTTGTCAAAGCATGTTTTAGTTTTTTAAATGCAACTGTACAGTCCATTTCCCAGATAAATCTTCTTCCTTCTTCAGTAAGCCTTGTCAGTGGCTTGGTTATGTTGGCAAATCCAAGTACATATCGTCGATAATAGGTACACAAACCAAGAAATCTTCTTTGTGTTTGTCCCTCGGTGCTGGCCAGCCTCTCACAGCCTTTATCTTCTCCTGCTCAACTGCAATACCCTTGCCGGAAACCACGGGTCCAAGGTTATGAACTTCTCTCTGAAACAGGTGACACTTCTTCGGGCTAAGTTTCAGGTTAGCCTCCCTCAATCTCTGGAAAACCTCTTCCAAATTTTTCATGTGATCCTCGAATGTCTTACCTACCACAATAATATCGTCGAGGTACACTAAACAGGTTTTCCAAGATAGCCCAGCCAATACTGTTTCCATGAGTCGTTCAAACGTTGCAGGAGCATTGCAAAGCCCAAACGGCATTACGGTAAATTGCCAGAGTCCTGTACCAATGGTGAAGGCTGTCTTCTCCTTGTCTTTAGGATCCAAATCCACTTGCCATTAGCCGCTCTTTAGAACCAAAGTGGAGAAAATCTTTGAGCCAGCCAAAGTGTCTAATGTGTCGTCTATTCGAGGTAGCGGGTAGCTATCCTTCTACGTCACGTTGTTAAGTTGACGATAATCGACGCAAAATCGTGCAGAGCTATTTTTCTTCTACACTAACATCACTGGTGAAGCCCATGGACTGCTTGAACGTTCATTCACACCTTCCATCTTCATGTCCTCGATTATTCTTTCTGGTTCCTCACGCTTCGCCAGTGGTAGTCTTCTTGCTGGTTGACGGATGGGTCTTGCGTCTCCGGTGTCTATTTTATGATGAACTATATTAGTTCTCCCTTTGGTTTTCTCGTCAAATAGGAACACATCTTTAAAATTTCCAAATAGATTCTTTGCCTTTGTTCTCTGGTCAGCGGTCAATTTTTGAAATGATGTTGATATCTGATTAATTAAAGTGTCTGGCATGTCTTGAGATGTGTTTCCCTTAGTCTTCACAGTTCGAATAATCGAGGATACTGCCATGCATTCTCCTACAATTGTTCCTCTCTTCAGAACAACAGGATAAAAATTTACGTTCATTATTCGAACTGGTAATACCCGGCTGACTTTGACCAGTGATTTTCCGACAATAACTCCAGTGCCAGTTTTGGCATCATCATTCTTGGGCTCCAGCATAACAATACTTCCCTCACAGAAACTACCATCTAAATGTGCCTCCAGGATAGTTTCACTTCGTTCTGGGAGGGTAACGTCTTCGGCCATAAGTACGCGCGCAGCTTTGTCATCTCGTGGATTTCATACGAGTTCTTCTTCATTGACTATCATCACTCCCTTCTTCAGGTCAAGTTTAAAACCATGCTTTGTCATTGCGTCCATTCCGAATATTAATTCATCTTCAACTTCAACTACCAGCGCCCGATGTATGAATGAGGTTTTTCCTATAGTGATGGTGACATCTACTTCTCCTAATTCGGTAGCTTGTTCTCCTGTTGCTGCGCGTAACCGCCACCTAGTTGGTTGAAGATGCGTCTTGCCAGTTTTCCTTATCATGTCTGGTCTAATTATAGTTTTTGTCGCACCCGTACCCAGTAGCATTTTCAGTGGCCTTCCGTTAATAGAGCCATCCACATAGATGCTATTGGCTTAATGATGAAGAGATGCGACATAACTGATGGAATGTGGGGCTAATAGATTACGGGTCGACAGTTGCCCCTTCGCATCAACCCGATTTAGTTTTCCAACTCCTTTTCTTCCTTTGTCGATTCCGTCTTCTTTTGCATTTTTCTGCAAAGTCTTTGCGGATGACCCAGTTCACCGCAGTTCCAACAGCGGAGTTTCTTTCTTCCGGTAAACACTTCACTTGCGATTCGTCGCACTGTCTTTTCTAGATCTTCAGTTTCCCTTTCTCTCAGCATCCATATTTCGCACTCGCGATTGGTTACGTGAAGCTTGTTTGGCAGCTTCATGCTCCAATGCATATGAGAGTGCGTCAATTAAAGTTTTTGGACTGGCCAATCGCAGTGCTTGTTGGGTTTCGCTGTCTCGAACTCCGTAGATAAATGATTGAGTGGCCAAGCACTCCAAAACGCGGTTAGGAGCTGTAGGATGTGCGAAACGTACCAAACGGGCTACGTCGGCTTCAAATTCTTGCAGGCTTTCTTTTGAACTCTGATATCGGTTCCTCAGCTGCATCTGGTATACCAGTAGGTATACTGCGTTGGTACGGGCTCAAACTTCCGGTTCCATCGAGCTCGATGGCATGTGTCATCGAGTTCTTGCAGCGACCCAGATTTTTCAGCAGCCTCTGGTTGTTGTTATCAGTTCTTGTACACACACCCCTTAACGGTTAACCCTAATGTATAATGTCCAAACCTGAATTTTTGAATGGGGGATGGGGGTTTGTATTCCGGATTGGAATCCGGTTAAGGAATCCGGATTGGAATTGGAATCTGGAGTTTGGAATCTGGAGTCTGGAATCTGGAGTCTGGAGTTTGGAATTTGGCGTATAGATGGTGTGGTGCTATGTGTTTTAGTTTTTGGTGAATAGATGGCGTTTTTATAAAGTTGGTAGTAAAATTTAGTGACTTCGAAAAAAATACAAAATTTAAAATATTAAATTAATAAATAAGGTTCAATGTCTTTTGGAGATGAAATAATTTTTAAAAACTAATTATTCACCTGTTAGATATATGGTGCTTAACCCTGCGCTTCGTTTTACATGTATTTAAATGGAACAATGTTACAAATAACATCGAAAAGCAAGTTAACATTGATTCTTATGGAAAACACGCACAAATTTCAAATTATTGGCGATGCATAGGTAATGTTGTTTCTTTTCCGTTCGAGTTTTGATAATGTAAGCAACAACAGGAAGGCTGACTAGTCATTCCTTATTCAATCTTTGAAGAAGTAATAATACTTATTTTTGATTAGCAAAATGGAAGGCTGACTAGTCATTCCTTATTCAATCTTTGAAGAAGTAATAATACTTATTTTTGATTAGCAAAATGGAAAACTTTATTGTAATAAAGGATTAGAAGAAGACTGTTAAACGATTTAATGTACAAGGAAGAACTATAGAATTTGATATTAAGCCCGTACCAAGTGGCAAAAATCCAGTTAAATGGGTGCGCGACGCCATAAATAATATAATAATACACATTCCGTCAGAAGTTGAACCAACTGATAAGATTGGATTTACGTTTTGCAGTAAAGATTTTAAGAGAGGCCAAGGGTGGAAAATTTTTACTACTGCATCAGAAGTGACGGTTGATGATGTGTGGCAGGTGCTTAGTGAAATTTATCAATCCAACTCCACAGGTTTAAACACTGGTGCGTTTCGAAATAAAATAATTGATAATAGTACCAACATCGATGAAAAGTATAAAGAAAATTTAATGGGTATAATAATGAAAGATTTAGAGGAATTTAAAGAACGAGATTCTTGTTGGTCTTTGTATGATATATTACATAAAAGTAAAAATATAAATAATTACACACCGTTATCAATTGGGGTATATAAATCTTTATCCATTGATGTAAAACGCAAACAAGCTGTAATAAATGTGAAAACCGATGATGAGTACTGTTTTCTGTGGGCTGTTGTTTCTGCACTGTACCACATAGATAAAAATTCCGATCGAGTGTCATCATATCCACATTTTTCAAGTGTTTTAAAATATTAAGAACTTTCGTTTCCCATAAAATTAAAAGATATTAGCAAAATTTGAGGAAATGAATAAATTAAATATAATTGTTTACACGTTGGAAAAAATTGGGAAAGAAAAAAATAGTGTGGTTCCTCTGAAATTATCAAATAAATCATTTGAAAAAACAATACATTTACTAATGATGTACACGGACAGTGGTGAAAATGAAGAAAGGAACTAAATAGTGACAATAACGAAATGGAAATTGTTTATACAGATAATGTGAAACAAATACGCTTACCTGTAAACTACCATTTTATGTGGATAATTTTTTTATCTTGATTATTACATTCACAAATATCAAAAAGAAAAAATAAACCATTTTTTTGTGATCGTTGCTTAAATCATTTTCTAACAAAACAGAGTTTAGAAAAACACATGTTGCACTGTAAAGAAATGAATGAGTGTAGAACTGAAATTCCTAATGATGAGCATAAAATAATGAAATTTAAAAATTTTCAGTATAAGGAAAAAGTTCCTTTCGTTATTTACACTCATATAGAATCAATTTTGGAGGAAGTAAATGAATCACATGGTAAAAGCACTATGTTCATTCAAAAGCATATACCATTTAGTATTGCTTATATTTAAAGTGCTCGTACAAGGAATCATATTCTACATTTAATATGTACAGAGGAAAGAATTGTATAGATTGGTTTGTGAAAGAACTTAAAAATATTGCATGTAAAATTGATAATATAATAAAAGATATAAAAATAATGGAAATTATTTCTACCAAGGAGTTACATTTTACAAATGCTGTAGTATGTCATGTATGTTGTAAAAAAAATTCAATTAGATGATGTGAAAGTACGGGATCATTTTCACTTGCCTGGGAAATTTAGTGGACTGCACATCAAAGTTGCAATTTAAATTTAAATTATAAATGTGTTAATAAAAAAGTAATTGATTTAATGAAGGATGAAAATCATGAAAGAATAATGACTGAGTTTATAGGCCTAAGATTGAAAATGTATAGGTACATATAAAGGACTTGATGATGGAATAACTGAAAAAGTTAATAAAAAAGCAAAGAGAATAACAGAAGGATCATTAAAAACAATAAATTTTAATGATTATTATAAATGTTTATTTAGTAATATATTTGCAAAAAGGGATCAATATAATATTAAGTCGAAAAAAACATGTTGTACATACTATTAAACAAAATAAGTTAGCGTTAAGTTCACATGATGATAAGCGAATTGTAAATTGTTTATACAGGGTGTAACACCAAAACCGTCCACCGCTATTATTTTCTATATTATTATACAGAACCACTGGTTAAAAAAAAATATTTTCTTCTCTAATGGATTGTCCCCCTTGGTCTCCTATAACTTTATTCTGTAGTATTTTTTTGTAACTATAATAATAAAGTGGTCGGTTTTGCTGTTACACCCTGTATACTGATACCTACCCATGGGGTTATAATTTTTGTTAATAAATATGTTAAAACAAAAAATGTGTTGTTTCTGAATTTTAATCTAAATAGTACGTATAAATAGCAGTGGATAATAACCTGTAAGTATATATATTACACACAACTTTATCAATATTGTCTGTTTACATTTTGGTACTACGGCGATAAGTTGAAAATTACACCGGACTGTAAAACGGCAAAACACTCGGTAATGCTACTAACCTTTATTTAATTATATGAATTTTAGAAGTATTACGCCCTTAAAAAATTAACTTTGTCTTAAGGTGTAGTATTTTTCTTTTAGCCCTTAGACGTAAATAACAATAAAGAGGCATAGATATAAAATTAGATGATGAATCAAATTTTAAATCTGAAATAAATATGGAGGAGATAATTAATGATGGTGAGGGGGATGTAGAAATACATTCATTCATTTATAAATTAGAATTATTCTAAAACATTTATTTTGCATTAAAAAAATTGCATATTACTAACAATATTTGTTAATGGATTATAGTTAATTATTTTATCATATATAATTAAACAATAAGCAGCTGTATTTTCAGGCACATTTTCATTTGTTTCAAATTCCAATCTTATATCAACCTTACCCGATTTCAATGTCTCACTCTGATGTGAACAATCTATGACTACCAGCGGTGCTGTATTAATAAATTCATGAGGTGTGAATACAGGCTCACATGGTCGTTCATAGTAAGACAACTGAAATTGAGTGTACATTTCGTATAACATAGCCCAACGGTTATTTTTAATATTCAAATTTAAATTATCATATGGGTACATATCAGAATTTAAATACAACTTAATATTACTCAAATTACAGTGATCAAATTTACTCATGTCCTTATTAAACTTATTCTTGGGATCTGTTTGAAATCCAAAAATGATGAAACGAGGTGTTTCCAATTGTGTTGTAGTTTTGATTGGCCACGAGTGACGTTGTGTTATCTGCAGGAGTGGATATTCATGAAGTTCCCAGCTACGAAAAGCTATCTCCAAATTAATACTCTTCTCTATATACTTCATAAGAATCAGTCGCTCTGCGTCTGCTACCGATATATGTGGTATCTTCCAATAAACTTTGCTTAATTCAATTTTCATATTTTCATTGGCGGCGCTGTTTTCAATTGCATTTATATCAGTGCTGCTTCGTATGAGAACTAATTCTTGTTGTATATTTAGTATAACTTTTTTTAAAATCTTCACAAAATCCCAAGAGCATATTGAGGGGGATGCATACATTACCAATGGTAACCAGCCGGCATTTTGTAAACGTTTACTCTCATTTATATTGTAAGAAACATAACCTTTCAAAGTTGAAGTAATTCCGGGATTTCGAACTCTATCTATTACCATTCCTCCAATTTCATATCGAATTTCACTAAATAGGAATGCAAATGCATTGTTAATTAATTTAGCTGTGGTTGACACTTTATTATTATGCGTAAGAAGTTTACCCTCTATATAAAGTAAACTATTCCACGGAATAGTGTACAAGTCTTGTTGCTGTATTGGAATGCGAATCTCATCATTATTGTTTAAAGTTGTGGAAGCATACGGTTGGTGCGTGTGCTTTTCCACATGACTGATTGAATCATCAAATAAGGCCTTTTCTGACACGTTCAATATATTGTCGTTCATTTTGATGAATGCAAAGAATATTTTTTTTGGACTTTTTATAATGAACTCCAAACCAAATAATAAATTATTTTATTCGGTTTTTCCGTTTATTGTTATCCAGATCGAACTTTAAACCCAAGTAATTTTAAAAACTGATAATTGACGGGTGTTAACCCCTCAACAGTCTTCTCTCGAATGATGTAATTACAGTTCCGAGCACTATAATTAAAAATTATTCCCATCTTGTTTTTTAAGATGTAGTCTTACCGTAATGACTTCTCCTCTGAAATTAATTAACTTTCCGTCTTGGTCACCTATTTTAAGGGTTAAAGAAGTTATTACTCGCGTGCTGATTGGTAGATAGATTATTTGATTTGGAGCCTCTATAATTTTGAATCCTGGAGGTACACGCGGGAAAAATTCATGAATTATATGCACATTTCTACTATTTGAATAAGAATTTGTAGTTATGCTACACTCAATACACACCACATTTACTTTAATTATAGAAACTGAGTTGTCAGATTCATGTAATTTATTAGCCATTAATCGATGAGGATTAAATCCTAGAATATTGCCGATTGAATCCTTTGGTACAAAATTTATCTCCTTGTTGTTTTTAATTTCACACTTAAGAGTATTATTATTTGCTACTATATTTAATTCGGTACCTGCATCTAACTTTTTGGATAAAAATTTATATATATCTTCAATTTCGTAAGAACCTTCTGGAATAGTAATTGTTTGACTACCAATATAAAATTTATTATTTTCAATATTTCGTATCGCATTATAAACTTCAAAATTTATTAAGCCAAGGACATACTCCGAATCCTCGTCGAGTATAATCGGTGGAGAAAAGGTTTGTGTTATAATTGAATTAGTACTGAAGAGCGTAAATGTGTAAATGTAAACATGACGGTTAAATTAATTCTGAGGAGTAATAAGGATTGTTAATGTTTATATAGAAATGCTAAGCACAAGTGACCGCATTTTACACTATTATTAGGCTGGTACTTATTGTAATTATAGTGTATTGAACACTTGTTTCCAAAATAATTAACTAGTTCTTTTGGTGGCGCTAGGTTTCCATAACTATCAAAATATATAACTAAATTATTACGTTTTTTATAAGCGACCCAATGCGACCCTGGCCCATCATTACTATCCAAATTAACAATGGCGCATTCGTTACGATTTGCTTTTGTGGGCAAATTATTTCTCATGAATACCCCTCTAAAAAATGCAATTTTCAGTTCCTTTGCGTATTTTTGAAGATCAATATTACTTAATACCCGTGATGGCAATTCTATTGGGAGTTTTTTAAATACAGTCCAAGTCCCTTTTGATATGTTTTTAAATAGAGACCTTTGCCCATAGCAATGGCCTCAATCATTTTATTATGGCGTTGAGCTTCTTCCAATTGTATTGTGGCAGCTTGCGCGTCGTGAACAGCTTTTGCAATACCTGCAGCTCCACTCCCAAGTGCGCCTAGAGCGCTCAAGCCGGCGAAAATTGGAATTAACGGAAGGAATCCACCTGTTTTCGGTACAGATATAACTCTTTGATTTTTAATTTTTCGCCTTATTCTCTTAGCCGTTCGTAAAGTTGTTCTTGCAGATTTATTTAAATCGGAACCGTTACTATTTGCTTTTATTGCTTTTCGCGCGCGGTTGACTACGTTGCGAAGCGACAAACTTCTGTCAGATTTCTTCTTTTTTTGCACCCTCATCATGACTATTTAAAGAGAACACGTTCTACCTTTTTCGCAGTCAGTGACGAATTGTGCTGGAGTAACGTTTGCATCCTTATTTATAGCAAAATGGAGACAATAAAGCAAAATAATGACCTTGAGGTCAAGAATTACGATTTTAATAATGCTAGTAGTGAGCCACGCCATAGTACCATTGTTACCAGATATAGTTAGATGTATTATATCAGGTCCTTCCGGATGCGGGAAGACAAATGTTATGATTGCACTTTTGGGGCATGAAAATGGTTTACGTTTTTCAAATGTCTATGTATACTCAAAGTCATTATTCCAGCCTAAATATCAGTATTTACAAATGTTACTAGAACTTATTGAAGGAATAGGTTACTTTACATATAATGAAAACGTAGATATTGAGAAACCCTGCATTGCGCAATGCAACTCAGTGTTTATATTTGATGATGTAGCGTGCCATAAACAGGATGTAATTAGAGAATACTTTTGTATGGGTCGTCATAAGGCTATAGACTGTTTTTATTTGTCAAATGTATACCAAAATCCCCAAACATCTTATACGAGATAATGTTAACCTATTAATACTATTTAAACAAGATGATATGAATTTAAAACATGTATATACAGATCACGTGAATACAGATATACCATATGAAAAGTTTAAGGACCTTTGTTCTTTTTGCTGGCGTGACAAGTATGGTTTTGTAGTTATTAATAAAGAAAGTGACTTAAATAGTGGACGTTACCGTAAAGGCTTTGATCAGTATATTAAAATAAATAACAGTGCCACGAGCTGAGAGGCCTCAGTTGGTGGTTAGCTGTCGCAAGGTAAACGTCTGAAATAGGTTAAAAAGAACAGTAACAGATTAAATTTAAATTATTCGTGTTTTAAGTTGTTTATACCGATATTAGATCTGTTTTTTTTTTATCTGGTTATCTGCTATTGGATCTGTTTTTTACCTGTTTCTACAAATAAAAGCTCTGTTATTTTAACATCTGTTTCAGAGCGGGTTATCTGTTATCAGGTCTGTTTTTTTAACATCTGTTCCAAAGCTGTTGTATTAGTTTTGGCATTATTGTGCATAATTTAAAAATGAATGAAAAATTAACAAAGGATATAATTAATACTAGGAATATTATTAAGCAAAAATTTAGGAACCTTAGGCTTGATGCATTACATAGAAAAATTGGTTTAGAAACGCAGTATAAACATCTTTAAAAGATATTGCTGTTAATTTGCCAATGGCCAATATAAAAAATGAAGTTAAAAGTGAACCGAAAGAAGAAGTAAAGGAGGAGGAAATATCTGACAAAAATAAAACTTTATTGGGCCCTAAATTTTTAGAAACAAGTGTAGTGGCAGAATCAATAGATAACGGTGGGGATGACGATGACGTATTTATTGAAAATCAATCATCCATAATTGAAGGTCACCCATCAATTACTAGAGAAGATATTTTTAATTTAACTTAGGAGCCCTCATTCAGGGAGTATTTAGACCAGTACGATCCATTACCTCGACAATACGTTGAGGAGATGTTAACAGATGACAAAGATTCATTTGATTTCAAATATGATACTGATAAATTTTTTATAGGTGATTTCGAGTTAAAAATTGTGGATAAGGATATAATTATACAAGATCTAAAGTATGCCGAAACACCAGGTTTATATGAGCTCTTATTTAAAAAGCAACCCTTGGGCTACACTGAGGCCGATAGTAAAAATTATATTGATATTGTAAAAAGAACGAATGCAGCCCGTCGACATTATAGTGACAGCAACCAACTTTCTGGGAATAGATCTCAGAAGTATACTTCCATCATTGCCCCAATGTTAGTCCCTCAAAAGAAAGTTGCTCCACCTTTTAAAAAATTAATTTCAATTTATAAAAGACAAAGTTCCACTTCAGGTGGAAGTCCAGCTTTAAGAAATATAAGTTCAATATCTAAAAAATCAAGTTCAACGTCAGGTGGAAGTCCATCTTTAAGAAATATAAATTCAATATCAAAAAAATCAAGTTCCAAGTCAGGTGGAAGTTATTTAAAAAAATTATCTAAAAAACGAGTGGAGTATGTATACTGGGATAATGTAAATGAATTGGTTGATAGACTGCGACTTTTAATTGCATCACGTGATGCTGGCCATACAGGTCATGATAATGAAATTATATCAATAATTGAGGAATTAAAAGAAGCGGGTGTTATAAAATAGCGTCATTTCAATAATGACTCTTGGCAAGTTTGGACGTCATATCGAGCATCATAAAACTAAAAAGTATACTAATAAAGTATTACCTCTTGTTTCAAGTCAAATTAAAGAATTAGAATTAGATTGTATAAACAAAATAAATATATTAAAAAATAATTTCCAAATAGAATGAATTAATTTGAAAAATAATTTAAAATCCATCATTGTTATTAATTTAAAATTAAAACTACAAGGTAATAATTATAATATAATAAATAGTTCTAATTTATCTTTTTACAAATTACCTTGTTCCGGTAAAATAATACAAATTAATTTAAATAATCCAAAGGAACTACTAAACTATCGAATTAATAACGAACCCCGTATTTCAATAATAGTTAATAAACATGTTGTAAAGGGGGATAAATTGACAATATATCCCAGTCCCATGAGCTTAAGAACTAGTGAATTATATATAGAAATTGTACTGGAAACACCTGTTAACTATGTCGAAAATTAAACGTGAAATTGTGGAAGAATTACATAGACCAGCGCGAGTGAACTTTCATAGAAGGCGGATGATTACAAAAGGAATAGATGACTTATTCCAGGCTGATTTGGTTGAAATGATTCCTTATGCTAGAATAAATAAAGGCTATCGCTACATTTTAGTTGTAATTGATGTTTTTTCCAAATTTTTGTGGACCAAGCCCGTGAAAAACAAAACAGGTTCTGAAATTTCAGCTGCTATGAAAAGTATTTTGCTTAGTAGTAATCGAATTCCTCAAAATTCACAAACTGATCTCGGAAAAAAAATTTATAATCAAAATTTTCAAAATTTAATGAGTAAATTTAATATTATCATTATTCAAGCTATAGTACTACAAAGGCATTTGTTGTTGAGCGAGTTAATCGTACCTTAAAATCAATGATGTGGAAAGAGTTTAGTTTGCAAGGTACGTACAAGTGGTTGAGATTATTGCCTAAACTTACGGAAATGTATAATAATACAAAACACAGAACTATTAATATGAAACCTATTAATGTTAGTAAAAAGAATGAAAAATTACTTCTTGACAGTGTTTACAGTAATATTAAAATGGTTGGGAAAGCAAAATTTAAAGTGGGTAATTTTGTACGTATAAGCAAATATAGAGGAGCTTTTGTAAAAGGTTATACTCCTAATTGATCTAACGAAATTTTTGCTATATATTCGGTTCAATTAACAAATCCTATTCTTATATTCTTAAAGATCAGTCGGGGCAAATTATAAAAGGGGGATTTTATGAATATGAATTACAGAAAGTAAAGTATCCTGATGTATATCTTGTTGAAAAAATTCTAAAACAGAAGGGTGATATGGTACTTGTTAAATGGCTTGGATTCGAAAATAAACATAATAGCTGGATAAGTAAAACTAATGTTGAATGAAAATTCATAACGAAAAGAGTTTATTTTTCCTCAAATTACAGAAAAATATAACACTAATAATATAACTCTTGTATATAGAATTCTACAGGGACATTTCATTTCTGAACTTTGAAAACTATAAACATGATTGCTTGCATAGTAGATTTACTAGGGTTTCAAATATTTGAAGCTGATAATATGACATTCATATGTAAAGAAATTTCCGTTTACCTATAGAATTTATTATGGCTTGCACCCCACTTCAGATTGATGGTAAGTGGAGTAAATTTCCGAAGAAATGGTGGGATGACAAGGAATTTCAGAATTATAAGCACTGCACTGATTACCCACTAATTGCTGATTCCAATGGTAATCAAGTCGGGTATATGAACCCTATTATAAAGTATTGTATTGAATGTAATAAACCAATAATTATATGTAATATGAATTGTAATAAAATACGATTAAAAATATTTCATGTTTTATTTTTTATTACCCCCACATCCATATTCCTGTGATTTCTTACTCGTTTCACCCTTATCACATTTACATGGTTTTTGTTTATCAACTTTTCAAACCACATACTCTTTGCTTATATATTTATTTCATATGTAAACAATATATACATACATTTATTGATTTGTATGATGTAAATATAGACAACATAATATTAATACCTACGTATATAAACAATATATAAAAATTATATATAATATTATATTATGTATATAAAAGTTTAAGTAAAGTAGTAATTATCGAAGTTAATAAACTTATGGATGCGTATTCAATTTTTATAACGGAAAAACAAACTTACTAACTGCAAATATATCCGTTTTTTCTCCAAATCTGGGATGTAATTTCATAACTTCGTCAATTTTCACTGCCATCACCATTATAGTCTGGTTAGAAATTTCTCTCTAGTATGTACACATAAATTATACGTGTTTCTATTAGCACAAGTTTATAAAGGTTATAATATTTTGCTTACCTGTAAACTTATTTAATCCCGGAATTTGCCATAACATTAACAATTCTTTTACTTTAATACTGCCACAATCGGTAATATCACTTATAAAATAAACCAATATATAAGTAAATTACCAAATCTAACAGAAAAGAAGTACAATATACAAATGAAACACATGGCGGGTTCCTCGACAAACTTGTTCAATCTTGCATGCCGAAAATTTCTTTCAGTAAAATAAAGTTTTATTATATTGGGTAACTAATATTTATTTCACAGAATAAGTTTTATTTTAATCAAATAAAACATTATTTCATATTAATTAATATATTTTTATATTGAAATAAGTTTTATAGCCACAACAAACAACTTTATCATATTAAGTTTCCTGTGCGTGTTTATAAATATAAAATTTTGGTTAATTAAAACAAAAACCCTAACCGCAGTAAACAACTTTATCATATTAAATTTCTTACACGTGTTAATATGTATAATATTGTGGTTAATTTAAACAAAATAATGTAACCACAGTAAACAACTTTATCATATCAAGTTTCCTGCATAACAAGTTTATCATATCAAGTTTCCTGCATAACAACTTTATCATATCAAGTTTCCTGCATAACAAGTTTATCATATCAAGTTTCCTGCATAACAACTTTATCATATCAAGTTTCCTGCATAACAAGTTTATCATATCAAGTTTCCTGCATAACAACTTTATTAAAGTTTCCTGTGTGGTGTGGTTAATTAGGAAAAAACCCCTAACCACAATAAACCAGTTTATCATATCAAGTTTCCTGCATAAGAACTTTATCATATCAAGCTTCCTGCACGTGTTATTTTGCGTGGTTAATTAGAAAAAAAAACCTTAACCACAGTAAACAAGTTTATCATATCAAGTTTCCTGCAGAACAACTTTATCACATCAAGTTTCCTGCGTGGTGCAGTTAATTAGAAAAATCTGATGTGGCCAGCACAATACCTTCCGTCAATCCTGTGTATTATGTACAAATTCCATTCATAAAATGTCTTGCAAAAGATTATAAATTTCCAGTAATATTATTTCATGCAAATGGCACTTGACACTAACATTTTCTTCTTCTTTAGCTTTTCCCATTCGTTAGGGGTCGCTAATTTTAATTTTTTTCTTCCATTCATTTCTATTTTGCGGGTCATCCTTATGTCAAAATTTTTCAATCAAAATTTATTTTTTTGGTATTTTATGATTCCTTTTCTCGGCAACTGAATTCCACACCCCTGATAATAAATATACCACATGAAATAAGAAAATCATGAAATTTTGAATGAAAAATTACGACATTTGTCAGTTATGGACGTAATTCATAGCTGTCATTTTGACACGGGTCCACATATCTGCTTGCCAAAGTCAGCAAAGTCACGTCACTGCACTCGCCCTACACAATTTTATAATTATTACAATCTTTATAATTCTTTAACTCTATATCTGTTGAATATGAAATATAAAATGCAATCAAATCGTATAGAGAATAATATATTCATTAAGTTATAATAAAATTTAACTGAGTTTTTCAAGAAAAACTCTCAAAATCTTCAAATGAGGATACTTCCGGTGGAGGAATATGCAAGAATTGTAATTTTTGGAATTCTAGTATTGGAGATATCGTGCATGAAACTGCGGTCACATACACACACACACACACATACACACATACACACACACACACACACGCACATACGAACACACACACACACACATACAGACATCATCGTAAAAATAGTAAAATCGTATTGTAAAGACCCTAAAATGTGCTTATTCAATGAAAACTCACCACCGAATTTTTTGACCAAAGACAATACCTTCCTTACCTAGAGGTGACGGAAGGTAAAAAACCTTAACCACAGTAAAAACTTTATCTTATATTGCTGTTATAATTATTTCTACTTTTAATAAGTTTTAAGCGCAACAAAACAACTTTTTGATATTAAATATCCTACACGTGTTAATATTTAAAAAAAAATTACAAGTTTTTGTGGTAATTGCTAACTCCAATGGTGATCAAGTCGGGAATGTGTACCCCATTGAAAAGTATTGTAGTAAATATAATAAACAATTTTATCTAATATGAATTGTAATGAAATAAAATTAAAAATAAATTTCAATTTAAAATATTTATTTTTATTTTTTACGTAACCCCATACAAGTATACAAACCTCCATTCCAATTCCCCCTTTCCAAATCCAGATTTCAAATACGCTAAAAACTTCAGCTTCCGAACACACTAACATGAACGCCATCTACTTTATTTTTTATACACCAACCTACACATCATACCACGCCATCTACACTTATTACATTTCACACAAATCAATGCTGCTGCCAACCTTTAAACGGTTGGGCAAAAAGTCACTAGATTTTAAAAAAGTCACTAAATTTTACTACCAACTTTACAAAAACGCCATCTATTCACCAAAAACTAAAACACATAGCACCACACCATCTATACGCCAAATTACAAACTCCAGATTCCAGACTCCAGATTCCAAACTCCAGATTCCAATTCCAATCCGGATTCCTTAACCGGATTCCAATCCAGAATACAAATCCCCATACCCCATTCAAAAATTCAGGGTTGGACATTATACATTAGGGTTAACCGTTAAGGGGTGTGTGTACAAGAACTGATAACAACAACCAGAGGCTGCTGAAAAATCTGGGTCGCTGCAAGAACTCGATGACACATGCCATCGAGCTCGATGGAACCGGAAGTTTAAGCCCGTAACAACGCAGTATACCTACTTATACCTGCTCCAGATGCGCATTGCTTTATCGCATATCCAACCGCTTGACTAGTTGGTCGTAGTCTTCTTGTTCCTCTTCCTTCATAGTTTGTAGGATGTCGATCTCCACGTAACGAGACAGTCAACGCTGTAGTCTTCTCTGTGGTCGTCCAGTTATTTGCTTTGGCAGCCGCTTCAAATTGTTTTAAATAATTCGGCCACTTTGCATCAAATTCCAGTGTTTTTATGTGCATTTTTGAAGTAGTATCAGGTTTTAATACTTTTCTTCCTTCTATTAGACTTGGCTCAGCCACACCAGAATTCGGAATTGACGAGATATAATTTTAGTGAATTTTTCTCGTACTTCTTCGATCTTGTCATATTTATCTTCCAAATTCTTCAGGCCTTCTTCAGTATTTTCTATTAATTTTTGTTCTAAATTTTTAGAACTTTCTTCTAATTTTTCCTCTAATTTTTGTTCTAATGCTCTAGAATTTTCTTCTAATTTTTGTTCTAATGTTCTAGAATTTTCTTCTGCTTTTCTAGAACTCTCTTCCAATTTTTGTTCTAATGTTCCTGTCAATTCTTCTTTTAATGTTCTAGAATTTTCTGCCAATTCTTCTTTTAATGTTCGATAATTTTCTTCTAATTTATTCTCTAATGTTGTAGAATTATCTTCTGCCTTTCTAGAACTCTCCTATAATTTTTCTGTCATAAGTTTCTCACTGGCGACTTTAGTTCTAGAACCTCCTGGAGAACTTCTAGAGGTAAACAGCATGCACAATAGATTACGTCACCGCGACCTGTCCTAACGAGTCCGCTAGGCGCGGACACAGCGGCGCCAGGTATGGCGCGGCGGCGGCGAAGGCTACGGACGGTGGTGGCGGTGACGTTACACTATACATCCTCTATACCCTGATGTTTTCGCTTCAGCAGCTCTACCACAACTGACCGATACCTAAATAAACAATCATTTGATATATACGATCATGTAATTCAATTCAATTCACAGTTCGTATATCCTGACTCTCTTTGCGTCCTAGCAAACTAATCCGCGACACCGTATAAGTCATCATCGGATTTGCTTACTTCACTTGATGAATCACACAGTCCTTGTGGTGCTATATAGGGTATCGTACGATCTATAGCGATTACATTATTGTACTTTGCTCGTTGACTACGTTTTGATCCGGTGAGTATCCAGTCAGCTTGTTCGATATGAAAAATTTTTAAATTCTGCAGAAAGTCCTTCTCCTGACACGGGGTTCTTTCTTAGCGCATCGACGTGAGCCATTTGTAATCCCGGGCTATATTCCATATCGGTATGAATATTCCTGCAGTTCCAGCCACCATTTTACAATCTTAAGTACCAAATTCTTTTTAGTGCTAGCAGTTTTTAATGCATTGCAGTCTGTTACTAATTTAAAATGTATTCCCAGCAGATGTTCTCAAAATATCTTGAACTGTTAATTACTGTTAAAGTCTCCAGCTCATACGAATAATACTTCATTTCCGGTGATGAAGTTTGGCTACTGAAATAAGCAACTGGGTGAAATTTACTTGTGTCCAATTTCTCCATCAGGATTCCTCTTAATCCTAACTTGCTATCGTCCATGTGCACCTCTGTTTTGGCATTCGAATTGTAGAGTCGTAAAAGTGGTCGTTCCGTAAGCTTTTATTTTAGTTCTTCAAATGCTTTCTGTTCTTTTGCTTCCCAACTCCACGGTGTATCTTTTCTCATTAGATTAGTAATCGGTCGCACAATCTTAGCGTAGTTTTTAATGAAATGTCGAAAATAACGTGTAAGTCCTACAAACTGTCTTATTTGATGCACATTCCTCGGTGCCTGAAAACCGGTGACGGCATTTATTTTCTCCTTTCCAGGACGAACTCCATCTTGATCAATCTGAAATCCTAAATAATTTATGCTGCTCTGGAAAAATAAATATTTCCTCATATTCATTATTGTCAAGTTGTTTGTCCTAAAAATGTCAAACAGTGTCGTTAGTCGCTGAATTCTCCTTGTAAATGATGATGATGGGCAGATAATGTTATCTAAGTAAGCTATGGCGTTGGTGTTACGACATGATCCTAGAACTTTGTTAACTAACTTCTGAAAATCGAATGGTCCATTAGATAATCCAAAAGGGAGACGATTAATCTCGTAATGTCCGTCCGGTGTTACAAATGCAGTTTTGTACTTCGAGCTCTCCGCGATAGGTATCGGGAAGTATCCTGACGTCATACCTAAAGTTGTAAAGTACTTCGCTCCTTGCAATCGATCCAGTTGGTCGTCAATCCTTGGTAATGGGCATCTGTCTTTCACTGTTACTTTGTTTAAATGCCTGTAGTCGATACACATTTACACTTGTCCGTTCTTTTTCTTCACTAGTAGAATCGGTGCTGAAAGGGTGAAGTCAATTTGCCATCCAGAAGCTCTTGTACCATTTCCTGAACCTGTTTTTTTTCTGAAATTGACTATCTATATGGCCTGTAAGTAATGGGTGTGTCGTCAGTAGAATATCCAGTTCGGTCGCATTCGTGCATCGAATATCCTTAACAGTTTTTGCAAAACAATCTCTATATTCCTGCAGTAGACGTATCAGCTGTTCGCGTTGAGCCTCACTTATATCCGTTCCTACGTCTAGTTTATCCTCCTTAAAATAAATTCCTTTATTTTTCTGCATTGTGTATTATCAGCTTGACACTTTCATTCTCTTGCTACAATTTTGTCCTTCTGAAATGTTAAATCCGCATCTGATAAGTTCACGACTGGTAGAACACATACAATTGTTCGCGGAATTACGTGTTCGTTTCTTTCAGGTGTTCGTACTCTTAAATCCACAAAAAGTTCTCCTTTGTCCTCCACATGTTAGATCACATATCCTACATATCCTGGAGGTATAACAGTTGCATGTTTGGCCCAAATGTTTACCTTCGTACAGGGTGTCGCTTCAATTTCGCTGGATGGTGAATAGTTTTTCCTGAAAATTCTTAGCCGCTTTGCATCCTTGTACACAACTACTTCCGGTGATTCCGTAAAAGGATGTCGAATAATAATTAATGGGTATGAATTGAACTGTTTTTTGTACTATGTTGAATACTATATCTAGCTCTACTTCGTCAATTGTCAACTTTTGAAATCCAGTTTCGCCTAAAGTTTTTACACATCCATTTCCGAAACCACGCAGAGTAACTGTCTTGTATTTGTTGAATGATAATTCTAGTTGTTGTGCTACTGATTCCTTCATGGTGTTGTAAGTGGACCCCATATCGACGTACGACGTAATTTTGGTCAACAGTTTATTAAATTTATTTACAAAATAATACACAGATATACCGTGTGTCCCAAGCAAACCTTGACATAGGCGTTTAATATGGGATAACAGTTTTTTGTAAATAAAAAGTGTCGGGCAAAAAATTAAGCCATGCTATTTAATATGATAATAGTACATTACCTCCTGTACGTTATTTAATACTAATTACTTTATTATCATTGCATAAATTAAAGAAAATTATAAATACATGTCAATAAATATTTGTTTCAATATTTTATTATGTAATTTCAAAATATTTTTAAATGTCATTGTAGCCGAATAGTTAGCATGCCTGCCTGTGGAATAAAGCAATTTTTGTAGGTTCAGGTTCAAACCTCCATCAAGCTAAACTTTTCATTTTATTTTTTTATTTATTAATTAATTACAAATTATATTAAAGATATTATGACATAATATGGATGAATTAGATAAATAATTACAAATAAGTTTCTATCACGGAAGTAGTAACCGTCAAAAGCAATATTTTAAACTATATCACATTTCCTTTATAAATACGGTAAAAATACAAAACATACACATATTCATTGTGTCATTATCATGTATAATTAAGATCAAAAGAAAAAATTATGCATTTTTATTAAATCCATATTTTGATTGTTGTAATCAATTTCTGTCATTATTAAAACCAATTTTTATTTATAAAATATTGTTATGCATTTCAATATCTATCTTCTATTTCCAATTACAATAATTTAGAAATAAGCTTTTTCCATAAAAAAAATATTTAAAATATTTTTCTTTTCGTGTCAAAAATATGTTCATTGTTTGGTTTTTTTGTTTTGTTTATATCAAATATTCGTGTCAAAATGAATTTCTTAAACGCTAACGATCGAGTAAATATTATAAAAATATATTAAAATTCATAAATAAAAAATAAATAGTAAAAAGTTTCGCTAGATGGAGACTCGAACCCCAACCTGCAAAAATTCTATCATTCCACAGGCAGACACACTAACCATTCAGCCACAATGACAATTGCTAATATTTTTTATTACATAATAAAATATTGAAACAAATATTTATTGACATAATTTTCTTTAATTTATGCACTGATAATGCAGTAATTAGTATTAAATAACGTACAGGATGTAATGTACTATCAATTATCATGTTCAATTGCATGGCTTAATTTTCTGCCGGACACTTTTTATTTGCAAAAAACTGTTTTCCCATATTAAACGCCTATGCCAAGGTTTATTTGGGACACACGGTATATCATACATCATGTTAAATGTTTAATTCAATAATATTCATATTCCTTGGGTGTTTTTTTTTTACTTTTTTATATGTAGTTACTAACGCATATGAATAACAATTCTTATCATTTGTTTCTTTGGCAAATTTTCTTATCATGTTAATGTTATGGCAATTTTTTTATGAAATTATTAAATTAAAATGTAAAGCAGATTAGCACAAGTTTCTAGTAGAAACGTCATTCATATTTTCTGTAACAAATAGTTAAAATTTGGAAAGTTATGAACTAATGACTAATGCGGAAAGCCCAAATCTACAGTATATGTTTTATTTTCCTTTCGCATGTCATTCAAAGCAGTCTGAAGAAATAACTGTGGATTATTTAGTGTAATGTTTTTATGATTGAACGTATTTTTTTAATTTTTTCAATCTTTTCGAAATAATAAATATATTTACAGTTTTTCTTTTTTTTCTTTTTCTGGTCGCGAATCTGGGGACCCGGGTTCGATCCCGACCGACGCGAAAAATTACTTCGCATTTTAATGGCACTAAAATTGACCCCTATGGTGCACTTTTCACATCAGCATTGAGTGCCGTTAGGTGACGCCTGGTAAGCGCCCGCACGGTACAAATATTTCATCATTACCGATATCTGTGTACAAAGCAGATTGGCACACCCAGCAATGGGTAATATGCCGTAATGATATATTTATTTATTTTCTTTCTATCATATTGAATTAATCATATATCTTTCCATATATTGCCTATTTGCATTGACAAAGTAATAATAATCATTGTGGTACCCCGGGTTGGCAAGTGATACACTGACACTTTCTATTAAATCTTTATTTTCTAATAATTCCCTCTTTGATACAAGTCCTGATTACAACCTCACTCGGCAACTGCCCGCTACTAACTAACTAACTCACAATTTCAGTTGTACAATAATATTTTATTATTTATAATTAATTGGTATAACTAATTAATTCATTACGTATCTATAGGTCTCCACATTCCCTCCTTCTTTTTCAACCCGATTGGTGTGTCCTTAGAAAGTTCAACTCGCGTACCTTTGTTACACATTTAGATTTGTTAAGGAAGACATTGCTAGTTTGGAGAACCTCCAAGGTTTCTTTCAAACATGAGTCATGCTCTTCTTCTGTGCTCCCAAAAATGATTATGTCGTCTAAATAATTCAGACAATTTTTACAAGACGATAAAATACTTTCGAAAGTTCGTTGAAATATTTCCGGAGCCGAATTTACTCCGAACATTAACCGTTTGTATCGGAACATTCCTTGGTTTGTAATGAAGGTTGTAATTGCGCGGCTGTCTTCGTGTAATTCGAGTTGGTGATAAGCGCTCATTAAATCGAGGCGTGAAAAGTACTTCGCGTTCCTTAACTTTGTCATGACGGCATCTAATGTTGGAAGTGGATAATTTTCCCGGAGTATTGCTTCGTTGGCTCTTCGCATATCTACGCAAATTCGGATGTCGCCAGTTGCTTTGAATATCACTACGATCGGCGAAATCTATGCACTAGGTTCTGTAACTCTTTCGATGATGTCTTGCTGTAGAGCCTCCTGAAGCTTTTGTTCGACTTCTGTTTCCACGGATATAGGTATTCGCCTCATTGGTTGTTGGACGGGTTTTATATTCGGATTTATGGTTAACTTGACGACAATATTTTTGACCTTCGGGAACGGTGTTAGTTGAACGTTATTTATATTCAGTCCCAATCTTAGAATTCCCAGCTGTTTAGCTGTTTCTTTCCCCAGTAACGAAATCTCTCCTTCCTCCACAACGTAAAAAGATGATATGATTTCTTCCCTGTTGAGTAGACTAATAGTAGTTTCGAATCGGTGTTTTATATTTAAATTTTGTCCGGATGCGTATGGTTTTAACGTGTCCCTAGTGTTTCTGTCAATATTCCAGACAATTGCTTTCTTCTGTTTTAGTAAGTTCCAATCCTCACCCTTAATTATATTAACTTTGGAACCCGAATCGATCAGGAGTATCACCGGTATGCCCCCAATATTACACGTTATAATGTCGTCCCGGCTCGTTGCGTTGCTTGATTGGAGATCGCTGTTTATTTTGAAACAGTCGTATTTTCTAATTTTGCTTGATGTACCATGTAAATCTTCGTCCGAAGTCTCAGTGGCAATTTTATTTACATGATGGTCAAAATGGTGGCGCTTCATGCCCTTTCTTGAGTAATCAGTATTCCTGTTTGTAGTTCTTGTTTTGCAGCATGACGCAAAATGTCCTTGACGTCTGCATTTATTGCATTTTGCGCCCTTGGCCGGACAGTTTCTTATATGTCCAGGATGCTCCAATCTTCCACATCTTCTACAGTGACGCTCTTCCCTCTTATTATCAGAATGCAATTTATTTACTGAAGAAAAAGATGTGCTTGGTTCATTGTATTTATCATCCATTGCTTTAGATTGATTCCCTATTTGTTCATGAACTTGACATAATTCTATAATTTCTTCTAGCGATCGCTCTTTTTCCAACAATTTTTTCTTCAGTTCTAGTGGGGCCCATGTATCAATTAATTTGTCTTTTAAATTGATTTCAGCCGCCTCTTTAGCGTTGTGTCCGAATGTGCATTTTGCTGCTGGTTGTCGAATTCGTAGAAGGAACCTATTGCAGTTTTCACCGTCTTCGGGTTTTAGGTTGCGAAATATATGTCTTTCGAAACTGGAGTTCTGTTTCGGAGAAAATATTCTGTTAGGTACTGTACTAATATTTTGTACTTGTCGTCAGAGGAACTATCAGACTCAATTGCACCAGGTATGTTGTACGCCACCTCTTGTAGTTGTGGTCCTCCAAGATGTAATAACTTATTACGCTTCTTTTCTGTATCTACGATGTCTTCAGATGCTAAGTACAGTTCTAGTGATCTTAACCACTTTTCCCATTTCGTTCTTATTACAGCTTTGTCGATATTATCGCACAAAAATGGTTTAATAACTGACTCCGCCATGTTCTTGTTTTTTTTACTCTCTCCCTGACTACCTTCTTCGATAGTTCACAGTTGGTCTTAAAGTAAACTAATCTTGTTTTTCTTTATCTGGGCCACCCTCTGTATTAATTTACAGCTGGCCTTAAAGTCTAACTAACCTTTATTTTACTTTCTCTGGGCCACCCTCTGTATTAATTTACTGCTGGCCTTAAGGTCTAACTAACCTTATTTTACATGCTCTGGGCCACCCTCTGTATTAAGTTACAGCTGGCCTTAAGGTCTAACTAACCTTATTTTACTTTCTCTGGGCCACCCTCTGTATTAATTTACAGCTGGCCTCAGTAGTTGTTCTTAGTTGACACGTCTGTGGTTCGAATAATCCTCGTCGCCAGTTGTGGTACCCCGGGTTGGCAAGTGATACACTGACACTTTCTATTAAATCTTTATTTTCTAATAATTCCCTCTTTGATACAAGTCCTGATTACAACCTCACTCGGCAACTGCCCGCTACTAACTAACTAACTCACAATTTCAGTTGTACAATAATATTTTATTATTTATAATTAATTGGTATAACTAATTAATTCATTACGTATCTATAGGTCTCCACAATCATTAATAAATATACTGTTAGGAATTTGTTGTTATGTTATTCAATTATGCTGTTTATTAATTTGTTTATCACCTACTGTTCCGTGTTCTTATGTAAGGGCCGCTGCTGGTCGACCGATGTCTCGTCATTCAGACGTTAACACTCGGATCGCTCAGATTCACTGCCGCTCTGGTTGCCGAATTATTTTGATTGATAAAAGTTGTGTTTACTAAGTTATGGCTTATTATTATTTTTTATTGCGCTCTCTTTTTGATCCTTTAAAGAAGATTGGCATTGGAATAAAAGAAATGGAGTTACACTCGTTGTTTATGATATTATTGAGCCGCATATTACGTAATATAGTAACAGATCGCGATTCTTATTTATTTAGTAATTTACCAACAATAAAATAATTACTACATTTTTTTAAAAACAGAGTTTGCATATTTTCTGGTGGCCTTCTAGTTTTATAAGTGTAGGAGGACAGTGTATTGTATTTTGATAGACTATTTGATTTTAAAATATATTTCATTAATGCTTGAATTGTTTTTTCTTTTGTTATTATTTTTTATTTTTATTCTACTAATTACATTAATTGTAGTCCCTGTGTCTGTAGTTACGATGCTACCGAAATAAAAAAAAATCTCAACGCATTCTCCTGGTTCATTATTTATATAAAGATTGACTGGGTTTGTTGTACAAATTTTTATATATTTTGTTTTCATAACATTGATTTTAAAATGTTTATTGTGAAACAAGATAGACTGGTTCCTGTCAGCTCTGGATTTGTCAGCCCTTTTTAAATTTACGAAGCTTTATTCTGAGAATATTTTAGTAATTTCGGAATCAGTTTCTGCAAAGTTTTTCAGATAAGTATTATCTTTTAATTTCATTAGATATTAGGTTTGATTTATACATTGTAATATTCAGTATTTTTCATTAATTACATTTTGTTTATAACGTAACTACATTGGGATAATTAATATTTCGTGACAGATTGACAGATTATTGTTTATATACACAGTCTTTTAAAAGAATTTAATAAGAATAAATTAATTTAAATATTTAAGTGTATGTAATTATATAGTAGTGTGATTATGGTGAACGTTCCTAGTGTTTTGGTGCTGGAAAGAAAATACCAAAAATTTCGTAATTATAAGTTAACATAAAAACATCAGGTCTAGAGGTGAAACGAAGGGAAGATAGCCAAGAATTATTATTTCGGAGCTCTACACTGTATCCTTTTGTAAACAAATTTTTGGTACCCCCATGGTAAGTTCCCTTAGCCCCATAATAGCACAATATGTGATGGATCAATTACTGGATGATTGCATTCCCAGACTTAGTTTCAGTTTACCTTTTAGTAAAAAAAATATAGATGATATAATTTGCGCAGTACCGAGTGATAAGACAGAGGAAATACTAGATACATTTAATAACTATAACCCCAGTATACAATTTACCATCGAAAAAGAAACTGAAAGGAGTGTACCTTTCCTGGACACTAAATTAATAAGGACATCGTTGAATACAATCATACTTGATTGGTACCAAAAACCCATGGCTTCAGGAAGATATATACATTTTCATTCACCCATACCATGAAAATCAAGATCAACGTTATTTTGGGTTTAAAGAAACAAATTGTCAGTACTTTCCATCCTACACTCACTTAAAAAAAAAATACATATATTTAAAGATATTTTAATCAGAAATTCTTACCCCGAACCCCTTATTCGTCGTTTGCTTTTCAACACCAACACAGTGGGGTGAATAGTGATAACAACAACCCACAGACTGACATGAACAACAGTAATATTACTTTTACATCATTACCAAATATTATCAATCTTACTTTTCAATTATTAAAAGAATTTAAAAATAATAACGTAAAAATGGCTATTAAAATCCGCTTAATACTAATTTCCTGTTTTCTAAAATTAAAGATCCGATTGAAAAAGAGTAATAATCCAACATTGTGTACAAAATTCCTTGCGGTGAATGTGAGAAGGTTTATATTGGACAGACAACTAGATCACTCAAAGATAAAATGACATTAGTAGATTAAGACCTAATGCCTGGGATTTATCGCAGCATTGTAATGATTTTTCTCATTTTGTTGACTTCAATAATTCATCTATACTTGAAATTGAAACTAATTCAAGTAAACGTAATTTTCTGGAAATGGTTCATAACAATAAAACCAACCACACAATGAACAAAAGGACAGATGTGAGTGGTTTGAGTTCTATCTTCTTAAATTCAAAGAATTGCATAAAACTAATATTATTTTAAATTTTGATGCAACGTAGTAATTGATTTACAAATCATTTTCAGTTAATTAGTACTTCTTACTAATTCAAAAATTTATCATTTTTTCCCGGTCCGACATGCGGTTGAATTTACTTTCTTCTTTTTTTTTCCAGTGTTTTGCAAATTTTGTACAAGGTTCGAACTTGTTCGTTTCCATTTATTCAACACGTGTTTTTTTAAACATTGACATCTTCTAGACCGATTAGTTCTATTTTAATAATTTGTTCTATTTATTTAATTGTTTTTCGGTAATTTAATTCATGAATTTAACTTCAAAATGTACCTACATTATTAACTAAAACTTAACACAGTTCTTATGACTGACTTGTTTACAATTTACCCTCACTAAGTAGTAAGTACTGTATTTCATATGAACATTTTTTCAAAATTTTAAGGAAGGAATAAAGTAATTCCGAAAGCTTGACATGTAACCTAAAAGAGTATAATTTAACAACTTTCCCAACAATCTGACTGCTACACCTGTGAAATACTAAACTAATTAATATATATATATATATATATATAGTTGTTTAACTAGGTTTATGTACCATGGCTTCCTAAACCTGAAGAATATTTTTTATGTAAACCATGCAATAATTTATTATATATTACAAAAATACAATCTAAATTAATATATTCGCTTTTATTTAGATTTTATAAGAACTTTTCAATTATTTATTAAAAACTATGTTTAGGAAGCCATTGCTCTGACCATAATGAAGTGTTCTGTAACTTAGCTGAATTTCAAATTGTATAGAATTAGTTAACAGATGGCAGGAGTAATTTTAAGTGCAAAAACAAGGTTTAAGAAGCCATTCTATTCATTTTATTTTTAAAATTAATGTATGCTATATTCAATGTATTTCTTTGATATTAAATGTTATTGTTGTTTCTTTAGTAAAGAAGACTCTTTAAGAATAACATTAAATAAATGATAAAACCTTACCAAAAGCTGGTCACAGTATATATGTAGTTATTTATATGAAAGATTTAATGCTAGTTGCATAATTTATTAATCTATTTAGTTACAAATAACTATTGTATTAAATTGTTTTCTTGGTTTTGAGACTGACTAAACACACTATTTTCCATAAAAATAATTTTTCTAAAGTAGATGTTAAAATGTGCTTTGTTTTACATAAAATATTGGATAGGGCAACATTTTAACACATAAGTTAAGTAGATACATTTTTATTTATTAGGAATATATTATAAATTTGAAACGTTTGTGTTACTTTAATAATACCTCTGACGCTTCTTCACGCCTGAAAGTACTTCTGTTATCAATTAAGATTTTTGCAAAATTTTGTGGAAAAAATACAATATATATATTTACTTTCAAATAAATTCCGAATAACGAAAATTAATGAGTTTTAAAATGGATTTTAAATAATAGTTCAATATAATTTTTTTTTCTTCAAAATCTGCCATAGGACAAATTAGAATTTTATAAAAAAAATCTCTTAAATGAAACTGTCAACTCGCGAAGAATAATTTATGCTCATCGATAATATAAAATTTTATCATCTTGTATAATATACAGGTGTATCAGAGCTCGTATAATAAAAAAGAACAGCGTATTCCTGACCTTATTTTGAGCAAACAAATGTTATATTAAGGTATGTCCAGAAACTTTTTGTTACATTATTACAGGCCTTTATAAGTGTACCTCATTAAACACATTTTTATTAATAACCCTGATACTAGTTGCACTAAAATTTTGAAATTTGGTATGAGAGTGCTAATTATTTAGATGCATATTTATACATTCTTTTTTCTTTTGTTTCTGTATCTCAACCAGAGGCGTCTCATATTGGGGAGACAAGATTTTTTTTATCGTTATTTTTTTAACCTTTTAACATTTTTTTTATTTTTACCTATAAAATATTACATATAAAAATACACAAAAAGTACTCTTGTTAAAACTTGATAAATGCAGTAGTTTTTGAGATATTTTAAATTTTATAAATAAATAAGTATCCAAAAAAATTTAAGTAACAATTACGAAACAATTAAATTTACATAAATTTATTTTTGAATACTACGTCGATATTCTTTGGAGGTTTGACAACCAATACCGTTACAATTTCCATAAATAAACACCATATCTGCATATTCACCAGCGCTAACATTTTCCACTTTTTTAATTTCAAAAAAAATACCAATATTAAAAATAACGTAATTAACAATAGTTTCCGATGGTAAGTTGATTAATTTTTAACTGTTAACTAAATATTTTGGATAATTATTTTTTTCCTAAAAATTATAATGTTTCAAAAACTACTACGTATATCAAGGGTACCTTGTCTGTGTATTTTTGTATTGTATATAATATTTTATAGGTAAAAATACAAAAATGTTAGTAGGTCAAAAATAACGAAAAAAATCTGCATGTTTCCCCCCTATGAGACACCACTGGTTGAGATACAGAAAAAAAGTAAAAGCATCTAAATAAATAGTATTCTCATACCAAGTTCCAAAATTTTAGTGCAACTAGTATCAGAGTTATTAATAAAAATGTGTTTGATTAGGAACACTTTTAAAGGCCTGTAATTCTGTAACGAAAAGTTTCCGGATATATATCATTTTTTGTGAATACGCTATTCTTTTTTGTTACATGAGCTCTGATACATCTGTATAACCGTTAATAAATTAGCTGTCATTTTTTCACCGAGTTAAAACGGGATACCGTATATAAACAATGTATAAGTAACGCTTACTTTTTATTTAAACTATTTACATATGCATATATCATTTTTGCACTTCTCCTACGTAAACCAGGCTCATTTAAACTAGCCTTAATGCATTCATTAAAAGGAAGCAATACACCGCTTTTTAATTCCTGTGCAAATAATTTGCGAACTGCTTGACGCTCTGGAGTTGTCCATGATACTTTAGGAACGAAGATTCGGTGACGATTTTCTATTAATTTTGGCAAAAGTATCTTCGTCTTTTTAGTACTTTGTTTCCTAGACCTTGGAGCTTCTTGAAACAAATTTCTGTGACATTCTGTGAAAATAAAAATCACAATTATATCATCTAATTGTCAAGTTTTTTTTAGGTGATTTTTAGAATACTGTACTTTGTGAACCTTTTCTAAAATGTAAATATATCTGGGGGACACAACATTAAGTATATAGGGTGTTCATTTGTAAATGGCTACCATTGCGATCTCGAGAACTATAAGAGATACGAAGTTAAATTAGCAAAGAATCTCTATTTTATATGGATATTTTAATGATAATTAAAAAAAGAATTTGAACAGCGGATCTCAAATATGGATATCAACTTTTTTATTTGAAAAAGAAACATATACTTTTTATTTGTTCGTTCAATAGAGCTCTTTATTCCCAATGCAAGGACATACAATTTTCACACTTACATAACATAATTTTTGAAAAAAAAGTGAATATTTTGTTTATTGATACTTCTGTCAAATGAGAAATTGTCCTCTTCATATCATTTTTAACTATATTCTATTTTTAAACTAGGAGGAGTAGGTACGAAAGTCTGATTTACACTATAGAAAGTTACCAGAAAAAGTTACTAGATTTTTTTCGCGCGAAATACAAAAATTCCGTACACATCAATACTGTATACTTCGCATGGAACTTATTTTAAAATAAAACTAACATTATAGGCTCTTATTTTTCACGCCGTATATTTGATTATGTGAATAAAGATAATATGTAATCTAAATAAACACTTACTTGATTTATATCTATATTTTTTAATTGAACATAGCGATAAAATGCACAAAACCTATATATAATTTATTATTTAAAAATTTATACCATAGAATACAACACCAAAGGAACAAAATACAAAAAATATTACATTTAATTCGTTTAAAATTGAACATAAATTGAAACTGTGTATTATAATATCAATAAGGGGAAATTTTGTGCACAGACATTAACAATCTTCATCAGAAGAACTCTCTGATGAGCTGGAGTCACCATTGCCAACCGAAATAATGAATGGTTTTATTAAGTCGTCCATTATTCCGTCCACCTTACACATTTTTTCTTCTTCCTTGATGACGTGTTCTACACAATTTTTCCAGTCAGCACATGTAACATTTTGCACCGCCTGTTGATAAAGATGTTTCACATCATTTAGCTTAAAAGTGGTATTTTTGGAAGCCACTTCATTCTTTATTTTTGCCCATATCAACTCAATTGGATTGAGTTCACAGTGGTAGGGAGGCAATCTTAATACAATTTTGTTATTTTTCTTTGCCATTTCGTCAGTCACATATGAATTGTATTTTTCTTTATGTTGGTTGATAAGATGAAGAAGTTCTGATCGAACCATGTCGGGATCAAAGCTAATATTTCTTGATTCTAACCATTCCTGCATTGCTTGTTTTCTGGACGATGATGTTGGTATTTTGTGAAGTTTGCGGCTATGGTAGGAGGCATTGTCCATGACAATAACAGCATTTTCGGGTAATTTGTTAAGCAGTTTAGCAAACCATTCTTCAAATACAGTTGCATTCATTTCTTCATGATAATCGGAAGATTTTTTACCTTCAAAGAGTAGCAACGCATCATCCACGAATCCATGTTCAGATCCACAATGAAGAGGAAAGGAAAGCCTGTCTTTGATTTTCGACACCACTATCTACCCAAACTTTTTCTTTCGTATGACCTTCATTCAACCAAGTTTCATCTAGGTAATAAATAATACGATCTTCTTTTCTATATTGTTTTATAGTTCTGAGATATCGTCGCCTCCATCGAATAATATGGTCACGTTCAATTAAAATACTTCTTCTGTTTCGTTTCAAATACCTAAAGAATAATACATATATATTATTTATGTACCAAATGTATTAAAAAAAACTTACTTGAAATTAATCAGCTTCATTAATTTATACAATGAAGAACTTGAAAAAGGAGGCAAATCAGGGCGACGTTTTACTACTTCTAAAATCTTATCCAAAGTGGGCAATTCGTTCCTGTGGAAGAATTCATGCAGTATCCGCCGTACTGAGTTCTTTACATATTCGTTAAATGTTGCAACTAGTTGAGGCCTTCCTCCATAATGGTTAGAAGAAGTAACAAATCCTTTCTGTTTATATTCTTTAACTACCCGATATACGGTAGATTTTGCTACTCCTACAGAAAAAATTCATCATTATTATGGCACTAAAATACATAATTTTATTTGCTTTCTTACCTAATGTATGAGAAATTTCGCCTACTATAGCTGTCATGTTCTTATCGGAGGATTTTCTCAAACTTTTGAACATATTTAATATGCTTTGCTTTTCGGCAACAGATAAATGCCCCAAATCAAGACGTTTTCTTTTCTTTATAGGTGAAAATTCCGTACTTGTACTAGGCTTTTCATCCATGATTCAAAATAAATAAATTCAAATATAAAGCAAAACTCGAAACACAAATATAAAAAAGTAAATAAAAAAAAAACACGATTAAAGCAAAACTCGAATATAAAACACTAAATGAAAAAACACGAGTAAAAACAACAATCGAATATAAAAAACTAAATGAAAAATCACTAGTAAAAGAAAACTCGAATATTAGTAAAACGAAATGAAAAAAACACGAGTAAAAACAAAACTCGAATATAAAAAACTAAATGAAAGAAACACAAATAATATCGATACAATCAATATTATTAGTTCTTAAAAGAACTGATTTATTTTAAAGTCACAGAAATGCGAAAAACCAAAACAGAAAAAGATAACCTCCAAACGAATGACAGCTAATACATCAAATGTAAAATATTTGTGCAGTGTAAACCTGACGAAGCACTAGCCAATCAGAAGCGTCAGTTTCGGCGCTTAAAATTTAAAGTACTCCTCTTAGTTTAAAAATAGAGTATAGAATGAATTAATTCACACACGACGAAAAAAAAGATATCTTCGAAAATATTTTCATTTTGTGTCATAAGAATTCTCGTGTGACAGTTAACATGCACAAGGAACAATGCCCTAACAGGAATATTCTCATTTAACAGAAGTAGCAATAAACAAAATATTCATTTTTTTCAATCATGGCATATCATATTTTGGGGGAATTAATTCAAATCTTTATTAATTTTGTTATGAAAGAACTCTATTGAATGAGCAAATAAAAACTTTCTATTTAAAATAAAAAAGTTGATATTAATATTTTGAGAACCACAGGTTAAATTCTTTATTTCAGTTTATCATTGAAACCCATGTAAAATAGAGATTCTTTGCTAATTTAACCAACTTCGTATTTCTTATAGTTCTCGAAATCGCAATGGTAGCTACTTAAAAATGAACTTCCAGTATACCCGTGTCTCCATTTTTTAAAAAAAGTCACAGAAAATACAATATGTATTAAAATTTTCATTATGCGACATTTCGTTCTCTATAAATTTTAGAACAAAAATATAATGAAAAAAATATTCAAAATTAAAAACTGCATTAAATTTCCATACGTTCCTATCGAAAAATAGACGTAAAATAAAATTGATAATTTCTAGCTATTTACAAAGTGCAATGGAAAACAAAACATCATCTCTCACTTGATTTAATTTATTTCTCACAAAGTACCTTTTTATCAATTTTTTTTTTTTCCGTACTTTTATTTTAGTTTTCATGTTTATCTATATTCCTCATATCCATATTAATTAAAAATATAACAATAATTGGTTGTATCTAAATAAAAAATATCGCGTTATTTTTGTTGGCGAATTTGGCTTCTAGTTTTATTTCTCGTTTTTCGACAAAATAATTTTGTTATAAAAAAATCGTAAATAGGTAAAAAAATATATAAACTATTTATCTTACCTTCTCGCGATGTCGAAAAAATTGAACTATTTTTTTTATTTGGTGGTTTAGGTTCCACTTTTCGTTTTCATCCCATTATTTAATGTAGATCTATAATAAATTACATTACAAATTGTAACTCTGGGCACATATGGTTATTGTAACAATCAGAGTGAAATTGGCAGCCGATTGGCACAAATACATCTTTGGACACCCCTGTCTCAAGCAAATAATATAATACATTGCTGTATTCTCATTGAATTATTATTTAATTTCACAATAAACAATATTACAGCATGATTAAACATTACAACCGTAAAACGCAAGCCTACTCATAGTTAGGTTTTTTATTACCTAACCTACTCATAGTTAGGTTTTTTATTGAACACAATTTAAAATAATCTTTATATTATCAGTATTATAGATATTTTGTAAATATTTTAGTTTTTAAACTTAAATATTCTAAATACTATTGTTTCATAATTATTTCTACGCCACTGGCACAACACAGTGTTTACATCCATTGTAAGTTGAACGCTTGTGTCTTCATCGGTTTTGCATTTAGGTCGTTACACTCGTTACAGTACTTAGACGAGCGACTACTGGGCAGTCCCTTTTAACATTGTGGTCATAATTGTAGGACAATTCTTTCTATCTGCGTTGACGAAGTGGCAACTGCATATAAAACTATATTTGGTTGGAGGTCTTTCACGCCTAAAAAAATATGAATTAAAGATAGTGAGCTCAAAACATGAAACATTATAATTTACCTTATTAAATCGATCCATTTCTTTTTCTCCTTTTCGTTTGCTGGGAAACAAAAAAAATTACACATTTTTTGTTCCCCATAATGCTTACAATTTGGTGCAAAACACATAACCATTATAAAAACTAAAAATAAAAACATTTTTAAATTTTAGTTCAATAATCAATCGAAACAAGATAGTTTTGCTTCACACTGACAGATAACATAACCTCAAAATTTAATTTAATCACTTTTTAATAGATCAAATATTAAATTAGGGAACACCAAACGTTACAAATAAAGTCTATAATATATATGATATACGTTCTTACCTTTTAAATACCTTATTTATTATTAATAATAAAGTATCTCAACTTAGAAAAATCCTTTATGGCAATATACATTGATTGTTGAATTGTTTGGCAATGTTTCTGAGTGTATCCCCACCACTGACGTCACACTTTCGTAGTCCATTCTTTTTGGGTAAGCGGCGCACGGAAAACAATGCTAGTCAAATGGTCGCTAATCACCCTTAATCACTTGTTCATACTAACGGCCATTGTTTATAATTATATCTGAAATAAATTCTGAAACGCAGTTCACAAAACACGAAATGTAGCCACTATAAAGTATTTCTAGATAATTACTTGATAGTTATGAATATAGTATTTTACATTACAAGCCAGGTAAAACGGTTTTTACTGCAGAGAGGAGGAAATTATTCGCGAGCCGAGTAGGCGAGCCTGCCTGTCACCTCCTTGAGGCAGTAAAAACAGTTACGTGGCGTGTATTGTACAATATTTTATTTGTTACTCACTTGTAAATCAAACTTAAACTTATAACCAAAAACTGTCAGTTGTAATTGACACTTATTTTCAATATGTTAAAATTTAACACATTTTTAATGAAGATGGTGGAATTATGAATTTTGTTGTTGTTGTTGGGTGTTGGGTTCGATACCGAGTTAACGAAAGGAATGGTGGCTTGGTTGTATTTATGAGCGAATAACACCTATATGCACTCACAAGAATTTAATGACAAAGAAAATAAATTAACGCAAGAAATAATAATAATAGACTTTATTGACATCAGTCAAGGACGGGGTTCAGCCAATGGATGCTTTTCAACCCAGCCAATGCATATATCATACAAATAAACAATAATGAACGCCGATATAATTATAACCTAAAGACATATAAATATATAGAAAAAAATCTGTTGTGGCCAGCACAATACCTTCCGTCATTCTCGTGTATAATGTATAAATTCCATAATTTTTCTTACAAAAGATTCTAAATTTCCAGTAAAATTATTTCATAAACAAACTATTCAAATTGCACTTGATACTCGCACCTTCTTCTTCTTTAGCTTTTCCCATTCGTTAGGGGGTCGCTATTTTTGCATGACGTTCTCATTCAGTTCCGTTTCTCTCAAATCTTCCGCAATACAGTCCTTCCATCTTATCTTTGGTCTACCTCTGTTTCTTTAACTAAACTATTCATTTTTGTTCCTTTAATTCTTCATTTCTCCTCATGACATGTTCAAACCAATGTAATCGTCTTTCTTGTATCTTTCTAAAAACTTGTAACACTAGAGTTATTTTCTTACCGTATCTTTCCCTGTATTCCCCAATATCTACTTCAACACCCTCATATCTGCCACATGAATTTACTTTTTATTGATACTGACATCTGTCAATTTGAATTATATGAATATATTACTAGATCCCAAGTTTGGCATAGCTGGCTGAATTACAAAATTTAATTTCTTTAAAATTCTTTAACTCTGTATCTATTAAATATGAAGTATAAATTGTAATCAAATCGTATAGAGAATAATATATTCTTTAAGTTGTAATAACGTTAAATGTCAATAAATCAAATTTAACTGTTAAATCTTCAAATGAGACTATTTCCAGTTGACCAATTATAACCAAAATCTAATCAGTTGTTCTTCTGGATGTAAACTTGAGGAATACGAAAAAATTATAATTTTTGGAATCGTGGTATTGAAGTTATTGGTTCCGGAAATTTTGTTACACACACACAGACACACATACATACAGACATCATCGTAAAAATGGTAAAATCGTATTATATGGACCCTAAAACGTGCTTATTCAGTAAAAACTCATCATTGAATTTTTTGACCAAAGACAATACCTTCCTTACCTAAAGGTGACGGAAGGTAAAAAGGATTAATGTTGAATAGACAACAAATATTTTAAACCACTAGCAAAGCTGCGCAGATAATATCACAGGACAATACTTAATAGGGTCCTCCACTTTATTTTTTACTATTATTTCACATGAAAGTTCGTTCAATTTTAAAGCAATTCGTAGTATTAAAAAGTTATAATTATTTTTAGTTTCACTGTATTTTATTTTTATCGAAACCTTCAGCTATCTTTCACGCACCAGCGACTATAGTAGGCTGCGCGAGAAAGACCAATACTTATGATGTCACAGTGGCACTAAAAATAAATTCAAATATCGCAAAGTAATCATTCAAAAAATGTTTTATTTTAATCTTAATCGTTATTTATTGAATAGTATTTTTAGGATAAAGTGTACATTTTATTATTTTTTATGGTGGACGACTCGATTATTAATCCACACATAAACCTTCACATTTCCTTAAATAGTATTTAAAAAAAAAATACAGAAAGAGATTTCATACTGGCTGATAAAGTGATTTATAATGTAGGGGATAAATAGAAAAATGAGCACTTAAATTTTTGTTTTTAAACGATGGCGCAATATATAAATTCCTAATACGTAGACTATAATTATAAAATTTTGAAACAAGTTTATCGTACAAGTAACGAGAAGTACTAGCTATTAAAATTTTATGAATTAGGGTTAAATACATTTTTCTGTATTACAAAAGAAATAAAAAAGACAACTGCAATTAATCTGTGAACAAACTTAAATAATATATTTTAAAATATTTAAACACTCATCTGTTTTTACAAATTTTCAAATTATAAATTATAACGTAACGTTTCACACACACGTACAAAAAATTGCTTGTAGATGCAGACAGCAGATTACTGAGCTCGTCCCGTACCCTTCAGTCATATGCGTTGTTTGTATCACTCATTCTCGCCAAGCGCACTCATTCAGTATTTATGTTAGGGCTGCGAAAAAACATCGATGTGATCGATCTGATCAGAAAATCGATTGATCGATCAAAATGATCACAGACAATATTTAATCGATCTGATCGATTAATCGAAAGATCGATCCATCAGCTGGTCAAAGTTGTGTGAACGCAAGCTCGTATCATGATTAATACATTAGCTTTTGATATTATGATTAATATAATGTTATAAGAAATGACTGGCCAATACTAAAAAAATCAAATTGTTATAATTATTGAGAATACCTACTCACCTACATTGAATTGACCGATTTCTGTAAATCAATTTGACCAAGATCGATCAAATGATATGATCGATCAAAATTAAGGATCAAAATCCAATCAGAATTTTTCAAGATCGAAAACAAATTTAACATATGCCTATAACTATATCCTTGCGTTAAAAAAAATTATAGCATTAATTTTACTATTTTAAAAAAGTTGAGTATTTAATTCATTTAATAACTATATAATTTTATTCTTAATAGATTTACAAAATTGGAATAATGTTTATAAATAAGCATAAAGTTACCATATCCTTATATAATTAAGTTTTACTAACAAAAATGATGTCGCGCACTATGTAACGTATAGCATTATTTTCAATATTTTAAAAAAGCTGAGTATTGCATTCACTTAATAACCATATAATTTTATTCTTAATAGATGTACAAAAATAGAATAATGTTTATAAATAAGCATAAAGTTACCATATCCTTATATAATTAAGTTTTACTAACAAAACTGATGTCGCGCACTATGTAACGTATAGCATTATTTTCAATATTTTAAAAAAGCTGAGTATTGCATTCACTTAATAACCATATAATTTTATTCATAATAGATGTACAAAAATAGAATAATATTTATAAATAAGCATAAAGTTACCATATCCTTATATAATTAAGTTTTACTAACAAAACTGATGTCGCGCACTATGTAACGTATAGCATTATTTTCAATATTTTAAAAAAGCTGAGTATTGCATTCACTTAATAACCATATAATTTTATTCTTAATAGATGTACAAAAATGGAATAATGTTTATAAATAAGCATAAAGTTACCATATCCATATATAATTAAGTTTTACTAACAAAAATGATGTCGCGCACTATACAACGTATAACATTATTTTCAATATTTTAAAAAAGCTGAGTACTGCATTCACTTAATAACCATATAATTTTATTCTTAATAGATGTACAAAAATGGAATAATGTTTATAAATAAGCATAAAGTTACCATATCCTTATATAATTAAGTTTTACTAACAAAAATGATGTCGCGCACTATGTAACGTATAACATTATTTTCAATATTTTAAAAAAGGTGAGTATTGCATTCACTTAATAACCATATAATTTTATTCTTAATAGATGTACAAAAATGGAATAATGTTTATAAATAAGCATAAAGTTACCATATCCTTAAATAATTAAGTTTTACTCACAAAATTGATGTCGCGCACTATACAACGTATAGCATTATTTTCAATATTTTAAAAAAGCTGAGTACTGCATTCACTTAATAACCATATAATTTTATTCTTAATAGATGTACAAAAATGGAATAATGTTTATAAATAAGCATAAAGTTACCATATCCTTATATAATTAAGTTTTACTAACAAAAATGATGTCGCGCACTATGTAACGTATAGCATTATTTTCAATATTTTAAAAAAGCTGAGTATTGCATTCACTTAATAACCATATAATTTTATTCTTAATAGATGTACAAAAATGGAATAATGTTTATAAATAAGCATAAAGTTACCATATCCTTAAATAATTAAGTTTTACTCACAAAATTGATGTCGCGCACTATACAACGTATAGCATTATTTTCAATATTTTAAAAAAGCTGAGTACTGCATTCACTTAATAACCATATAATTTTATTCTTAATAGATGTACAAAAATGGAATAATGTTTATAAATAAACATAAAGTTACCATATCCTTATATAATTAAGTTTTACTAACAAAAATGATGTCGCGCACTATGTAACGTATAGCATTATTTTCAATATTTTAAAAAAGCTGAGTATTGCATTCACTTAATAACCATATAATTTTATTCTTAATAGATGTACAAAAATGGAATAATGTTTATAAGTAAGCAAAAAGTTACCATATCCTTAAATAATTAAGTTTTACTCACAAAATTGATGTCGCGCACTATACAACGTATAGCATTATTTTCAATATTTTAAAAAAGCTGAGTATTGCATTCACTTAATAACCATATAATTTTATTCTTAATAGATGTACAAAAATGGAATAATGTTTATAAATAAGCATTAAGTTACCATATCCTTATATAATTAAGTTTTACTCACAAAATTGATGTCGCGCACTATACAACGTATAGCATTATTTTCAATATTTTAAAAAAGGTGAGTATTGCATTCACTTAATAACCATATAATTTTATTCTTAATAGATGTGCAAAAATGGAATAATGTTTATAAATAAGCATAAAGTTACCATATCCTTAAATAATTAAGTTTTACTCACAAAATTGATGTCGCGCACTATACAACGTATAGCATTATTTTCAATATTTTAAAAAAGCTGAGTATTGCATTCACTTAATAACCATATAATTTTATTCTTAATAGATGTACAAAAATGGAATAATGTTTATAAATAAGCATAAAGTTACCATATCCATATATAATTAAGTTTTACTAACAAAAATGATGTCGCGCACTATACAACGTATAGCATTATTTTCAATATTTTAAAAAAGCTGAGTATTGCATTCACTTAATAACCATATAATTTTATTCTTAATAGATGTACAAAAATAGAATAATGTTTATAAATAAGCATAAAGTTACCATATCCTTATATAATTAAGTTTTACTAACAAAAATGATGTCGCGCACTATGTAACGTATAGCATTATTTTCAATATTTTAAAAAAGCTGAGTATTGCATTCACTTAATAACCATATAATTTTATTCTTAATAGATGTACAAAAATGGAATAATGTTAATAAATAAGCATAAAGTTACCATATCCTTAAATAATTAAGTTTTACTCACAAAATTGATGTCGCGCACTATACAACGTATAGCATTATTTTCAATATTTTAAAAAAGCTGAGTATTGCATTCACTTAATAACCATATAATTTTATTCTTAATAGATGTACAAAAATGGAATAATGTTTATAAATAAGCATAAAGTTACCATATCCATATATAATTAAGTTTTACTCACAAAATTGATGTCGCGCACTATACAACGTATAGCATTATTTTCAATATTTTAAAAAAGCTGAGTATTGCATTCACTTAATAACCATATAATTTTATTCTTAATAGATGTACAAAAATGGAATAATGTTTATAAATAAGCATAAAGTTACCATATCCTTAAATAATTAAGTTTTACTCACAAAATTGATGTCGCGCACTATACAACGTATAGCATTATTTTCAATATTTTAAAAAAGCTGAGTATTGCATTCACTTAATAACCATATAATTTTATTCTTAATAGATGTACAAAAATGGAATAATGTTTATAAATAAGCATAAAGTTACCATATCCTTATATAATTAAGTTTTACTAACAAAAATGATGTCGCGCACTATGTAACGTATAGCATTATTTTCAATATTTTAAAAAAGCTGAGTATTGCATTCACTTAATAACCATATAATTTTATTCTTAATAGATGTACAAAAATAGAATAATGTTTATAAATAAGCATAAAGTTACCATATCCTTATATAATTAAGTTTTACTAACAAAACTGATGTCGCGCACTATGTAACGTATAGCATTATTTTCAATATTTTAAAAAAGCTGAGTATTGCATTCACTTAATAACCATATAATTTTATTCATAATAGATGTACAAAAATAGAATAATATTTATAAATAGGCATAAAGTTACCATATCCTTATATAATTAAGTTTTACTAACAAAACTGATGTCGCGCACTATGTAACGTATAGCATTATTTTCAATATTTTAAAAAAGCTGAGTATTGCATTCACTTAATAACCATATAATTTTATTCATAATAGATGTACAAAAATAGAATAATATTTATAAATAAGCATAAAGTTACCATATCCTTAAATAATTAAGTTTTACTCACAAAATTGATGTCGCGCACTATACAACGTATAGCATTATTTTCAATATTTTAAAAAAGCTGAGTATTGCATTCACTTAATAACCATATAATTTTATTCTTAATAGATGTACAAAAATGGAATAATGTTTATAAATAAGCATAAAGTTACCATATCCATATATAATTAAGTTTTACTAACAGAAATGATGTCGCGCACTATACAACGTATAACATTATTTTCAATATTTTAAAAAAGCTGAGTACTGCATTCACTTAATAACCATATAATTTTATTCTTAATAGATGTACAAAAATGGAATAATGTTTATAAATAAGCATAAAGTTACCATATCCTTAAATAATTAAGTTTTACTCACAAAATTGATGTCGCGCACTATACAACGTATAGCATTATTTTCAATATTTTAAAAAAGCTGAGTATTGCATTCACTTAATAACCATATAATTTTATTCTTAATAGATGTACAAAAATGGAATAATGTTTATAAATAAGCATAAAGTTACCATATCCTTAAATAATTAAGTTTTACTCACAAAATTGATGTCGCGCACTATACAACGTATAGCATTATTTTCAATATTTTAAAAAAGCTGAGTACTGCATTCACTTAATAACCATATAATTTTATTCTTAATAGATGTACAAAAATGGAATAATGTTTATAAATAAGCATAAAGTTACCATATCCTTATATAATTAAGTTTTACTAACAAAAATGATGTCGCGCACTATGTAACGTATAGCATTATTTTCAATATTTTAAAAAAGCTGAGTATTGCATTCACTTAATAACCATATAATTTTATTCTTAATAGATGTACAAAAATGGAATAATGTTTATAAATAAGCATAAAGTTACCATATCCTTAAATAATTAAGTTTTACTCACAAAATTGATGTCGCGCACTATACAACGTATAGCATTATTTTCAATATTTTAAAAAAGCTGAGTACTGCATTCACTTAATAACCATATAATTTTATTCATAATAGATGTACAAAAATGGAATAATGTTTATAAATAAGCATAAAGTTACCATATCCTTATATAATTAAGTTTTACTAACAAAAATGATGTCGCGCACTATGTAACGTATAGCATTATTTTCAATATTTTAAAAAAGCTGAGTATTGCATTCACTTAATAACCATATAATTTTATTCTTAATAGATGTACAAAAATGGAATAATGTTTATAAGTAAGCAAAAAGTTACCATATCCTTAAATAATTAAGTTTTACTCACAAAATTGATGTCGCGCACTATACAACGTATAGCATTATTTTCAATATTTTAAAAAAGCTGAGTATTGCATTCACTTAATAACCATATAATTTTATTCTTAATAGATGTACAAAAATGGAATAATGTTTATAAATAAGCATAAAGTTACCATATCCTTATATAATTAAGTTTTACTCACAAAATTGATGTCGCGCACTATACAACGTATAGCATTATTTTCAATATTTTAAAAAAGGTGAGTATTGCATTCACTTAATAACCATATAATTTTATTCTTAATAGATGTGCAAAAATGGAATAATGTTTATAAATAAGCATAAAGTTACCATATCCTTAAATAATTAAGTTTTACTCACAAAATTGATGTCGCGCACTATACAACGTATAGCATTATTTTCAATATTTTAAAAAAGCTGAGTATTGCATTCACTTAATAACCATATAATTTTATTCTTAATAGATGTACAAAAATGGAATAATGTTTATAAATAAGCATAAAGTTACCATATCCATATATAATTAAGTTTTACTAACAAAAATGATGTCGCGCACTATACAACGTATAGCATTATTTTCAATATTTTAAAAAAGCTGAGTATTGCATTCACTTAATAACCATATAATTTTATTCTTAATAGATGTACAAAAATAGAATAATGTTTATAAATAAGCATAAAGTTACCATATCCTTATATAATTAAGTTTTACTAACAAAAATGATGTCGCGCACTATGTAACGTATAGCATTATTTTCAATATTTTAAAAAAGCTGAGTATTGCATTCACTTAATAACCATATAATTTTATTCTTAATAGATGTACAAAAATGGAATAATGTTTATAAATAAGCATAAAGTTACCATATCCATATATAATTAAGTTTTACTCACAAAATTGATGTCGCGCACTATACAACGTATAGCATTATTTTCAATATTTTAAAAAAGCTGAGTATTGCATTCACTTAATAACCATATAATTTTATTCTTAATAGATGTACAAAAATGGAATAATGTTTATAAATAAGCATAAAGTTACCATATCCTTAAATAATTAAGTTTTACTCACAAAATTGATGTCGCGCACTATACAACGTATAGCATTATTTTCAATATTTTAAAAAAGCTGAGTATTGCATTCACTTAATAACCATATAATTTTATTCTTAATAGATGTACAAAAATGGAATAATGTTTATAAATAAGCATAAAGTTACCCTATCCTTAAATAATTAAGTTTTACTCACAAAATTGATGTCGCGCACTATACAACGTATAGCATTATTTTCAATATTTTAAAAAAGCTGAGTATTGCATTCACTTAATAACCATATAATTTTATTCTTAATAGATGTACAAAAATGGAATAATGTTTATAAATAAGCATAAAGTTACCATATCCTTAAATAATTAAGTTTTACTCACAAAATTGATGTCGCGCACTATACAACGTATAGCATTATTTTCAATATTTTAAAAAAGCTGAGTACTGCATTCACTTAATAACCATATAATTTTATTCTTAATAGATGTACAAAAATAGAATAATGTTTATAAATATGCATAAAGTTACCATATCCTTATATAATTAAGTTTTACTAACAAAAATGATGTCGCGCACTATGTAACGTATAGCATTATTTTCAATATATTAAAAAAAAGGTGAGTATTGCATTCACTTAATAACCATATAATTTTATTCTTAATAGATGTACAAAAATGGAATAATGTTTATAAATAAGCATAAAGTTACCATATCCTTAAATAATTAAGTTTTACTCACAAAATTGATGTCGCGCACTATACAACGTATAGCATTATTTTCAATATTTTAAAAAAGCTGAGTATTGCATTCACTTAATAACCATATAATTTTATTCTTAATAGATGTACAAAAATGGAATAATGTTTATAAATAAGCATAAAGTTACCATATCCATATATAATTAAGTTTTACTAACAAAAATGATGTCGCGCACTATACAACGTATAGCATTATTTTCAATATTTTAAAAAAGCTGAGTACTGCATTCACTTAATAACCATATAATTTTATTCTTAATAGATGTACAAAAATGGAATAATGTTTATAAATAAGCATAAAGTTACCATATCCTTATATAATTAAGTTTTACTAACAAAAATGATGTCGCGCACTATGTAACGTATAGCATTATTTTCAATATTTTAAAAAAGGTGAGTATTGCATTCACTTAATAACCATATAATTTTATTCTTAATAGATGTACAAAAATGGAATAATGTTTATAAATAAGCATAAAGTTACCATATCCTTAAATAATTAAGTTTTACTCACAAAATTTATGTCGCGCACTATACAACGTATAGCATTATTTTCAATATTTTAAAAAAGCTGAGTATTGCATTCACTTAATAACCATATAATTTTATTCTTAATAGATGTACAAAAATGGAATAATGTTTATAAATAAGCATAAAGTTACCATATCCATATATAATTAAGTTTTACTAACAAAAATGATGTCGCGCACTATACAACGTATAGCATTATTTTCAATATTTTAAAAAAGCTGAGTACTGCATTCACTTAATAACCATATAATTTTATTCTTAATAGATGTACAAAAATAGAATAATGTTTATAAATATGCATAAAGTTACCATATCCTTATATAATTAAGTTTTACTCACAAAATTGATGTCGCGCACTATACAACGTATAGCATTATTTTCAATATTTTAAAAAAGCTGAGTATTGCATTCACTTAATAACCATATAATTTTATTCTTAATAGATGTACAAAAATGGAATAATGTTTATAAATAAGCATAAAGTTACCATATCCTTAAATAATTAAGTTTTACTCACAAAATTGATGTCGCGCACTATACAACGTATAGCATTATTTTCAATATTTTAAAAAAGCTGAGTATTGCATTCACTTAATAACCATATAATTTTATTCTTAATAGATGTACAAAAATGGAATAATGTTTATAAATAAGCATAAAGTTACCATATCCTTAAATAATTAAGTTTTACTCACAAAATTGATGTCGCGCACTATACAACGTATAGCATTATTTTCAATATTTTAAAAAAGCTGAGTACTGCATTCACTTAATAACCATATAATTTTATTCTTAATAGATGTACAAAAATAGAATAATGTTTATAAATATGCATAAAGTTACCATATCCTTATATAATTAAGTTTTACTAACAAAAATGATGTCGCGCACTATGTAACGTATAGCATTATTTTCAATATATTAAAAAAAAGGTGAGTATTGCATTCACTTAATAACCATATAATTTTATTCTTAATAGATGTACAAAAATGGAATAATGTTTATAAATAAGCATAAAGTTACCATATCCTTAAATAATTAAGTTTTACTCACAAAATTGATGTCGCGCACTATACAACGTATAGCATTATTTTCAATATTTTAAAAAAGCTGAGTATTGCATTCACTTAATAACCATATAATTTTATTCTTAATAGATGTACAAAAATGGAATAATGTTTATAAATAAGCATAAAGTTACCATATCCATATATAATTAAGTTTTACTAACAAAAATGATGTCGCGCACTATACAACGTATAGCATTATTTTCAATATTTTAAAAAAGCTGAGTACTGCATTCACTTAATAACCATATAATTTTATTCTTAATAGATGTACAAAAATGGAATAATGTTTATAAATAAGCATAAAGTTACCATATCCTTATATAATTAAGTTTTACTAACAAAAATGATGTCGCGCACTATGTAACGTATAGCATTATTTTCAATATTTTAAAAAAGGTGAGTATTGCATTCACTTAATAACCATATAATTTTATTCTTAATAGATGTACAAAAATGGAATAATGTTTATAAATAAGCATAAAGTTACCATATCCTTAAATAATTAAGTTTTACTCACAAAATTGATGTCGCGCACTATACAACGTATAGCATTATTTTCAATATTTTAAAAAAGCTGAGTATTGCATTCACTTAATAACCATATAATTTTATTCTTAATAGATGTACAAAAATGGAATAATGTTTATAAATAAGCATAAAGTTACCATATCCATATATAATTAAGTTTTACTAACAAAAATGATGTCGCGCACTATATACAACGTATAGCATTATTTTCAATATTTTAAAAAAGCTGAGTATTGCATTCACTTAATAACCATATAATTTTATTCTTAATAGATGTACAAAAATAGAATAATGTTTATAAATAAGCATAAAGTTACCATATCCTTATATAATTAAGTTTTACTAACAAAAATGATGTCGCGCACTATGTAACGTATAGCATTATTTTCAATATTTTAAAAAAGCTGAGTATTGCATTCACTTAATAACCATATAATTTTATTCTTAATAGATGTACAAAAATGGAATAATGTTAATAAATAAGCATAAAGTTACCATATCCTTAAATAATTAAGTTTTACTCACAAAATTGATGTCGCGCACTATACAACGTATAGCATTATTTTCAATATTTTAAAAAAGCTGAGTATTGCATTCACTTAATAACCATATAATTTTATTCTTAATAGATGTACAAAAATGGAATAATGTTTATAAATAAGCATAAAGTTACCATATCCTTAAATAATTAAGTTTTACTCACAAAATTGATGTCGCGCACTATACAACGTATAGCATTATTTTCAATATTTTAAAAAAGCTGAGTATTGCATTCACTTAATAACCATATAATTTTATTCTTAATAGATGTACAAAAATGGAATAATGTTTATAAATAAGCATAAAGTTACCATATCCTTAAATAATTAAGTTTTACTCACAAAATTGATGTCGCGCACTATACAACGTATAGCATTATTTTCAATATTTTAAAAAAGCTGAGTATTGCATTCACTTAATAACCATATAATTTTATTCTTAATAGATGTACAAAAATGGAATAATGTTTATAAATAAGCATAAAGTTACCATATCCTTAAATAATTAAGTTTTACTCACAAAATTGATGTCGCGCACTATACAACGTATAGCATTATTTTCAATATTTTAAAAAAGCTGAGTACTGCATTCACTTAATAACCATATAATTTTATTCTTAATAGATGTACAAAAATAGAATAATGTTTATAAATATGCATAAAGTTACCATATCCTTATATAATTAAGTTTTACTCACAAAATTGATGTCGCGCACTATACAACGTATAGCATTATTTTCAATATTTTAAAAAAGCTGAGTATTGCATTCACTTAATAACCATATAATTTTATTCTTAATAGATGTACAAAAATGGAATAATGTTTATAAATAAGCATAAAGTTACCATATCCTTAAATAATTAAGTTTTACTCACAAAATTGATGTCGCGCACTATACAACGTATAGCATTATTTTCAATATTTTAAAAAAGCTGAGTATTGCATTCACTTAATAACCATATAATTTTATTCTTAATAGATGTACAAAAATGGAATAATGTTTATAAATAAGCATAAAGTTACCATATCCTTAAATAATTAAGTTTTACTCACAAAATTGATGTCGCGCACTATACAACGTATAGCATTATTTTCAATATTTTAAAAAAGCTGAGTACTGCATTCACTTAATAACCATATAATTTTATTCTTAATAGATGTACAAAAATAGAATAATGTTTATAAATATGCATAAAGTTACCATATCCTTATATAATTAAGTTTTACTAACAAAAATGATGTCGCGCACTATGTAACGTATAGCATTATTTTCAATATATTAAAAAAAAGGTGAGTATTGCATTCACTTAATAACCATATAATTTTATTCTTAATAGATGTACAAAAATGGAATAATGTTTATAAATAAGCATAAAGTTACCATATCCTTAAATAATTAAGTTTTACTCACAAAATTGATGTCGCGCACTATACAACGTATAGCATTATTTTCAATATTTTAAAAAAGCTGAGTATTGCATTCACTTAATAACCATATAATTTTATTCTTAATAGATGTACAAAAATGGAATAATGTTTATAAATAAGCATAAAGTTACCATATCCATATATAATTAAGTTTTACTAACAAAAATGATGTCGCGCACTATACAACGTATAGCATTATTTTCAATATTTTAAAAAAGCTGAGTACTGCATTCACTTAATAACCATATAATTTTATTCTTAATAGATGTACAAAAATGGAATAATGTTTATAAATAAGCATAAAGTTACCATATCCTTATATAATTAAGTTTTACTAACAAAAATGATGTCGCGCACTATGTAACGTATAGCATTATTTTCAATATTTTAAAAAAGGTGAGTATTGCATTCACTTAATAACCATATAATTTTATTCTTAATAGATGTACAAAAATGGAATAATGTTTATAAATAAGCATAAAGTTACCATATCCTTAAATAATTAAGTTTTACTCACAAAATTGATGTCGCGCACTATACAACGTATAGCATTATTTTCAATATTTTAAAAAAGCTGAGTATTGCATTCACTTAATAACCATATAATTTTATTCTTAATAGATGTACAAAAATGGAATAATGTTTATAAATAAGCATAAAGTTACCATATCCATATATAATTAAGTTTTACTAACAAAAATGATGTCGCGCACTATATACAACGTATAGCATTATTTTCAATATTTTAAAAAAGCTGAGTATTGCATTCACTTAATAACCATATAATTTTATTCTTAATAGATGTACAAAAATAGAATAATGTTTATAAATAAGCATAAAGTTACCATATCCTTATATAATTAAGTTTTACTAACAAAAATGATGTCGCGCACTATGTAACGTATAGCATTATTTTCAATATTTTAAAAAAGCTGAGTATTGCATTCACTTAATAACCATATAATTTTATTCTTAATAGATGTACAAAAATGGAATAATGTTAATAAATAAGCATAAAGTTACCATATCCTTAAATAATTAAGTTTTACTCACAAAATTGATGTCGCGCACTATACAACGTATAGCATTATTTTCAATATTTTAAAAAAGCTGAGTATTGCATTCACTTAATAACCATATAATTTTATTCTTAATAGATGTACAAAAATGGAATAATGTTTATAAATAAGCATAAAGTTACCATATCCTTAAATAATTAAGTTTTACTCACAAAATTGATGTCGCGCACTATACAACGTATAGCATTATTTTCAATATTTTAAAAAAGCTGAGTATTGCATTCACTTAATAACCATATAATTTTATTCTTAATAGATGTACAAAAATGGAATAATGTTTATAAATAAGCATAAAGTTACCATATCCTTAAATAATTAAGTTTTACTCACAAAATTGATGTCGCGCACTATACAACGTATAGCATTATTTTCAATATTTTAAAAAAGCTGAGTATTGCATTCACTTAATAACCATATAATTTTATTCTTAATAGATGTACAAAAATGGAATAATGTTTATAAATAAGCATAAAGTTACCATATCCTTAAATAATTAAGTTTTACTCACAAAATTTATGTCGCGCACTATACAACGTATAGCATTATTTTCAATATTTTAAAAAAGCTGAGTACTGCATTCACTTAATAACCATATAATTTTATTCTTAATAGATGTACAAAAATAGAATAATGTTTATAAATAAGCATAAAGTTACCATATCCTTATATAATTAAGTTTTACTAACAAAAATGATGTCGCGCACTATGTAACGTATAGCATTATTTTCAATATATTAAAAAAAAGGTGAGTATTGCATTCACTTAATAACCATATAATTTTATTCTTAATAGATGTACAAAAATGGAATAATGTTTATAAATAAGCATAAAGTTACCATATCCTTAAATAATTAAGTTTTACTCACAAAATTGATGTCGCGCACTATACAACGTATAGCATTATTTTCAATATTTTAAAAAAGCTGAGTATTGCATTCACTTAATAACCATATAATTGTATTCTTAATAGATGTACAAAAATAGAATAATGTTTATAAATAAGCATAAAGTTACCATATCCTTATATAATTAAGTTTTACTAACAAAAATGATGTCGCGCACTTTGTAACGTATAGTATTATTTTCAATATTTTAAAAAAGCTGAGTATTGCATTCACTTAATAACCAAATAATTTTATTCTTAATAGATGTACAAAAATGGAATAATGTTTATAAATAAGCATAAAGTTACCATATCCTTATATAATTAAGTTTTACTAACAAAAATGATGTCGCGCACTATGTAACGTATAGCATTATTTTCAATATTTTAAAAAAGCTGAGTATTGAATTCACTTAATAACCATATAATTTTATTCTTAATAGATGTACAAAAATAGAATAATGTTTATAAATAAGCATAAAGTTACCATATCCTTAAATAATTAAGTTTTACTCACAAAATTGATGTCGCGCACAATGCAACGTATAGCATTATTTTCACTATTTTAAAAAAGCTGAGTATTGCATTCACTTAATAACCATATAATTTTATTCTTAATAGATGTACAAAAATGGAATAATGTTTATAAATAAGCATAAAGTTACCATATCCATATATAATTAAGTTTTACTAACAAAAATGATGTCGCGCACTATACAACGTATAGCATTATTTTCAATATTTTAAAAAAGCTGAGTATTGCATTCACTTAATAACCATATAATTTTATTCTTAATAGATGTACAAAAATAGAATAATGTTTATAAATAAGCATAAAGTTACCATATCCTTATATAATTAAGTTTTACTAACAAAAATGATGTCGCGCACTATGTAACGTATAGTATTATTTTCAATATTTTAAAAAAGCTGAGTATTGCATTCACTTAATAACCATATAATTTTATTCTTAATAGATGTACAAAAATGGAATAATGTTTATAAATAAGCATAAAGTTACCATATCCTTATATAATTAAGTTTTACTAACAAAAATGATGTCGCGCACTATGTAACGTATAGCATTATTTTCAATATTTTAAAAAAGCTGAGTATTGAATTCACTTAATAACCATATAATTTTATTCTTAATAGATGTACAAAAATAGAATAATGTTTATAAATAAGCATAAAGTTACCATATCCTTAAATAATTAAGTTTTACTCACAAAATTGATGTCGCGCACAATGCAACGTATAGCATTATTTTCACTATTTTAAAAAAGCTGATTATTAAATTCACTTAATAACCATATAATTTTATTCTCAATTGATTTACAAAAATGGAATAAAGTTTATAAATAAGTCTAAAGTTACCATTTCCTTACATAATCAGCTCAATATATTTGTATATAAATTCGTTGGTAATACAATACACCGGCCGGGGACAAGACTTTTACCGGCAAGCGAGCGATCTCTTGCCGATATATGAAAATTCTAGGTCCCCGGTCCCCGGCTGGGAAACTGAATTACTTTTGACCTGATATTGTGCATATGTATGTATATAGTTTGTTTCATGAAAATTATAAAAAAATAATACTTTTAATATTACCTTATTATATATAAAAATTGAATAATCTTTTTTACTTACATATAACATTTTTCATATTTTTATGAAGTGTTAATATAATTAATTGACGTATTATAAATGTAAAATGATTTATAAGAAGTCAATTAAAAAAATATACACATTAAGTATATATGATATCTATAGAGTACGTGCATATTTTGTTGACATCTAAGTCAAAATTATCTAATTGGAAGTAAACATATGATAGTAAGCAATAATTCCAATTTTTGGCGTACACCAGTATAAGAGTCATTAAAGCACTTGTGCCTTTAAAAGCGTTCCGCTTCACATCGCGATTTTAAACTTGTCACGCGTGCTTTAATGGCATCATAATATACTATTTTTAATCTTAATCGTTATTTATTGACTAGTACTTTAAGGATAAAGTATATATTTTATTATTTTTTCTTATGACGGTGGACCCCATTGTAATAGTAGTAAATAAATTCATATTAATTATTTATAGGAACGAAAACATTGAAATTATAATTTTTAAATTTTTGGATTGTTAGTATCTATTTGAGCTACGGTGTTTGCATGATCCATTACACATACATAGGTGCACATAAGCATTAAGAAGAAAATACTAAAATCAAATATCGAGGAACACAAAACGATCTCTGATATAACCATATCATGTATATAGGCATCAGGTAAAAAAGAAAAAGGTAAATTATATCCGCTATATGTGCAATAAATTCAATTTTTCATGAAGATTATAATAAGAAGCTTAACGAATCTTATTTGGCAACGCGGGAAGCGGCAACGGCGCATTCCAGGAAGAGATATGACGCTGTGCTGTGCGCCGAAGAGGAGGGGGGTTAGTCCCAGCGACTGAAGAATGAACAGACCGCGCACAAGAGTAGGGATTAGATTTGTTCGCCGACAAGAGTCAAGGCGGCGGCGGCGAATTGTTAAAATAATAGCGGCGGCGGCGGCGCGCCGGCGTATGTTCTTTACTTTTTGACGGCGACGGCGTACTTGCTGTTTCAGCGGCGCGCCGGCGTTTTAATACAAATACTGATGTGATTTACTCTATCATACCTATATAGAACGTAAACTACAATTTTTCTTTACAATTATGAATTATCGCGTATGAATATAATTTAGTTTACGGAGAGTGGCGATAATGAACTTCGTTTTGCTGTTATAGTTGGAGAAACAAATATTTGGAACTGACTTATGCAGGGTTTACAATCTTTTATGGACGGTTGGGTTTGTTTGCGGTCAGGACTCATAAATTATTCGAACTTGAAGGCATCAATTTTAGGGTAAGAAATGGGCCGTACTAAAAAAAATCATACTCAATGTTTGTATAAAATTTGTAAATTGAAACTATATAATAAATAAAAAAACAAAACAAAATTTTAGTTTATTAACTACATATAAAAAAACAACACATAGTAATATAGAGATTTAGTACAGAGTGCATAGCACACTGCAGTCAGATAAAGAAAACAAAATACATTATAACAAAAAACAACATATTACAATATTGTTATTTGAATACAGATTTAAAAGTACATAATTAGGAAACATCTTATAATATTTCAATCTCTTTTCACTTTACAAATTGACGTTAGAAGAAAGAAGAAATACACTTAAAACGAATTATTATTTTAATACAGATTTAAAAGTACATCTTGAATGCAAATTTCGGGTACGGCCCAGGACAGAAAACTCTACCTGTCTCCGAGTACCAAAACCGCAAAGTCCATAAAACTTTATAATGACCAATTGGAAGAATCTATAATAAGTTCCAAATATTTGTTTCTCCAACTATACTGTAAATCCTGTAACAGAAAATACTCGCTCACTGGTAGTACTAGTACCAGTACCAGTTAAATATAGCATTCTCATTTTCTTTCTGATCTGATAGTTTTCTATACATTTTTTACAATACACTGTAATTCTCGCTATTTGATTTTGAACACTAAAGTTATTCTATTCTATTGCAGACAGAAAATCCCTATCTAAGAATATAACGGGAAATTCAAATATTTTCACTATTAATTGATTACATATAACAAATACATAAACTATAATTCTAGCAAATAAAAAATAAATAGTAATTCTTCAAAAAAAAAAAACAATTTCAGTCTCTGGTCTCCATCTGCTACTTATTTATAAGTACATACATGCTTTTAACATGTTTTTTAATGTGATCGGAGCCCTCATTAAATATGCAGCAGTTAATTCACTACATCGGTATAGGTGATTACTATATTATATAAGAACAATTTCTGCATGGCGCGAATGTTTAAATATTTTCCAAATTTTATATATAAAAAAATTACCACAAAATTGAAAAATCCTTCAATCCCTGGTATACTTAAAAATCCTACGATTTGGGAACACTGTGTACAGTACAGATGACAGATCAGAAAAGCAATAAGCAGTGTTGAAAATCTCAGGAAAACAATTTCTGTACGTTAATATTACTTTCAAAAATATTTGCGATTAATATGATTTTATTTACTGAATATATAACCATTTATTATAGTATAATTACTTAATACAGACGAGAACAACGACGGCGCGTCGTACAATAGATAGGCGGCGCGCCGGTAATTGAAACAACGGCGGCGGCGGCGTGAAAAATATGTCGGCGGTGGCGGCGTGGCGCTGCGGGCACAGGTCTAGTAGGGATACGCAATCGAAAGATAGTATTGATATTTTTACTAATATAAAGTATCGGAAAGAAGTATCGATAAGTACTCAAATATCGATTTGAAAATATCAATATTAGTAAATATCGATACAAAAGGACCAAAGAAGTTATATTAATTAATAACATGTAAATAAAAAATAAATTATGACATTAAAAAAACAAGATATATTTATTTTGTACAAAATCTTCGAAATAATATTATATTAAAAAATATAATGTATAATTATAAATAAAAGTACAAATTCTAGAAAAACCTGCAGCTGCAACAAGAGTTAGTCGAACATGAGCAGTGTGATTGCACGCGTGACGCGCGTACAATAAACTTTAAGTGTACCTATCTATTGTTAACCACTGTAATTATACATGTATAATTGTATTTATATTTAATACGTAATGTTCAATACAAAACTGAATATAGTGGCCTACAATGCATATATTTTCCTATATTTCACTAAATTACTATTTAACACAAATATTACATTTTGTTTAAAATAAAAATCTAATAATTCTAATTTGGCGGTTATTGGAAAATGTGGAATATTTATTTACATTAAAATATATTTTGTTGTTATTTAAACATAAGATTGAATGGGTGTGCAGATCTACAGAAATCCATATAAGGGTGACTTTATTTACGGTTTTTAACGCAAATATTACATTTTGTTTAAAATAAAACCCTAATTCTAATTTATAACTCAATTGTTTATAATTATTGTAGGTGGGTGGTTATTGTTAATATTTAAAACCGATTTCTACGTTTTTTGTTAAGCTATATGTAAATTTTTAAACATTGTGAGAATATAACTCAATTGTTTATAAATATTATAGCTGGGTGGCGGTGATTGCAAAATGTATATTATGTATTTATATTAAAATATATTTTGTTTTTATTTAAACACAAGATTAAATATTAACGCAAATATTACATTTTGTTTAAAATAAAACCCTAATTCTAATTTGGTGATTTTTGCAAAATGTGGATTACGTATTTAAATTAAAAAATACTTTGTTGATATTTAAACACAAGATTAAATTTTTGTGGAGATCTACAAATATCCATGCGCTGATGAATTTATTTACGATTGTTAACGCAAATATTACATTTTGTTTAAAATAAAACCCTAATTCTAATTTGACGGTTATTGCAAAATGTGGATTACGTATTTAAATTAAAATATATTTTGTTGATATTAAATTAAGATTAAATTTTTGTGCAGATCTATAAAAATCCATACGCTGATGACTTTATTTATGATTTTTAAAATAAGAGTTTATTAAGGAAAGCATAATAATTAATATTTATTATTCCAGTTTTACAATTTTCCAGATGAAGTAGAATAGTTTCTTGATAAACAAAAGTATTAGTTACTGTTGAAGACGCTTGTTAATATTACATATTCATTCACATTCTTCCATTTCTTGGGAGTCACACTACACCATAAAGTCTTTGTATGCATATTCATATTGTCTGGTCGATTTTTGGGGAATAAAACTAAAAATTTCACTTTGCAGTGCTTCTAACACTTCAGGAGACAAATTGTCTTTGTCACTTTATGATATCATTTTAATTGCTTGAATATTTTACTTGCAATATGTGAATTATGATGCGAATCGCGAACGTCGCAGAAAATTTAAGATAAAAATCTGATGTGACCAACACAATACCTCCCGCTATTTACCTATGGGGTCTCGTTGCCGCGTTGCCTGATGTCTGGTCGCGAATCTGGGGAATCCGATTCGATCCCGATCAACACCAAATAATTCGAATTTTAAATGGCATAAAATTCACCCTCCTGATAAACGTCCGCACAATACAAATATGTCATTATCATTACCGAAATGTGTGTATAAATCAGATTAGCACACCCAGCAATGGATAATATGCCTTGATAATATATTTATTTCTTTCTTTATTTAAATAAAGGGTTTTCCAATAAGAGGTGTTATTTTGATATTCAAAGAAAAATGCCATTTTTTAATATAAATGATCGGATGTTTATTTCATTATAAAGAGGAAGGTATGCCGTTAATAGTGGAAAATAACATCAGGCAAATGACCACCACGACCACGCTGACAGGACAATATCCTTTTCATGAAATTTTCCATAACCAAATCGCAAAGTGGCTGTCCTATGTCCTCGATAGCCTCACGAATTCCATCTTTGAGGTCTTGAGTCGACGCTGGGCAGTTGGCGTAGACCTTCTCTTTCACGTGGCCCCAAAGAAAGAAGTCGCAAGGTGTTAAATCACAAGATCTCGGTGGCGAGAGATAACACGGTCCGGAAACTTTTCCCGTAAAAGATCAATGGTTTCGTTGCTTGTGTGGCACGTAGCGGCGTCTTGTTGAAAGTAAACGTTGTCCAGATCAATACCATCCAATTCCGGCCATAAAAAATCGTTAATCATCTCTCGATAGCGCAATCCATTCACCGTAACTGATGCTCCAGCCTCATTTTCGAAAAAGTAAGGTCCAATGACTCCGCCGGACCATAAACCGCACCAAACAGTCACACGTTGAGGATAGAGAGGCTTTTCAACAATAAATCTTGGGTTTTCTGAGCCCCAGATGCGACAATTTTGTTTGTTGACGAAGCCACCGAGGTGGAAATGGGCCTCATCACTCAAGATGATTTTTCGATGGAATTCCGGATCATTTTCATGCATTTCAACGACCCAATCAGCAAAGACACGACGTTGTTGATGATCGGCCGGCTTGAGTTCTAGTGTTACCTGGACTTTATAAGCCTTAAGACCCAAATCTTTATGCAAAATACGGTGTAATGACGTTTGTGGAATGCCTAATTCCAAAGAACGACGAGGAATGGACAAACCTGGGTTTTCTTCAACACTTTTAATAATTTCAATGCGTTGTTGAAGCGTGTATCGTTCCATTTTTATTAATGGCGTAGTTTCTACTTGTCAAACGTCAAAAAATGACAGCTTCAAAAGCGACATCTACCGAAATAGCGGGCTATTCAAAATAACACCTCTTATTGGAAAACCCGATACTTACCTGCACATTTACGAATGCTACAAATTATGTACTTTAAGTTCCATTCCATAAAACTATTGTTCTATTTACAATTTTCCTTTTAAAACGTTACTCTTATTAATTTGAAATTATTATGTTTTTGACAGTGATATTTATCTGTCAGTTACATACATTTGAGCTGAACTATGTAACCATGGAAATGTGTTTAAAGCATAAGCTCCGAGATATAATTTTTATATTACTTTATAAATTTATCCATAAAATATATAGAAAAAGTATTAAAGCAAACTTGTAGAAAATGGAATAATCTTTAATTTTTATAACAACAAATTGAGAAAAAATATATTTAAAGGTATTTTTGTAAGAAAAACAGTCTTGAGCTTCAAGTAAACTGTCATTTCCGGTTATCCGATTGCCACCAAAATCTAATGGCTTCTTTCCATATTAGAGTAAGGTAGAAATACATGGTTTCAAAACTTTCTGAATGATAGTATTTGAGTTAAAACGACACACACACACACACACACACACACACACACACACACACACACACATACACACAGACATCATCGTGAAAATGTTAAAAATGGATTCTAGGGACCTTAAAACGTGGTTATTTACTAAAATCTCGATATGCGATTTTTAGCACGATCCCTATACCTCCCTTACCAAGGGTAGCGGGAGGTAAAAATTAAAACGTTTGTTTGGCATCTATTGTCAACTAGTAGTCAACTCCTGGTTTAATAGCAATTATAAATATAGTTGTCACGGTAATATAAAATGTCATAATAATTAATCTTAAACGTCAAAATTCTTTATATTTTTATTAATTTTGGAACATAGTTTTCGAAAAACATTGTATGACTTGATTGCGAACTGCTTTTACATTCTTGAATGTAAAAGTAACATTTCGCAATCTAGAATAAAAAATAACAACTTGCAATAAATAAATAAACTTTTTAAACGCCTATGTTTTTAGTATAATTTTTACCATTGTTAATTTTCTGGACCTGGTAATTCAAACTACAGTGCCTCAATTACCCACAGTGGCGACATACGATGTCATCCGCCAAGTTTATGCTAAATTAAAATAGACGATATATGAAATTTACACATCACATTTACTTGTTTATGTTTTAAATGTTTAAATTGATTATATGTAATTCAAACTATTTTGCAGCGCCATTAGTTACTTTCTTTGTCGTATTACAATGATTCTAAATAGCCCCTTAGCACCATCTGTCGAGTTTCATGTAGTTATGCTGTTTCCCGCTAGGGGATTAAGGCTAAAACTGTGTTTGGGAAGCCTTTTAGAAGTATAATTGCGTACAAACTTATTTTGGCGATGTTACACAATTTAACACTACCAAATTATGCGGATAAATTAATAGCAGTAGCTACTTTAAAAGATATGCTTAAAACATACGTTTACATACAAATAATACGAATTATCCCTTGGGAATAGGAAGCCATGAAGCCATCTATATATTGGCTTCGGATACCATGTTTTCAATGCATGCATGGCTTCGCAAACATAGAAAAATGAATATATATATATATATATATATATATATATATATATATATATATATATATATATATTACAACTTTTATTGGACCAAAATAGTCAACTCCAACATAGGTAAATGGTCGAGTAAAGGCAGCTAATCTTGCTATAGGTAACGAAGCCATTTCTGTTGTACATGGCTTCAAATTAGATAGTTTACATTTTGGGCATTCAAACTTTATACGTTTTAATAGTGGTCGTAATTTTCCAATACAAAATCTTTGTCGCAGTTCATTTATTACAGTTTCATGATGTATGTGATAATACATTTCATGATATTTTCTTACAAGTAATTTTGTTACGTGATGACTTCGATCAAGAATTACTGGTTCTTCGAAGTTATGATCCACATAACTTGCAGCATTAATTCTTACTTTTACCCGCAGTACTCCATTAGAATCCAGGATTGGGGATCTATAAATATAGATAGGACTTTTTGATTCAACAGTTACAAACTGCTTCTCTTCGTCTGTAGTAATTTGTGATAATTTACTAATTTCTTTTGGAAAACTTTCTCTTTGGGCTAATTTATATATCGTCGCTGCTGCCTTCTGTAATTCTTCCCTGTTTAGTGGTCCTTTATTAATTGGTACCTGTGATCCTTTTGATCTTAAACATTCAATATATCTGCGTACGTAGGCAGCTGTTCTTAGTAATCTTGTCCAGTCAGAGAACTTTATAAAATTAATGACTGGTTTCAAAGTTTGATGAACTGCTACAACTAATTCTTCGTACAATTTAGGAACTTCGATGTTTTTTGGCCATTCCTTTTCATTCTTCAAAAGAAATGAAGGACCTTGATACCATCGACTGGTTATTTGAAAATAAGATTTTGATCGTTTTGTTGCATCATCTGCTACATTGTCTTCAGATGGTACAAAACGCCAGTTTTTTATATCAGTTGTATCTTGAATTTCTGCCACTCTGAATGCTACAAATTGACCTTTAATTCGTTTTGCGTCTGAGCGCAACCAACTTAAAACTGTTTTTGAATCTGTCCAGAAATATATTTGTTTCGGCTTTATTGAGAGAGATCCTAATACACTTACACCATATCTGGCATCAATTAAAGCTGCTATTAATTCTAATCTGGGTATAGATAGTAGTTTCAGAGGAGCAACTCGTGTTTTGGCTCCAATCAATGAACATTCTATAGTTTCATTAGATTTTATTCTTATGTAGTCTACTGCTGCACACACGTCTTTACTAGCGTCCACAAATATATGTATTTCACTTTGTACATCTTTCCAGTTCTTGACATTTCCAAGGTAACAACGTGGAATTTGCAATTTTTCAATGTTTGGCAATAATTTTACCCAATTCAACCATTTAATCATATGGTCCTCTTCAATGATATCATCCCAATCTATTTTTGAACGCCATATTTCTTGTAAAAGTACTTTTAGTTGTGTCAGGTAATGTGCTATTAACCCCAAAGGATCATAAATGGACATTAGTATTCGAAGAATGTCTCTTTTTGTTGGTGTTCGGATACCACTGAGTACTTCTTCATTTCCTTTGTTATATTTTAAAGAATATGAAAATACATCATTATTCATATTCCACCACATTCCAAGAACCTTTTCTTGATGAGAATCCATGTCATATTTTTTCCTTTTTCCTTTGTACTTGCTTCTAATATTTGGGTCACATTTGCTGAATTTGATTTCCATTTTCTTATGTCGAAACCTGCTTTTGCGTGGATCCACTTGATTTGTCTAGCTAGCTCAATAGCTTCTTGTTCAGTATCTACGCTTGTCAATAAATCATCCACGTAATGATCGTTTAAAATTGCATTAGCTGCTTCGGGATATTCGTCTTGAAATTCTTTAGCATTAATATTCTTCACGTATTGCGCTGAACTGGGAGAACATGTAGCCCCAAAGGTCATTACCTGCATCACATAAGTTTCAGGAGATTTCGAGGAGTCAGTTTGTCGCCACAGAAATCGTTGAGCATGCTGGTTTTCGTCATTTATTAGAACTTGATGAAACATTTCTGCAATGTCGCCAGTAAAGGCAATTTTTCTTTCTCTAAATCTGTGTAGTACACCAATTAATGACGCAAGTTGATCTGGACCTTTTAAAAGCATGGAATTTAATGAAACGCCGTCTATCTTCGATGCCGCATCCTAAACCATTCTGACTTTTCCTGGTTTATTTAGATTAAAAACAGGAAATATTGGAAGATACCAAGTTCGTTTATGATTTTCTTTTAAATCAATTTCTGATAACTTCCTTATATAACCTTTTTTAACATACTCATCTATTTGTTTTTGCATAATAACTTTCAACTCTTTATTCTTGTTTAATCGACGTTCCAAAATTTCTAGACGATGAACTGCAGTCACTTCGCTATCTGGAAGATTTTCATAGTCAGTTTTCCATAGTAATCCAGTCTCGAAACGATTTCCTACTCTTTTTGTCGTCGATTTCATCATGTTCATAGCTCTTCGTTCTTCTTTTGATGCTATTGAATCCTTCGGTAATCTAACTTCTAAATTTTCTAAACTGAAGTAACTCTTTACCATACGATTCCATTCTTCATTGCAATCGTGACAAGAATTGTGGAAGTTACAGGATTTGAAAATTCTATTATCTGTACAGTCAAAATTAGCACATATAGTCCATCCTAATCTTGATTTTATGGCTATAGGCTCATGTTCCTTTCCTTCTCTAATTTTCTGTGCAATGCCCAATTTCCAGTTATTAAGACCGATAAAAATTCCTGGCTTAGAATTATAAGATTGAACAGATAATTTCTGTATATGATTGTATTGTTTTAATAATTCATCATAATGAAGATTTTGCTTTGGTAGATTTAACGATTTTACAGTCTGAACTGATTTCAAATTATACTGTTTTGCACCTTTATATGTTCCGCTTATTTTTAATGATAAATGCATTGATTCTTCCTCAATTCTTTGGGTCTCGTTGGTCCACTTGATACATAGAGTAGATGTAGGTCCTTGTAATTCTAATCTTTTGGCAAACTCTTCTTCTAGGAATGTCGCATCTGAACCACTGTCTATAAATGCTAACGTTGAGATTTGTTTACTTCCATTGTATAAAACTACTGGTATATATTGAAATAACACAGCATTCTTAATTGATAAATGAGTATTTTGACATTTAATTGATGAAGGAAATACTCTTCTTTCTCTATCTTCATGTAACAGTGGATGATGTTGCAACTTGCAGTTTTATTTACCACATTCTACGGGCTCCGGACACTCTTTCTTGTACTCCCAAGCATGTTTGAGACATCTTTTACAGATATGAAGTTTTTTTATTATCTTCCATCTTTTGTATACTGTCAGCTCTCTAAATTCTTGGCATTGTTCTAGAGATTTACAGGCGTTCTTGCAAACTGGACACTTTACTTCATTCTTCATATGCACATTTAAATGATTTGACAATTTACTTGTTTTATCGTTTGACAAGCTGTCATTTGCTACATATTTTGGATTAATCCGCCAGGCACACATAGCTATTTCATTTAGCCACTCTCCAAATGCCACTATTCCAACCTTTGTCAAGGACTCACTATGCCGTGATCATTCTAACTTCATATAAATGGGAAGTTTTTCTACTAATTCTTGAACTAAAAGTGGATTATTGTCATATTCGAAGAGATTTGACGCTTCTAGTGTAGCACATAAATTCTGAACTGCTGCTGAGAATTCTATAAGCGTTTCTAATTTATTGATGTTGACAGCGGGGCATTTTCTGATCTTCATTATTTGTGTATTTATTATCAGTTCAGGCCGACCAAACATATTTCTTAATGTTTCTATTATCTTCGGTACGCACTTGGGTAATGATAATTGGCACCCAATAATTTCTCTTGCTTTACCTTTCAAAGCCTTTTGCAATCTTATTAGGTTTTCATAATTGGTAAAACCCATTACTTTAGTTGAGTACTCATATGCACTTATGAATACTGCCCATTCTTCCGGTTTACCAGTAAATTGTGGTAGGTCTTTAGCTACTGAATTTCGTGCTGCTAGCTGACACTGAGATAACTTTGGTACAATAGTCTCATATGTCTCCATATTATACAGTCTATTTTTTAGATGTGGTTCCTGTGTTAAGGAAATATTTGACATTTCATCATTGGATGAATGACTCATTTCACTCTGTTCTTTGAGTAACTGCTTTTTCTCTTCAAGCAACTTTCTTTCTCTTTGCAGAATTTTTTCTTCTAGTTGTAGCAATTCTTCTTTCTTCTTTAGCGCCTTACGCTTGGAAGATTTACTACTCCTACTGCTTAGTGTGCTTGCTTTTTTCGTGCAGTTTTCTTTCGAGGTTCCAGGCATTAAACTGCAGTTTCTACATAACCACGGATTAATCATTCTTGCCTTTTCCTCAGACATATTAACACAGTTAAGATGGTACCATGTCTTACATGATTCATCGCATAAAACCATTTCATCATTATCTGATTCGAAACATAATGGACATTGACCATTTCTTTGTTGACTCGAAATATTTTGCATTGACATTTTCAAATACGAAATTTGAGAAATTGTTAAAAATTGTCTTATTTATTCTTACATTCTATACTATTTCAGCTCAAACATCTAAAAAACCTTTTTACTTCTTTATTTTTTTATTTAACTGCTATTTGAAGATTAGTTGTTTAGAAGGCTCAAATTTCCTGAAATATTTACATTAATATTAACAATACAAATATTAAATTAATACAATAAATCCTTACGGTATAGAATTATGCAAATTATTTTTATAATTTCAAATACTTATGTCACTTATATTTTTGTTTTCCGGGTTATAGATTTTCAACCTAAAATTTTGCCCGGTTACTTGATAAAAATATTTTAGTTTTTAACAAAATATATATATATATATATATATATATATATATATATATATATATATATATATATATTTGTTAATTCCTTGGTTTAGTAGTTTTTCATACACCCTTCCTATTGAGTTTAATACTCTAATTCTTCGGTAATTCTTGTAATCATTTTTATTTCCCTTTTTATGTATATATATATATATATATATATATATATATATATATATATATATATATATATATATATATATATATCTTTTCTTTCAGTCTTCTGGCAGTTACTCCCCTGTCATACATTTATTCAAAAAGTCGGTGGGGGTGCGGGTTTTAATAGTTCTATTGGTATGTCTCCAGGGCCAGAAGCTCTTCCGTTTTTGAAAAGCAATATATTTTTTCTGTATTTCTTTTGCTGCGATGGGTTCTACTTCTCCGCTAGTATTCGTTTCTTCGTCTGTATAATTTTCTTTAAGAAATTCTGGTCTCTCTTCTTTAAATAACTTTGTATAGTATTCTACCCATTTGATGTATTGTGCCTCTTTCATTTTTTCATTTTCAGTTATTTCATAATTTTCCATGATTCGCTAGTTTTAGTTCCTCCCATGTAGTTATCAACAAAGGCATATTTTTGTTCCCAGATAAATAGCCTTTATTTTTCGGTAAGCCTTGTCAGAGGCTTAGCTATGTTGACGAATCCAGGTACATATGTTGATAGTAAGTAAACAAATCAAGGAAACTTCTAAGTTCATGTTTGTTTCTAGGTACTGGCCAGTCACTCACAGCCCTTATTTTCTCCGGGTCAACTGCAATACCCTTATCAGAAACTACGTGTCCAAGGTAATTAACTTCTCTTTGGAACAAATAACACTGCTTTGGGCTGAGCTTCAGGTTAGCCTTCCTCAGTCTCTGGAAAACCTCTCCTAAATTCTTTATGTGGTCCTCGAACATGTTTCCTACCACAATAGTATCGTCCAGATAAACAAAATATGTTCTTCAAGATAGCCCAGCCAATATTATTTCAATGAGTCGTTCAAACGTTGCAGAAGCATTGCAGAGCCCAAATGGCATTACGGTAAATTGCCAGAGTCCGTTACCGATGGTGAAGGCTGTATTCTCCTTGTCTTTTGCATTCAAATCTACTTGCCTGTATCCGCTCTTTAGATCCAGAGTGGAGAAAATCTTCAATCCAGCCAAAGTGTACAGTGTATCGTCTGTTCGAAGTAGCGGGTAGCTATCCTTCTTCGTTACGTTGTTAATTTGACGATAATCCCCACAAAATCGTGTGGAACCATCCATCTTCTTCACTAACACCGCTGGTGAAGCCCATGAATTGCTTGAAGGTTCGATTACACCTTCCATCTTCATGTCCTAAATAATTCTTTCAGTTTCCTCACGCTTCGCCAATGGCAGTCTTCTTGCTTGTTGGCGGATTGGTTTTGCGTCTCCGGTGTCTATTTTATGGCGAACTATATTAGTTATCCCTTTGGCTTTATTGTCAAACTGGAACACATCTTGAAAATTCCAATTACTTTTTATCTCTCCCTAAGAGAGGTATTGGATTCATGCTAAAAATCGCATATCCAGATTATATTGAATAAACACGTTTTAAGGTCCCTATAATCCGATTTTAACATTTTTACGATGATGTCTGTGTGTGTGGATTTGTGTGTGTATGTGTGTATGTGGGATGTTGGAAGGACGATTACTCAAAAACTATAAGACTTTATTTGTTTAACTACGTATTTCCCAATCGGACATTCATGGGAAGATCTGAAAAGATTTTGGTAACAATTGGACAACCGAAAGTAGAAGATTCTTGAAAAAAAAATCTTCTAAATATTATTTTTTGAAAAAAATTTCTTGGTAATATTAAAGAAAATTAAATTCTCCATCTGATATATTTAAATAATTTATTACATATTTTATAGATTTAGAGATAAAAGAAATATAATATATAAAATAATAGATTATAATAAATTTTACAGCCGAAAGAATGCCATGAAAAATTTAAATTGTTTGTAAATGACAAATAAATGTCAGTGTCAGAAATCCGGAGACATTACTGAAGACTTTTTCTGGGAAGTACATTATTTCTTAATGTATTAATAGTTAAATATTTAATATTATAGGTATATTACACATACCCTTCAGAAATACTGTTACTCCTGTAACAGTGGTCGAGTGGATTCTACCGCTGTTACTTGTTTTTAAAATGAATCACAAAATTATCGTTTATAACGATTGTAAATATACTATACTTACGGTTTACCAAACTTAGTTGCAAAATATTACCAAAAAAACTAGACAAGGGAAAGATGTAGGTATACAAGAAAATAGTCAGATAAATAATATTAAAATTATTAAATATATTCAAAATAAGAATAAGGGGAAATATAATAATAATTAAAAGTGTCGACGAGTAGGTAATACAATAATTGAAACCATAAAATAAAGCTGCAGGGCTCCTTACAAAATAAAAAAGATGTACAAGAATTTATAGTTCTCTTTAACACAACGAATGCATGTTCAAACAAAAATTACAAATCTCCAATTTACATAAATAATAATAACAGTGTTGCAAATACACGCACTTAATAACAAATAAAATTTATAATCTTTACTTACAATTTAACATTGCTGATCAGGTCAGATGGTTGCTTGGCTGAAAGTCCCACAACAGTCACGATTAAAAAGCACTACCGAGAGATGCAGAATCTCGAATGAATGGCGAATAAATGCTGAATGCTTGACTGAGAGTGAAAATGAATGCGTGCATGAGCCCCTAACACGGGGGTATGTGTTAGTTATCTCACCACTGCGAGAGTGGTGGAAGATTTTAAAATAACTTTCTCACGTGGTAGAACTTTAGCTGCGTCCGATATTGCATCTGGAACGCATAACTCGCAAAACCGGACGCATAAGAAATATTATCTTGGGGGTTGTGAGACTTTGGCCTGCGATAACATACATATTAGTGTGACAATTCCAAATGTACGAAAATCTCATGGTTTAAGATATCATACTGTTACACTCCCGACAATGATTTGGAAACATCTAGAAAAATTAGAAGAGTAGGACAAAATTTCTTCATGGAATGAATTTAAATTAAAAAAATCTAAATATAAGGAATAGATATAAGTAGAATTTTTGGTGTAGAGTGTAGGTATACAAGAAATGTTAAATACATTAGGGCGCGAGCAGTCATGTGACTTTGTTGGCCTTGACAAGCAGATATGGAGGCCCATCTCAGAATGATAGCTAGTAATTAAATATATAGATGTCAAATATAATTTCTCATTCTAAATTTAGTGATTTTCCAATTCCATGTGGTTTATTTTCCTCGACAAGTAAATTCCACACTCCTGGTGACAAGTTAACTACGTGAATTTAGAAAATCTTGAAATTTTTAATGGAAAATTCTAACATTTCACATCTATGTACATAATTACTAATTATCATTCTGAAACGGGCCCCCACATCTGCTTGTCAAGGCCAACAATGTAACATGTCTGTTCGCGCCCTATACTTATGTAACAAAAAAGGAAGTGGCGAGAGGTATTGTGCTGGCCACAACAGATTTTTTTTTGCCTTGGTTCTTTGGTCGGTGGTCAATTCTTGAACCGATGTTGATATCTGGTTGAATAAAGTGCCCGAAATTTCCTGATAAGCGTTTCCTTGGCCTTTACAGTTCGAATAATCGAGGATACTGTCAAGCATTCTCCTACAATTGTCCCCCTTTTAGGAACAACAGGATAAAAATTTATGTTCATTATTCGAACTGGTATTACCTGTCTGACTTTAATCAATGATTTTACAACAATAACTCCAGTGCGAGTTTTGATATTATCATTTCTAGGATCAAGCATAATACTTCGTTCTGGGAGGGTAACGTCTTCGGCCATTAGTACGAGCACAGCTTCGTCGTCTCGTGGATTTAATACGAGTTCTTTTTCATTGACCAACATAACTCCATTCTCCAGGTCAAGCTTAAAACCGTACTTTTTCACTGCTTCCATACCGAGTATTAATTCACCTTCAACTTCAGTTACCAGCGCACGATGTTTACAGAAGATGTAGTGATGGTCACATCAAAATATTTCTCCTAATGCGGTAGCTTGTTCTCTCGTCGCTGTGTGTAATCGCCACGTGGTTGATTAAAGATACGTCTTGCCTGTTTTCTTTGCTTACTCGGATCTAATTATAGTTTTTGTCGTACCCGTATCCAGTAACATTTTCAGTGGCCTTTCATCAATAAAGCCATCCACGTAGATGCTGTTGGCTTGATGATGAAGGGAATGCGACGTAACTGATGGATTGTGGGGCTACTAGATTACGGGTCGGTGATTGCCCCTTCGCATCAACCCGACTTATTTTTCTGAGTCCTTTTCTTCCTTTGTCGATTTCGCCTTCATTTGCATTTTCTGCAAAGTCTCTGCGGATGATCCAGTTCACCGCAATTCCAATAGCGGAGTTTCATACTTCCAGTAAACATTTCACTTTCAATTCGTCGCAACCCGTCATTTAAATCTTCCGTGTTTTCATTTGTCTCAGTATCAATATTTCGCACTTGCGATTGGTTACGTGAAGTTGGTTTAGCAGCTTCATGTTCTAATGCACATGACAGTGCGTCGATCAAAGTTTTGGTTGAACCAATCGCAGTGTTTGCTGAGTTTCGCCGTCTCGAACCCTGTAGATGTATGATTGAATGGCCAGGTACTTCAAAAGGCTGTCAGGCGCTGTAAGATGTGCTAGAGCTACATCGGCGTCAAACTCTTAAAGGCTTTATTTTGAACTCTGATACCGGTTCCTCAGTTGCGTCTGGTACACCTGCTCCAAATGCGTATTTCCATACCGCATATCCAACCGCTTGATTAGTTGGTCGTAGTCCTCTTGTTCTTCTTCTTTCAGCGTTGGTAGGATGTCGATAGCCTCTCCAGGTCATTTGTTTGATTTCAATGAACTTAAATTTTTTATAACAAAACAAAATAAACACAAAATACTTTTAAAAGAATGTTTATTGATTACCCTAAATAAAACTTTATGTACTGACAACCATACTGACTATGATGGATGTTTGAAATTCGCGACACCCATTCCCAATGTGGTCGAAGAATAAGGGATTTTTGATTTTATACTGTTTTCACTTGCTCATCTTAACGCTTTCCGTTAAGTTTAGTCTTATGTCTCACTTCGAAGATGGCGGACGACTTCTCTACTTTTATTAAAGTTAAAAAAAAATTAATTTAGGATTACAACCGTTACATGTTAGTCGCTTTACACGTTCACAACTTCGGGTAACTATTTTTTACTATAAAGTTTCTTACCTTTGATTTTTAAAAAAAAATTCTTGTTAACGTGTTTTTTCTTGCGCATAACATGGAGATAAAGACTCTTCGCACCCCTCGTGGTCACAGATATTTTAGGAAAGGCGGCCTATGTATCCATGTTTTTTGAAGTTTAAATTTAAAATATTTTTTTCTATGTCCATCACTTTCTTAAAATTTGACTGCTTATACGACTTGTTGCTTATTATTATTACACCTCTCCTTAATTTTTTTCTAAAGCAATCGATACGAATACGTATCCAGATAAATTTAAACCTACAAGAATTGTTCCAGTTTTTAAACGCAGATTAGCAGTTACAGGCCCATATCAATTTTAACGGTATTAGCCAAAATATTTGAATCTATTTTTGTGTAGAAAAAGCAATTAGTATTTATCAACATAGTTTTTTGCCTGGCAGATCAACTACTACAAATTTATTCCCTTTCGCACATGATGTATCCTCGGCTCTTGATAGGCAAGTTGATGTACGGTATACAGACTTTGCCAAGGCCTTTGACAGAGTTGACCATCAAGTTTAGATTTTAAAAAGTTAACCTATACGGTTTTTCCTCAAATGCAATATTTTTTAAAAAATCTTATTTGTTTTATAGATCTCAGTATGTACAACTTAATTCTTCAAGCTCTGATACTATTGTATCTACATCGAGCGTACCATAGGGCTCCAATTTAGGGCCACTATTGTTCTTAATTTTCGTAAATGATTTGCCAGCTATGCTAAACTTTTGTAAACCTTTATTATACGCCGATGATCTTAAAACTTTACGATTAATTTAGAATTAGATTGTACAAAACTTCAATTAGATATCCACCAGCTCATAGAATGGTGTGATGCTAATAAATTATATTTTAATATCGAACAAATGTATGATTATGTCATATACAAGATAGATTCTACCAATACATTTTGACTACCATATGTCTAAAATTAAAATTAAAAGAGTCTTTGAGTGCACTGATTTGGGCGTTATTTCAAGACAGATTTCAGATTTCAATTGCATATATCTATATATGTAACAGTGCTTATAAAATAATGGGATTAATTATACTTAATTCTAATTCTTTTTCCCAATGCAGTACTTTAATTAAATTATTTAATACTCTGGTCAGACCTAAACTCGAATATCTGTAGTTTGGTCGTGTAATACTAAAATTTATTGTGATATGATAGAGAAAGTGCAAAATAATTCTTTAAAATTATTGTATTTCAAGTGTTTTGGTGTTTACCCAAACTTTACGTCGTATGAGATACTGTTGGGACGTTGGTGGAAATTGACCAATGTATGGATTGCCAAATGATAATACTTGACAATAATTTGTCTAAGTGAATTTATTTACAAAAGTAGTTGTATAAAAGCCAATACAGAAAAGTACCTACAAAAAGGTTTATGCTTTAGAATTTGTCCATAATTAATGGATTGTAATGTGGCTTTCCTAACCTACAAACTATGTCACAGGTATTTCAATAAATGTACCTTAAAATAGATAATAACATAATTTACAGTCCATTCGTTTGCACACGGTAGATATCACTTGACTTGTACGATAATTCCGCCTCTGATGTCAGAGATATTCGTCAATTACAATTTGTCTCGTACTTGTGATCTTACATGTTGGTTTACAGTAATTAACGGAAATACATTTTAAATCGTGTGCTCACATTATACTCATTTAGTCAAATCAAAACAAAAATAATTCGAGTAATACTATACTGGTCAAGAAATCTGATTTCCGGTTTGATAAGGCGGGAAAACTTGAATGAGAGAAAGTAATTAAATGTCAACAGATACTAATTAAAAGTTTCCAAATGTGTACACTACAGCAGCGTAGAATTAATTTGGATATGTTATTCTTGTATAAATTACTAAATTTTGTTATATATTTACCTCAAATTTTAAAAGTTATTGATATTTGTGTTTCAAAGTTGGGTTTACGTAATCTTTATAATGTATTGCTTAACTGTAATCTTTGCTATATGTTATCACCTTTGTATCGAATTATTTATTTGTATCGTCTCAACATTCATTCACAAATTGATTTTTTTTAACAGTAATATTTCTATGCTAAGAAATATACTTCTTCATGCTACCTGCTACCTACACGTCACCTCACGGTAACTCATTTCTGGCGTGGAGAGTGCACCACAGAGGTTATTTATGTTCCATTCAAAATTCGAAATCTAATTCGGTGTTTAAATTTTCTTTAATTTAAGTATTTGTAACCCGCCTTTGTGAGGCGAATTAACAAATAATATTTAAGATGGGTTCTTGCCAGACTTGAGGTACAAATTAGTACTTAGCCAAAGTATAAAAAATAATAATAAATATGCTTACCGTTGCGACGTTGCTCGTAGAAGAATAAAGGTTCGAAATAATAATGATGTTTATTATAAATAGGTTTATTGACTATGTATAAAAATGATGAGTTGATATTTACAATTGATGGACCCGACTGTATGGAGGAATGGTCTTCTTCTGGTCTCTCTCTTAATGGACCCCTCAATGGACTCTCACCGGACTCTGGCTCTTCCCATCGTCCATACAGTCTTTTATATTACTGTAATGCTAAGTCAACAAACAATTGAGGTGCACCTAATTACCAAATAAAGAAACATTATAATTGCTCCATATTGCTTATTCCGCAATATTAGTGGTTACTACTACTGTGTTATGATGACCTCAATTGTGTGGTGACGTAGTCTTACATATTTACAGAATGAAAATTAAATTAAACGGTAGATATTGTGTTGGCCACATCAATTTTTTTTTCTGTAGTATAATAGATAGTAATGATGGCCCATTTAAAATTTAATAATATAATGAAATATGTTCGCAGGGAATTTTACAAAAAAAATACTAAGCTTGAACATATAACTCTACAAGATACTGAAACGACAAGCTGTCACATATCAAAGATAAAAATACTACAATATGACGGGAAAACACCTTGGCCAGTATATCGACAGCAATTTGAGGTCATAGCCAGGCATAACAACTGGACCGAAGCCGAAAAACTCGCCAATCTGACAGCAGCACTGCAGGGCGAGGCATCGTTAGTCTGGTAAAATATAAGGGGGAACGAGAATTATGAAAGCCTGATTGACGCCCTAGAAGCGAGGTTCGGAGACGCCCATATGACTCCTGTATATAGGGTACACTTGTGCACTAAGAAGAGAAGGCCAAGAGAGGGCATCCAAGAATTTGCTGCTGAGATTGAGAAGCTGACCAGGTTGTCATATGAAGACCTACCACAAAGTGCTTTTGAGGTTATTGCCATTAAAAATTTATCAACGGCCTGGATAATGTAGATATGACTCTGTGGTTAAGTAACCAGAATCTGAAGAAATATTGGGATGTAGTTGGCGCCGCCCTTCGCTACGAGGTGTTGCAGGTTCACTCGTCACTCAATCAAGATCCGCGAAGCACAGCTAGAAGAAGAAGGACCAAAAATTGTAGAGGGGAAAACCTGAAATAGGAATTACGCTAAGAAGACAATAAGATGCTATCGCTGTGGAAAATTGGGGCATACCCAATCTAATTGCCCTCCCCCCCCCCAAACAAGAAAAAACTTAAACCAGGAAAACTAAGTCTCACCAACAAGAAGGGGCCTACGTTGGTGATCGATAGGAGGGGCCCCACCATTGCTATACTAAAACACGAAGATAACAGCTTGTTTGGCAGAAGAACTTGCCACCTTACTGTCGACACTAGAGCAAACGTGTCTGTCATCCGACCAGATTTAGTAAATCAGCGGAAGATCCAAATGCTTCTCAACATGAACCTGAAGACAGCCACTGGAGAGAAATTGAAGATACGTGGAGATGTCGAAGTAAAAATGACTAGGTTCCTGAGTTGTGAGACACACCATGATTGTGGGCACCTATTGTGGATGAAGTTATTTTGGGAAACGACTTTTTAATCAGTTACGGTGCCAAAATAAAATTGGGACAGTAAATTGCTTAGGTTTGGAAACGAGAAGATAAATTTAGTACTTCCTACCGACCACCACAGTCTTCGTCTTCAAAGTGACATTGTAATACCGGCGCACAAGAAACAGATAATAATGGCTGAGCTTGAGCATCTTTCAGATGGTTTCTACATTGGAGTTGTGGAACCGGATGGCGACAATTGTTTGAGTAAGGGAGTTTTTCTTGGAAGATTACTGGTCTGGTTGGATAAGTCCGTTCCGGTACGAGTTATGAACATCAATGACTTTCCATTGGCATGAAAAAAAGGAAAATGTATAGGAACTGTAGAGCCAGTTGCATGGATTACTCGATACCTTGAAACTAAGAGAGTTCCATTAGCAAAAAGAGAAGAAGCGGAAACACTTCTGAAGAAGATGCAAGAAGAAGGAGTGATTGAACCATCAGCAGTCCCTGGGCTTTACCTGTTGTGCTAGTCCGAAATAAAAAAATCTGTTGTGGCCAGCACAATACCTCTCGCCACTTCCTTTTTTTACCTCTCGCTAAGAGAGGTATTGCATTCATGCTAAAAATCGCATATCCAGATTTTATTGAATAAGCACGTTTTAAGGTCCCTACAATCCGATTTTAACATTTTTACGATGATGTCTGTGTGTGTGTGTGTGTGTGTGTGTGTGTGTGTGTGTGTGTGTGTGTGTGTGTGTGTGTGATGTGTGTGTGTGGGATGTTGGAAGGACGGTTACTCAAAAACTATAAGACTTTAAATTTGTTTAACTACGTATTTCCCAATCGGACATTCATGGGAAGATCTGAAAAGGTTTTGGTAATAATTGGACAACCGGAAGTAGAAGATTCTTGAAAAAAAATCTTCTAAATATTATTTTTTGAAAATTTTTCGTGGTAATATTAAAGAAAATTTAATTCTCTATCTGATACATTTAAATATTTTATTATATATTCCATAGATTTAGAGATAAAAAAAGTATAATATATAAAATAATCTGTTGTAATAAATTTGACAGCCGAAAGAATGCCATGAAAAATAGTTGATAATTTAAATTATTTGTAACTGACAGATAAATGTCAGTGTCAGAAATAATGAGTAATGAATTAAAAATGTACTTGGAGAATCCCTTAGTTCTTGATCTGTGACTATTATGGAGATGACAAGTCTAGGTTGAAGGACTTAAATTTGTTTCAAACATTATGGGACAATGTACACCAGTACTGTAGACTAGAGTAACTTTGAATTGCGAAAAAGCTATCAAATTCTTCTCAAGTAAGTTGTAAATATTGACAAAATCGGAGTGCAATCTATCCGTCACTTTATTAAAGGGAATTAAGGTTATTTAGATATAACAAGTATGAAAAGATAAAATGTAAAAGAAGATATATAAGAATAGATGCACAATCCAGATATATACATTTTAGACCGCCCAAAATTAATGTTTTTACTAGAAGAATATGAAGAGAAAGTAAACAAAGTTGTTTATATATGGTAAACTCTACTTTGTAATTTATTGTAACATAATTTATGGTAAAATATCTTCATGTTGAGACATGCTATTATTGAATAATAAAGAAGTTTATACGTCATAAATTTATATGAATATATTATTTGTATTTATAAAAATAATCTTTGCTTTATGCATACAGCCAGGTAAAATATACGGCGAGAGGTTATGTGCTGGCCACATCAGATTTTTTTGTTACATAAGTATAGGGCACTAACAGTCATGTTACATTGTTGGCCTTAACAAGCAGATGTGGGGGCCCATTTCAGAATGATAATTAGTAATTATGTACATAGATGTCAAATGTCAGAATTTTTCATTAAAAATTTCAAGATTTTCAAAATTCACGTAGTTAATTTGTCACCAGAAGTGTGGAATTTACTTGTCGAGGAAAATAAACCACAAGGAATTTGAAAATCTGACATGGGCCCCATATCTGCTTGTCAAGTCACATGACTGCTCGCGCGCTAATGTATTTAACATTTCTTGTATACCTACACTCTACACCAAAAATTCTACTTACATCTATTCCATATATTTAGATTATTTTAAATTTAAATTCATTCTATGAAGAAATTTTGTCTACTCTTCCAATATTTCGAGATGTTTCCAATTCATTGTCGGAAGTAACAGTATTTCTGAAGGGTATGTGTAATATACCTATAATGTTAAATATTTAACTATTAATACATTAAGAAATAATATAATGTATGTACTTCCCAGAAAAAATCTTCAGTAATGTCTCCGGATTTCTGACACTGACATTTATCTGTCAGTTACAAACAATTTAAATTCTCAACTATTTTCCATGGCATTCTTTCGGCTGTAAACTTTATTACAACAGATTATTTTATATATTATATTTATTTTATCTCTAAATCTATAGAATATATAATAAAGTATTTAAATGTATCAGACAGAGAATTTAATTTTCTTTAGTATTACCAAGAAAAAATTTCAAAAAATAATATTTAGAAGATTTTTTTTTAAGAATCTTCTACTTCCTGTTGTCCAATTGTTACCAAAACCTTTTCAGATCTTCCCATGAATGTCCGATTGGGAAATACGTAGTTAAACAAATTTAAAGTCTTATGGTTTTTGAGTAATCGTCCTTCCAACATCCCACACACACACACCCATACACACACACACATCCACACAAACACACACACACGCACAGACATCATCGTAAAAATGTTAAAATCGGATTGTATGGACCTTAAAACGTGCTTATTCAATAAAATCTGGATATGCGATTTTTAGCATGAATCCATTACCTCTCAGAGAGAGGTAAAAAGACGGAACAACGCGTTTTTGCGTAGACTACCGGATATTAAATGATGTTACGAAGAAAGTTTCCTACCCACTACCTAGAATTGACGACACTTTGGATTCTCTCACTGGAGCCCAAATGGTTTAGCACTCTGGACTTAAAAAGTGTGTACTGACAATTCGAAATGAAGAAGGAAGACAGAGAGAAAATAGCTTTTACGGCTTGTTTGGTTTGTGGCAATTTACAGTAATGCCGTTCGGACTATGTAATGCTCCTGCCATTTTCGAACGATTTATGGGTTTGGTACTAAAGGGCTTGTCATGGAACACCTATCTAGTGTACCTTTATGACGTCATTGTTATCGGCAAATCCATTGATGAACATTTGGACAATCTAAAGGAAATTTTTGAAAGGTTCAGAAGTGCACATCTTAAGTTAAGTCCGATGAAATGCCACATCTTTAGAAAGGAAGTCAAATATTTGGGTCACGTCGTCTCCAGGGAAGGCGTATCTACCGACCCAGAAAAACTCAGGGAGTAAAAGAGTGGCCTGTCCCTAAAGATAAAGATGAATTACGAAGCTTTTTGGGTTTGTCCACATATTACTGAACATTTGTTCCCGGATTTTCGACTATCGCTAAACCTCTTCATAAACTAACAGAAGCTGGCATGAAGTATGATTGGCATGAAGACTGTGAGGAGGCTTTTCGGAAAATGAAAATTGCGCTTCCCAGTTCCCCGGTGCTCAGTTACCCAAATTTGGATGTTCTGTTTATAGTTGACACGGATGCCAGCAATGTTGAAATAGGAGGTGTTCTATCCCAAGTACAAGATAGAGAAGAACGAGTCATCGGGTATTTTAGCAAGACACTGGCAAAACCCGAAAGGAACCACTGCGTGACTCGTCGAGAGCTGTTAGCAGCACTAAAGACGTTGGTACACTTCCACAAATATCTCATTGGGCGTAAATTTTTGCTAAGAACAGACCACGCTGCTCTAAATTGGTTGAGAAACTTTCGAAACCCAGAAGGACAAATGGCTCGTTGGATGGAGCGCCTTCAACAATATAACTTTGAAATTGAACATCATCGCGGCACAATACACCTCAACGCCGACGCTCTGTCAAGATGGCCCTGTCCCGATAACTACAATCATTGTCGACGAGTGGAAGGAAAAGAGGAGACTTACCTAGTAGCAAGAACCACTGCTGAAATAGAAGGGTGGACTAACGATGAGCTGCGAGTGCCACAAGAAGAGGATCCTGGCATCTCGCATGTGGTTCAATGGAAATTAGGCGACCAAAGAGCCACATGCGACGAAATATCACATTTAAGTCCCAATGTTACTGGGCACAATGGAATTCTCTTCTAATGGAGGAAGGTGTGCTGAAAAGGTCCTTTGAGAATCTGGATGGTACTCACACAACGAAAAAAATAATACTGCCAAGGTCCAGGAGAGCTGAAGTCCTGCGGGAAGCGCATGATGTTGCATCGGGGGGCATCTAGGTGTTATGCGAACTATCGAGAAAGTTCGGTCTAGGTTCTATTGGGTGAACTGGTAAGAATATGTCAAAATCTGATGCAGGAAATGTGAGGTATGCGCAGCGGCCAATGGACCTTCAGGAAATAGGCGAGCTCCTATGAGACAGTATAACGTAGGGGCGCCGTGGGAAAAAATAGCCACGGAGGTTGCAGGGCCATTCCCTGAAACCGATAAGGGCAATAAATATATCTTGGTGGTCATAGACTATTTTAGCAAATATGTCGATTCCTATGCCTTACCAAATCAGGAAGCGACAACAGTAATCGAAGCTCTAACAAATAACTGGGTATGCCGATTTGGTTTGCCGTTAGAGCTTCACTCAGACCAAGGCAGGAACTTCGAAAGCAAACTTTTCAAAGATGTATGCGAAACTCTTGGCCTCCGCAAAACCAGAACAACTCCTCTGCATCCACAATCAGATGGAATGGTGGAGCGTGTGAATCGTACCACGGGAAGACATCTAGCCAAGGTTGTAGAATACCATTAGAGAAATTGGGACTCGCATTTGTCCTTGTTTTGCCTGGCTTACAATTCCTCATCACATGAAATCATCGGTGTATCACCAAACAAGATTATCTATGGCAGACAAGTGAAGGTTCCGATAGATTTATTATATGGCACTAAGCCCTAAGAAGCCGAAGCAGGGAAAGACTACGTAGAAAAATTGCGGCAGAAAATTGACTCCGCGAACGAAGTAGTTCGTCGTCGAGTCGGCGAGGCTAGTGATAAGATGAAAAACCGCTACGATATCAAAGCAGAAGCTAGTAGTTTTCACGAAGTAGACCAAGTGTGGTTGTATAATCCCATTCGCCAAAAAGGCTACACACCAAAGCTACAGAAGAATTGAGAAGGACCTTATGATATAATCAAAAGCATCAACGACGTAGTCTATAGGATTCAGAAACCACCACGCGGTAAATTGAAGATCGTTCACAGAAACCGACTAGCCTCTTATCACGGAAATCACAATGATGAGGAATTGCGAATCCATTGAATAACAAATAGGCGGTCGGGCACGGCGATGTGGTATTGTTATTGTAAAATATAAGTTAAGTAAACGTGGATTACGTTTATTAAAAAAAACTATTTATTTAAATTACAACGAAAGATAATAGTTAAAATTGATACAAATTATATAATATTTCTGGACACTTCGGTCTCTCTACTGTAACTAAACTTCTATATTCTAAGTTTGACATTTTATAGTTCAAAAGTGCTTATTTCTAGACTGGGGAAACTGGAGATGTTTAGGTCAGCAGTTCTCACGGGAATGGTTGATCTAACTCCTCCCTTCCTAGAAACGAGCACCACCGGGGATGATCAGCTGGGGATGCTGGTGAGTGGAGGTTGGGGTTGAGTCCCTTGGTTGAAGTTCTTGGTCTTGGGTTTAAAGGGGATTGACCTTTTTCCTTGGGCACCTTTTTACTGCGAAAGCTACGAATATAATAATACCAGTAATTATTAAAATAATATAAAATATTATGATAGGATAATTTGAGGTGTTCGTGATGTCATCTTCTTCAATATCATTGAATTTGTTGATTGAAAGCCTTAGATCTTGGATGTTGTTGATGTCGATTGACATGGTGGGTATTTGGCTTGCGTTCAGTGTGATTTGAAAATTTTCTAAGATGACTGGTTTTCCGAATGTACCCTCTTTAAATAGGAGTGTTTGGTTCCTGAATTTCAGATGACATTGGTCTTCTTTTATTAGGAATATTCCTTGGAGAATCTTGAATTCATTTGCCTGATGACATGAAGTTTGGATTGTTTCAGGGTAAGGCAAAATTGCCAGAAATTGGTTGATTTCTTCCACAATTTCTATATGGTTGGATTTCAAATTAATTTTGGTGTATTGACAATTTTTGTTGCTGTTATGTAGAATAATGTTTTTCTCGCAGCTTCCATCATCTGTTTCTTCGATTTTATTTGGACATTGGTGGACAGATCCCTTTTTATTACATATGCCGTTCAGTGATTTAATACGGCCATCAGGGGATTTTAAGAAATAATTTTTATTAGGTATGATGGTCGCATATTCAGTTTGGTGTTTAGTAGGAATCGGAATAAGGTGAAATAGTCGAAAATCTATTTCATGGTTAATGGGTATTTCTAAGAAGTAAATAATTTTATCTGATTTAATTTTGCAGTTTACAGTTATTAAATTCTCAAATTCTATCATGTTTTCTTGTGTAGGTTCTAAAGGGAATTCATTATTGTAGTGGTGGTGTATTTTATTTAGTTCCAAATAAAGATCTTTGATGTTTATAATACTGGGGTGCATGACATGTAATTTGCAAAAGGTTAAGGAGTTTTCTATATCCTGTAGTATACTAAAGATCATGTTAAATAAAATATTTAACTGATTGTAGATATCATCAATCGCAAGTTTATTTGACTGCTGAGTTTCGCCGATGACTAAGTGTGACAACTGCTCGATTTTTGTTTTCAATTTCTCTTCATTTTGTTTAATAGTGTATATAGTTTTGTTAAATTGTTGTATTAACTGATGGTTGACGGAATATTGGTTTTTTATTTGATCATTTAATTTAGGTTGGTTTTCATCTAAATGTTTTAAAATTTTATTATATTTTTTCTCATCTTCCGCATCTAAGTTCCCCGTTATTGCCTTTACTATGAATCCTAATCCATTTATTAATCCTGTTTTATGTCTAGGCTTATCATAGTTACTAATTAAGTGTCTAAATTTATCACCTATTGAATTTTGGATATAACTAATTATTTTATCGTGACTATCTGTTAAACTAATATTATTTACATGAATTGTTTGTTGTAATGTACCGTGTTGTATTTTAAGGTTATTGTATTGTAGAACAATTGATTGCATGTTATAATAGTGTAAAAAGGTATGTGTTGTCTTTTGTAGTTTTGCTTGTCCTAGGTCAAGTGATAAGAGTCCAGTGTTCTGAGTAATGTCTTTGATCCCTAGTCCGTAGACGCATGCGAGCAAGAGGGACCTGTAAGGTTTAAGTCCTCATTAGTGTTTTTATATTGTTTCCTGGGCCTTTTTATATTAGACAAATGAATTTTTGGTTGCTTTTTATCGATAGTGTCTGTATGAATTTTAGCAGTTTTCAGATCCTTGTTAACACTTTTGATATTTTCTTTTTTGAATTTTTTGTTTTATTTACTTTTTGATTGTGCACATATATGGTATCTGGAATTTATGGTAAATTTTCTCGGGTTTCGTTTAATTTTTCTGCTAAATTTGTGTTCCTATTTAATTTTGCATTAGTATTTTATATATTAATTTTGTTTTTTCGCGATGGTTTTCTACGTAGTCTTGAATAATTTGTTTTTCTAATTCTATGTCCAAAGGTGAATTTGTTTCAAAAGTCCGTTTATTACGTCTATTGGCTTAAAGCCTGTAGAACTATGATTAGTGTTATTATAAGCTAGTACTGCGTAGTTGACTTTGTTTTCGATAATTTTATTTTTAAAGTTTTCTTGAAGATTAAAAAGCCTAATGTGTTCGATAAATGTTGAATGGAAACGTTCTACTAATCCATTTGAGTTAGGGTGTTGTAAACATTTGAAATGAATTTCAATTTTATGTACGGCCAGTAATTCTTTTAAGGCCAACGCGCACTTATGCGCGGCGCGCCACTGCGCGGCGCTGTTTTCCGTAAAAATGCATTGTTTCTTATGGAGTAACGCGCACTTATCGACGGCGCGGCGCAGCGGCCTGGTCGGAATAATTCTAGCCAGAGAATATTTCTGCCGAAGACACGCCGCGCTGCGCCGTGCCGTCGATAAGTGCGCGATAGGAACGACGGCCTAGCCGACTGATTTCATACCCGAATAATTTGATCGGTAAAGTTCGTGCTTCCGAATGTAGCAAACCACGACACTAGAGCGACTAGACTGAACTAATTTAACTTGAAGTACCCTATCTGCATATTGTAGCAAAGAACGATAGTAAAAATGACTGCAATGGAACATAAGCCCAATCGTACCTTTGGCTCTATGGCTCTTCTAAATGTTGTATTCTGCTTTTCCATATCAGGTTTTAACGTTTCTAACAATTCTAAAAATTGATCATTACTCATACGAAAGTATTGGTGAAATTTCAATTCATCCTTTAGTAAGTGGGGATAGAAATTGTGGAATTCACCTTCTGTATTTCTTTTCACCTTCCGTCACCTATAGGTAAGGAAGGTATTGTCTTTGGTTAAAAAATTCGGTGGTGAGTTTTCATTGAATAAGCACGTTTTAGGGTCTTTACAATACGATTTTACTATTTTTACGATGATGTCTGTATGTGTGTGTGTGTGTGTGTGTGTGTGTGTGTGTGTGTGTGTGTGTGTTCTATGTGCGTGTGTGTGTGTATGTGTGTGTGTGTATATGACCGCTTTTTCGTGCACGATATCTCCAATAGTAGAATTCCAAAAATTACAATTCTTGCGTATTCCTCTTCCTTACAACCATATGCAGACATGATTAGATTTTGGTTATAATTGGTCAACCGGAAGTACCCTCATTTGAAGATTTTAACAGTTTTTCTTGAAAAACTCAGTTAAATGTTATTATAACTTAAAGAATATATTATTCTCTATACGATTTGATTGCATTTTATATTTCATATTCAACAGATATAGAGTTAAAGAATAATAAAGATAAAAAATTCGTATAAATTTCATAATTCAGCCAGCTATGCTAACATAACCATGGAAACTGCTAATATATTCCGGTAATTTAAATTGACAGATGTCAGTGTCAATAAAAAGCAAGTAATTGAATGAAAAAATAGGGGAAGTAATTCTAGTGTTAGAAGTTTTTATATATAAAAGAAACGATTACATTGGTTTGAACATGTCATGAGGAGAGATGAATAAATTAATGAAGGTGGAAGAAACATAGGAAGACCAAATATAAGATGAAAAGACTGTATTGCAGAAGACTTGAGAGAAAAGGAACTGAATGAGGACGACACGCAAAACAAAAATTAGTGGAAGAAGAAAATAAAAAATAGCGACCCCCTAACGAATGGGAAAACTAAAGAAGAAGAAGATGTCAGTGTCAAGTGTAATTTGCATAGTTTGTTTATGAAATAACTTTACTGGAAATATATGATCTTTTGCAAAAAAAATTATGTATAGGGCGCGTGCAGTGACATGACTTTGCTGCCTTTGGCAAGCAGATATGGGGACCCGTATCAAAATGACAGCAATTAATTATGTCCATAACTGACAAGTGTCATAATTTTTCATTCAAAATTTCATGATTTTCTTATTTCATGTGATTTGTTTGTTATCAGGAGTATGGAATTCCGTTGCCGAGAAAGGGAATCATAAAATACCAAAAATTTAGAATATTTTGCAAGAAAATTTATGTATGGAATTTGTACATAATACACAGGATTGACGGAAGGTATTGTGATTTTTTTATTTATGACATGGACCCATTTTTTTATTTTTATAATTATTTTCTTCTTCAACTGCAGCACAACAAGCAAGTAAAATAACTTCTTCCTCAGAGTCTGAAGCCATGCTACACATGAAAACGGTTTGGTCGTAACTTTACGTCTTGGTGATACAAACTGCACAACTCCGCGCTGCGCCGCGTAATAGTGCGCGTTAGTATGTCATTTTGGTCGTCCGCAGCGTACTGGCGCGCCTAAGTGCGCGTTGGCCTTTACGACGTTGTTTTTGAATTCTAGCCCATTGTCGGATATAACTAATTTAGGTATGCCGTGACGTGAGAAAAATCTGGTCAGTTTGTTACAAATTTCAATTGCATTTGTTGAGTTAACATGATAGGCTTAAGCATATTTTGAGAATGCATCGATAATTGTCAGAAATTTGCGGTTTTCTAGACTCAGGGTGTCTACATGGATGGTGTGGAAGGGTTTATTTGGGGTTGGAGTGATATTGAATTTGGTTTTTATAGGATGGCGTTCATATTTTGATTTTAGGCAGACTTCACATTGATTTATATAATCGCTAATATCTTTTAATTGATTAGGCCAATAATAGATTCTTTTAATTTGGTTAATAGTTTCCTGAATTCCTCTGTGGTTCGTTTTGCCTTCATGATAATTTTTAATTGTTTCTGTTCTATCGAATTGATCTTCAAGGTCGATTAGTTTATTGTTGCATTTAATAAAATCTAATTCAGACTTTTTGAAATGTTTTTGCAGAATTGTACTAAATTTTCGTAGACGGGTTGTTCAAAATATAGGTGATATTTTACCTTTGGAATTATACATTGTTTAATAAAGTCAATTAGATCGTTTTCAAAATTTTCTTTGGAGATTTGTACGTGAAGTCTCATTTTATCGTCATGTAATTTAACAATTTTGGGTTTAGCGGGAGAGAGTAGTAAGTTGTCCCCCAAGTCGCGAGACCACTAATTGCTTTTTAAGTGGGGGTAATTAAAAACTCATTAACTGGCGCCAGTGACCGCTCTGGAATGCAGACTAATTGCTTTTTAATTGCTTTTTAATGACTTCTTGGAATTTGTGATGACGTATGTTTGCTTTCTAATGACCTTGGAATTTGTGGTGACGTATGTTTGCTTTCTATTGACCTGTTTTAATGACTTTTTAATTGCTTTTTAATGACTTCCTGGAATTTGTGGTGACGTATGTTTGCTTTCTCTGGGTTTTTTTGTTTTCATTTGGAAGATATTTGTTTGATTTGATATATGCTTGCAGTAACAAGAACAACTAGGTAAGGTTATATTTAAATTAATTAATTATGCGCACTCTCCACGCTAGCAATGAGTTTCCGTGAGGTGACGCCTGGTAAGCGCTCGCACGGTACAAATATTCCGTCATTACCGATATCTGAGTATGAATTTAAAAAATATATCGGGAAATATGCTCATAGTATAATAATTAGTCACATTGTGTCGGAAATGATAGAAAAATTTGGCATAGCTTCACCTCCATACTTATTTGTAACATGGAATAATCCAAAAGAGAAATAAATACTTTTAAATAATGTTTATACCATCAGTCTTTATCAAAACTAGCAGACCGATATATACAAGGAGAAACAATTTGTGACAACTACTTAAATAATAAAATTAATATTATAGAGTTTCTTATAAAATAAAACTATTGAACTATAAATTGGATATCGAAGCTAGTAAATTCTTCGAAGAAGAAATCAAATTTAGATAAACAATCGAAACAGAACGAAAATATTAGTAATCGGGTAAGTTTTTTTTCATTTCTGTTTTCCAATTTGTTAATTTTTATTTTATTCTTTTTAGGACGACACTATTTCAAGACAAAATGACTCAGCAAGAAGTAATAATAAACAATAAATCTCGCTTACTTAATCAACACTTGTTTACTATAGATGACAAAAATATATTAGCTGTGGGTATAAGTCCACTGAATTTAGAAATTGTTATTAAACTTGTACGTCAAACATCACTAAATAATATTACATTTAATATAGCAGAATGGAATAATTTTGTAAAATACATAAAAAGTATTGTAAATAGTGCTAATAATATACATCACATCGAATTTCATTCTTTTAGATTAGACTATAAAGTTTATATACAATGGCTACAAAATGAAATTTCTTTAGATGTATTGTCACTGAATGTAATCTGACAATATGGACCTGGCAAACAAGCAACATTATTAGAATTTGTAGAAATATAATTATTACGAGTTTATGTACCTACATATGTTGAATGAATAAATAATAAATTTTACTTGTATGTATTTCGATAGTAATAATAAATTGGATATCGAAGCTAGTAAATTCTTCGAAGATAATTAGTCACATTGTGTCGGAAATGATAGAAAAATTTGGCATAGCTTCACCTCCATACTTATTTGTAACATGGAATAATCCAAAAGAGAAATAAATACTTTTAAATAATGTTTATACCATCAGTCTTTATCAAAACTAGCAGACCGATATATACAAGGAGAAACAATTTGTGACAACTACTTAAATAATAAAATTAATATTATAGAGTTTCTAATAAAATAAAACTATAGAACTATAAATTGGATATCGAAGCTAGTAAATTCTTCGAAGAAGAAATCAAATTTAGATAAACAATCGAAACAGAACGAAAATATTAGTAATCGGGTAAGTTTTTTTTCATTTCTGTTTTCCAATTTGTTAATTTTTATTTTATTCTTTTCAGGACGACACTATTTCAAGGCAAAATGACTCAGCAAGAAGTAATAATAAACAATAAATCTCGCTTACTTAATCAACACTTGTTTACTATAGATGACAAAAATATATTAGCTGTGGGTATAAGTCCACTGAATTTGGAAATTGTTATTAAACTTGTACGTCAAACATCACAAAATAATATTACATTTAATATAGCAGAATGGAATAATTTTGTAAAGTACATAAAAAGTATTGTAAATAGTGCTAATAATATACATCACATCGAATTTCATTCTTTTAGATTAGAATATAAAGTTTATATACAATGGCTACAAAATGAAATTTCTTTAGATGTATTGTCACTGAATGTAATCTGTGAGATATGCGATTTTGTATCTGTATTAACGGATTATTTAAAAGCCATTAATTTTGAAGAATATTACAGAGATATAAATACCCAAGCATATTTTACATCTGGAGATTCTATAACTAATGTTAAAAAATTGATATCTAAAAAAAATAATATTCAATCAATCATATACAAAGAAATGTTAATATTTTATCCTAATTTAATTAAGAATGATTTAATATCAAATATGTATTATGTACCTAGTAATTATAATAAATTTAAACATTTGTTAGAAACTGATAATGTACCGAAATAAAGTATAATATATTTATTTATAATCCTGTTTTGTTCTTACCTAGTTTATATCATTCCTTCTGTTCAGTACGTAGAATAGAAGAAGTCACGTGATATTTCTGTACAGAGTATGGCGGCATCAAGGTTTCGCGCTGTTTGAAAACCCCTTGATTTTGTAAATTCGTCACAGTTTATATAACCGCGTCATCTGTATGACCTGATTGCCGTGCCAGTGTTTATAAAATATGGAAGAGTTTATTATTGATATACAAGGATTTAGAATCGATAATAATCGATTTATTATGAAAGAAATAGCAATTTTGACAAGAAATGATACGAAATTATTTCACATGTTGATTCAACCTCCATGTTCATGGAACGATGTCAGTTTTTCACTTCGGAAACAAATACGATGGTTAGAACGTTCGTACCATGGCTTATCATGGGATGACGGGCATATACCTTATTATACAGGCCCAAATATAATAAAGAATATATTATCCTGTGAATGTATAATATATTTAAAGGGAAATGAGAAAAGAAAACTAATGGAGAAACTACTTAAAGATGATAAAATATGTACTATAGTTGATCTGTCAGAAAGTATAGATGACTTTGAGGAGGAGCCGCCATCACTACGTACAAAGAATGAATATACTTCGATTTATTCGTGCTTTCATCATAAAAAAATTTCAACAAGAAGAGATTTCGCGGCATGTGCTCTAAACAACGTATTTACAATTCACGCATGGCTGACAAGGAAAAAAGATGTTCTATTATAAATTTATTTCTATCTATATGCTTCAATATGTATTTTACTTCTTATTATCAATCATGTTGTAAAATGTACTTGCACTTATTAATATTGTATTTAAGAATAGTTAAAATAAAATTTGTAAATTGCATTTTGTAGTTATATTACTTACCCTGTGATACACTTTTTTTTTAGGCTATTGATACTACGTACTGAACAAAAGGCACAAGTTCTTATAAATAAATAAGCGTATATAGCATGATGTGTAAAATTTGAATATAAATATATTTACTTATCTGCGAAAAGCAAACTCACCCAAAATTTTCAATTTTAAAATGAATCCGAGTATACATTCGTGGATTCATCAATTTCTACTTTAAAATGAACCGACTATATTGTTTGTTGTCGGTATGCTTGTAAAGAATGTATGACGCCTAAGTCTGCAAAGTAACAGAGACTCAGTTTTCTCCAAGTATTCATATTCTTGTATCGTCTGAAATTACAAATATTAAGATACAATTTTTGATTTTTAACTCGAAAATTTTAATACACGTAATATTCTTTCTTGGCACTATTTTCTTGAATATTAAACAAATTTCAAAAAACTTAAGTATTTCGAAAATATATTTTAGAAGATTATTACTTTTTCATAATTTTTCTGAAATACTTGACAGTCGTTTAGAAATTTATACAAATACAAAACGTACTTTGTATTATTTTCGGGAATGTGTAACTTTCTACTTGTGATAAATAAATATTTGTTTTAAAATAAATCGGGAAATATGCCCATAATATAATGTTTATACCATCAGTCTTTATAAAAACTAGCAGACCGATATATACAAGGAGAAACAATTTGTGACAACTATTTAAATAATAAAATTAATATTATAGAGTTTCTTATGAAAAATGCTATGTTTGGCACAAGAAAATCATAATAATAAAAATGCAGAACAGTTTTAAATGTTATTTTGCGTGATTAAACTGCAAAGATAATTATTACAAAAATTTTGGCCTCAGGAAGTAAATTTCAACTTTTAAATGAATGCTAGTACATCCAATTTTCTAAATTTGCATGATATTCTGTTGTAAATTAACATAGGATCAAAAATATTACAAAATAAATCTGTAATTTTATCAGATTGTGACAAATTTTGAGAAACAGTCATTCTTTTGAAAGATTATCGTTTAAACGATTTTAAACAAATGTTATGTTTGGCACAAGAAAATCATAATAATAAAAATGCAATACAGTTTTAAATGATATTTTCGCGTGTTTAAACTGCAAAGGTAATTATTACAAAATTCTTTGTCTCCGGAAATAAATTTCAACTTTTAAATGAATGCTAGTATATCCAATTTTCCAAATTCCAGATTTAAAATGAGCAGACATATCTAAATATCAAATTACTACGCCGCTGATTACAAATTCAGCGTCGATATGACAACTGTCAAATATTGCTTTAGGAACAATTTGATTTTTAGATTTAAATATCAGTAATTTTGTGAATATGAACTCGTAAATATAATTATTCAAATACATTCCAAATATAGGTATAAATAAATTTTACTAATATTAATTGATTTTTTAATTACTTAACTTGAATGTATATAAACAGTTCTGAAGTGTTTGTCACTGTCCAATCCAAGTTTATGCTATTCACATAACCCAGCAATATTTTCAATCATGCCGCTGGCAAGTTTCCAAAAATTACTTCGTACAATCATCTGAGTGTTGGGATGATGAAGGTTCTTCCACTTATAATTCGGAAATCGGAAAATATACCTATAATATAATAATTAGTCACATTGTGCCGGATGTGAAAGAAAATAATATAACAACGCGTCAGGTTAAATATGTTGAAAGTTTTGAAAATAATCCATGTTTTAGTTATTTAATATTTCAGAAATAGCTACATACCCAATCGGTTATTAATGACCAAATTTTTCATGTTTATTATATTTTCACTTATTTTTGGGAAATTTAAAAATGTTTATTAATAATTTGTAACAGAACTAATAAATTACGTGCAAGTTTAATAATAAAAATGTATTTAAAAATAATTACATTAGTATACTTTACCAACATACTGTTCCTAAAATAAATGAATCCGAGTATACATTCGTGGAATCATCATTTTGTACTTTAAATTGATTCGACTATATTGTTTGCTATCGGTGAATGTGTGACGCATAATGTTTTGTCTGAAATTAAAAAATATTAAGATACAATTTTATAAAATAATATTCAATCAATCATATATAAAGAAATGTTAATATTTTATCCTAATTTAATTAAGAATGATTTAATATCAAATATGTATTATGTACCTAGTAATGGGGTTATTTCACATTTCCTCTTGAAAGAATAGATCAAATTAAATATGTAGGTGTATGTTTACACTTTACAAGTATTTAGAATCAGAGATATGATTTTAAAAGTTGTTTTAAATATTTGAACGCTGACGTCACGGCTATACGTCACACTGTGTCGGATACGGGTAGCAGCTCTCTAGTGGATGTATTTTGAACTACGAGTGTTTGAGTTCTCACGTGTCAGCTTGATTTGCCGACATCAACATATTGTTAACAAAAAACATATTTTATACAACTTTTGCTATTTATTTTAATAAATATTTATTTACATACCTTAACTCTGCTGTCACATGTCACAATTTTAGGGGTATATTGTTTATTACAACAACAAACGGATATCACGTGGACTGTTGTGTTCGTGTGTGAGAGGAATGCTAAATAGCTACGTATAACTTATCCATGCTAATGTCGTTTTAATGTGTTTCAGTACTTAGACTGTTACAAAATATAAGGTCGTAACAGAAGCCGAATATATATTTTGTCGCTTGTTTTGCTGCATGTAAAATATGGCGCACAAATTCAAATATCATTTGTAATATTTGAATATATTTTCAATGAAAATTAATGAATTACGTAAAAATAACATAAAATATTTGTACTTGAGTTCACTTGCGTGGAGTATCCTACTAAAATTAAATTATGTATGTAATTAATACCATTGAGAGTTTATTTTCTATTTATTATTTATCTGACACTGCATTCAATATATCAGTATAATATAAAATAATAATAATAATAATATATAATAATTAATATCCTTATTACTTTCTGTACATTCACATTTATTAATTTTACAGTAAGTTTTTATACAAAGCAAAACTTTTTGCAATTAGGTTAGGTTTGGTTAGGTTAGGTTAGGCTAATTGCAGCTTTTATATTATAAGTTTTGCAATTAGGTTAGGGTAGGTTAGGTTAATTGCAGTTAGGTTAGGTTAGGCTAATTGCAGTTAGGTTAGGTTAGTCTAATTGCGCGCAATTAGACTAACCTAACCTAACCTAGCGCAATTAGACTAACCTAACCTAACTGCAATTAACCTAACCTACCCTAACCTAATTGCAAAACTTATAATATAAAAGCTGCAATTAGCCTAACCTAACCTAACCAAACCTAACCTAATTGCAAAAAGTTTTGCTTTGTATAAAAACTTACTGTAAAATTAATAAATGTGAATGTACAGAAAGTAATAAGGATATTAATTATTATATATTATTATTATTATTATTTTATATTATACTGATATATTGAATGCAGTGTCAGATAAATAATAAATAGAAAATAAACTCTCAATGGTATTAATTACATACATAATTTAATTTTAGTAGGATACTCCACGCAAGTGAACTCAAGTACAAATATTTTATGTTATTTTTACGTAATTCATTAATTTTCATTGAAAATATATTCAAATATTACAAATGATATTTGAATTTGTGCGCCATATTTTACATGCAGCAAAACAAGCGACAAAATATATATTCGGCTTCTGTTACGACCTTATATTTTGTAACAGTCTAAGTACTGAAACACATTAAAACGACATTAGCATGGATAAGTTATACGTAGCTATTTAGCATTCCTCTCACACACGAACACAACAGTCCACGTGATATCCGTTTGTTGTTGTAATAAACAATATACCCCTAAAATTGTGACATGTGACAGCAGAGTTAAGGTATGTAAATAAATATTTATTAAAATAAATAGCAAAAGTTGTATAAAATATGTTTTTTGTTAACAATATGTTGATGTCGGCAAATCAAGCTGACACGTGAGAACTCAAACACTCGTAGTTCAAAATACATCCACTAGAGAGCTGCTACCCGTATCCGACACAGTGTGACGTATAGCCGTGACGTCAGCGTTCAAATATTTAAAACAACTTTTAAAATCATATCTCTGATTCTAAATACTTGTAAAGTGTAAACATACACCTACATATTTAATTTGATCTATTCTTTCAAGAGGAAATGTGAAATAACCCCATTACTAGGTACATAATACATATTTGATATTAAATCATTCTTAATTAAATTAGGATAAAATATTAACATTTCTTTATATATGATTGATTGAATATTATTTTATAAAATTGTATCTTAATATTTTTTAATTTCAGACAAAACATTATGCGTCACACATTCACCGATAGCAAACAATATAGTCGAATCAATTTAAAGTACAAAATGATGATTCCACGAATGTATACTCGGATTCATTTATTTTAGGAACAGTATGTTGGTAAAGTATACTAATGTAATTATTTTTAAATACATTTTTATTATTAAACTTGCACGTAATTTATTAGTTCTGTTACAAATTATTAATAAACATTTTTAAATTTCCCAAAAATAAGTGAAAATATAATAAACATGAAAAATTTGGTCATTAATAACCGATTGGGTATGTAGCTATTTCTGAAATATTAAATAACTAAAACATGGATTATTTTCAAAACTTTCAACATATTTAACCTGACGCGTTGTTATATTATTTTCTTTCACATCCGGCACAATGTGACTAATTATTATATTATAGGTATATTTTCCGATTTCCGAATTATAAGTGGAAGAACCTTCATCATCCCAACACTCAGATGATTGTACGAAGTAATTTTTGGAAACTTGCCAGCGGCATGATTGAAAATATTGCTGGGTTATGTGAATAGCATAAACTTGGATTGGACAGTGACAAACACTTCAGAACTGTTTATATACATTCAAGTTAAGTAATTAAAAAATCAATTAATATTAGTAAAATTTATTTATACCTATATTTGGAATGTATTTGAATAATTATATTTACGAGTTCATATTCACAAAATTACTGATATTTAAATCTAAAAATCAAATTGTTCCTAAAGCAATATTTGACAGTTGTCATATCGACGCTGAATTTGTAATCAGCGGCGTAGTAATTTGATATTTAGATATGTCTGCTCATTTTAAATCTGGAATTTGGAAAATTGGATATACTAGCATTCATTTAAAAGTTGAAATTTATTTCCGGAGACAAAGAATTTTGTAATAATTACCTTTGCAGTTTAAACACGCGAAAATATCATTTAAAACTGTATTGCATTTTTATTATTATGATTTTCTTGTGCCAAACATAACATTTGTTTAAAATCGTTTAAACGATAATCTTTCAAAAGAATGACTGTTTCTCAAAATTTGTCACAATCTGATAAAATTACAGATTTATTTTGTAATATTTTTGATCCTATGTTAATTTACAACAGAATATCATGCAAATTTAGAAAATTGGATGTACTAGCATTCATTTAAAAGTTGAAATTTACTTCCTGAGGCCAAAATTTTTGTAATAATTATCTTTGCAGTTTAATCACGCAAAATAACATTTAAAACTGTTCTGCATTTTTATTATTATGATTTTCTTGTGCCAAACATAGCATGTTTCATAAGAAACTCTATAATATTAATTTTATTATTTAAATAGTTGTCACAAATTGTTTCTCCTTGTATATATCGGTCTGCTAGTTTTTATAAAGACTGATGGTATAAACATTATATTATGGGCATATTTCCCGATTTATTTTAAAACAAATATTTATTTATCACAAGTAGAAAGTTACACATTCCCGAAAATAATACAAAGTACGTTTTGTATTTGTATAAATTTCTAAACGACTGTCAAGTATTTCAGAAAAATTATGAAAAAGTAATAATCTTCTAAAATATATTTTCGAAATACTTAAGTTTTTTGAAATTTGTTTAATATTCAAGAAAATAGTGCCAAGAAAGAATATTACGTGTATTAAAATTTTCGAGTTAAAAATCAAAAATTGTATCTTAATATTTGTAATTTCAGACGATACAAGAATATGAATACTTGGAGAAAACTGAGTCTCTGTTACTTTGCAGACTTAGGCGTCATACATTCTTTACAAGCATACCGACAACAAACAATATAGTCGGTTCATTTTAAAGTAGAAATTGATGAATCCACGAATGTATACTCGGATTCATTTTAAAATTGAAAATTTTGGGTGAGTTTGCTTTTCGCAGATAAGTAAATATATTTATATTCAAATTTTACACATCATGCTATATACGCTTATTTATTTATAAGAACTTGTGCCTTTTGTTCAGTACGTAGTATCAATAGCCTAAAAAAAAAGTGTATCACAGGGTAAGTAATATAACTACAAAATGCAATTTACAAATTTTATTTTAACTATTCTTAAATACAATATTAATAAGTGCAAGTACATTTTACAACATGATTGATAATAAGAAGTAAAATACATATTGAAGCATATAGATAGAAATAAATTTATAATAGAACATCTTTTTTCCTTGTCAGCCATGCGTGAATTGTAAATACGTTGTTTAGAGCACATGCCGCGAAATCTCTTCTTGTTGAAATTTTTTTATGATGAAAGCACGAATAAATCGAAGTATATTCATTCTTTGTACGTAGTGATGGCGGCTCCTCCTCAAAGTCATCTATACTTTCTGACAGATCAACTATAGTACATATTTTATCATCTTTAAGTAGTTTCTCCATTAGTTTTCTTTTCTCATTTCCCTTTAAATATATTATACATTCACAGGATAATATATTCTTTATTATATTTGGGCCTGTATAATAAGGTATATGCCCGTCATCCCATGATAAGCCATGGTACGAACGTTCTAACCATCGTATTTGTTTCCGAAGTGAAAAACTGACATCGTTCCATGAACATGGAGGTTGAATCAACATGTGAAATAATTTCGTATCATTTCTTGTCAAAATTGCTATTTCTTTCATAATAAATCGATTATTATCGATTCTAAATCCTTGTATATCAATAATAAACTCTTCCATATTTTATAAACACTGGCACGGCAATCAGGTCATACAGATGACGCGGTTATATAAACTGTGACGAATTTACAAAATCAAGGGGTTTTCAAACAGCGCGAAACCTTGATGCCGCCATACTCTGTACAGAAATATCACGTGACTTCTTCTATTCTACGTACTGAACAGAAGGAATGATATAAACTAGGTAAGAACAAAACAGGATTATAAATAAATATATTATACTTTATTTCGGTACATTATCAGTTTCTAACAAATGTTTAAATTTATTATAATTACTAGGTACATAATACATATTTGATATTAAATCATTCTTAATTAAATTAGGATAAAATATTAACATTTCTTTGTATATGATTGATTGAATATTATTTTTTTTAGATATCAATTTTTTAACATTAGTTATAGAATCTCCAGATGTAAAATATGCTTGGGTATTTATATCTCTGTAATATTCTTCAAAATTAATGGCTTTTAAATAATCCGTTAATACAGATACAAAATCGCATATCTCACAGATTACATTCAGTGACAATACATCTAAAGAAATTTCATTTTGTAGCCATTGTATATAAACTTTATATTCTAATCTAAAAGAATGAAATTCGATGTGATGTATATTATTAGCACTATTTACAATACTTTTTATGTACTTTACAAAATTATTCCATTCTGCTATATTAAATGTAATATTATTTTGTGATGTTTGACGTACAAGTTTAATAACAATTTCCAAATTCAGTGGACTTATACCCACAGCTAATATATTTTTGTCATCTATAGTAAACAAGTGTTGATTAAGTAAGCGAGATTTATTGTTTATTATTACTTCTTGCTGAGTCATTTTGCCTTGAAATAGTGTCGTCCTGAAAAGAATAAAATAAAAATTAACAAATTGGAAAACAGAAATGAAAAAAAACTTACCCGATTACTAATATTTTCGTTCTGTTTCGATTGTTTATCTAAATTTGATTTCTTCTTCGAAGAATTTACTAGCTTCGATATCCAATTTATAGTTCTATAGTTTTATTTTATTAGAAACTCTATAATATTAATTTTATTATTTAAGTAGTTGTCACAAATTGTTTCTCCTTGTATATATCGGTCTGCTAGTTTTGATAAAGACTGATGGTATAAACATTATTTAAAAGTATTTATTTCTCTTTTGGATTATTCCATGTTACAAATAAGTATGGAGGTGAAGCTATGCCAAATTTTTCTATCATTTCCGACACAATGTGACTAATTATCTTCGAAGAATTTACTAGCTTCGATATCCAATTTATTATTACTATCGAAATACATACAAGTAAAATTTATTATTTATTCATTCAACATATGTAGGTACATAAACTCGTAATAATTATATTTCTACAAATTCTAATAATGTTGCTTGTTTGCCAGGTCCATATTGTCAGATTACATTCAGTGACAATACATCTAAAGAAATTTCATTTTGTAGCCATTGTATATAAACTTTATAGTCTAATCTAAAAGAATGAAATTCGATGTGATGTATATTATTAGCACTATTTACAATACTTTTTATGTATTTTACAAAATTATTCCATTCTGCTATATTAAATGTAATATTATTTAGTGATGTTTGACGTACAAGTTTAATAACAATTTCTAAATTCAGTGGACTTATACCCACAGCTAATATATTTTTGTCATCTATAGTAAACAAGTGTTGATTAAGTAAGCGAGATTTATTGTTTATTATTACTTCTTGCTGAGTCATTTTGTCTTGAAATAGTGTCGTCCTAAAAAGAATAAAATAAAAATTAACAAATTGGAAAACAGAAATGAAAAAAAACTTACCCGATTACTAATATTTTCGTTCTGTTTCGATTGTTTATCTAAATTTGATTTCTTCTTCGAAGAATTTACTAGCTTCGATATCCAATTTATAGTTCAATAGTTTTATTTTATAAGAAACTCTATAATATTAATTTTATTATTTAAGTAGTTGTCACAAATTGTTTCTCCTTGTATATATCGGTCTGCTAGTTTTGATAAAGACTGATGGTATAAACATTATTTAAAAGTATTTATTTCTCTTTTGGATTATTCCATGTTACAAATAAGTATGGAGGTGAAGCTATGCCAAATTTTTCTATCATTTCCGACACAATGTGACTAATTATTATACTATGAGCATATTTCCCGATATATTTTTTAAATTCATACTCAGATATCGGTAATGACGGAATATTTGTACCGTGCGAGCGCTTACCAGGCGTCACCTCACGGAAACTCATTGCTAGCGTGGAGAGTGCGCATAATTAATTAATTTAAATATAACCTTACCTAGTTGTTCTTGTTACTGCAAGCATATATCAAATCAAACAAATATCTTCCAAATGAAAACAAAAAAACCCAGAGAAAGCAAACATACGTCACCACAAATTCCAGGAAGTCATTAAAAAGCAATTAAAAAGTCATTAAAACAGGTCAATAGAAAGCAAACATACGTCACCACAAATTCCAAGGTCATTAGAAAGCAAACATACGTCATCACAAATTCCAAGAAGTCATTAAAAAGCAATTAAAAAGCAATTAGTCTGCATTCCAGAGCGGTCACTGGCGCCAGTTAATGAGTTTTTAATTACCCCCACTTAAAAAGCAATTAGTGGTCTCGCGACTTGGGGGACAACTTACTACTGGAGAGTATAGGACTTCTGATATTATTAATTGGTTTTTTCCTATATTTACAGGATTTCCGGTGATTGGGATACCAATGATAGGATTTTCAGGGTTGGAGTGTATGGTTGCGTCTGTGTTATCTTGTTCTACGTCATTATTTTGTGAATTATTATCGAATTCAACTACTAAAGATTCAGCGTCGTTTGGTTTGTTATTTTCAATTTTTTTGTTGAAGTCTTCCATGTATTTGAAGAATTCGTCGCAATTTGTGTCATTTGTCTCGTTGGCGTTAAGATTTGGTGAGCTCTATAATATTTAAAGCTCATTTATTGCTAATTTATTACTCATGTTTAAAATTTATTGCTTGTGCCGATTCGGAGAAAATTGATGTGAGCTAACTTAAAGACAATCTAGCTCACAACCAAAAATAAAAAAAAAACATGTCACAAGACAGAATACGATCTGTTATAATTTATTGCTCTATTTAAAAATTTATTGCTTGCAAATAATCAAGGTTTTCGTTAAACAAACTGCATACCACACGTTTTAGCCTACTAAATGAATATCTGACTTCAAAAAATGCTTTTCTACGCAAATTATACTTTATCGCAGGTCATTATTAGTTTTCAATAATATTTGCGCGTGTGAGCTGCAGCAATAAATTATTTAAGGGGCGCATTTAGCTAAAACTCCAATTTTACAGCATTATCTCACAGTAGTATACCTAGGCTGGTTCTGCAACAAAATGGTCTACTGCGCAGGTTTCTGCGCAGGTTTACCCCCACCCCAGCCCCTACCTCGGCCCCCGACCATCGCCCCGGCCGCCGCTTCGGCGGACCTTGCATTGGCTGAAAATAGATTAACATCTGGCATGCACGTGTTCAAGTCACTGACCTTGCATCAGCTAAAAATAGACCAACATCTGGCATGCACGTGTTCAATTTAATGACCTTGCATTAGCTGAAAATAGATCAACGTCTGGCATGCACGTGTTCAAGTCACTGACCTTGCATCAGCTAAAAATAGACCAAGATCTGGCATGCACGTGTTCAATTTAATGACCTTGCATTAGCTGAAAATAGATCAACATCTGGCATGCACGTGTTCAAGTCACTGACCTTGCATCAGCTAAAAATAGACCAACATCTGGCATGCACGTGTTCAATTTAATGACCTTGCATTAGCTGAAAATAGATCAACGTCTGGCATGCACGTGTTCAAGTCACTGACCTTGCATCAGCTAAAAATAGACCAAGATCTGGCATGCACGTGTTCAATTTAATGACCTTGCATTAGCTGAAAATAGATCAACATCTGGCATGCACGTGTTCAAGTCACTGACCTTGCATCAGCTAAAAATAGACCAACATCTGGCATGCACGTGTTCAAGTCACTGACCTTGCATCAGCTAAAAATAGACCAACATCTGGCATGCACGCGTTCAAGTCAATGACCCTGCATTAGCTAAAAATAGACCAACATCTGGCATGTCCGTGTTACAGCAAACAGGATGTGGTTATGAATCATGGTCTAAAAATAGACCAACATCTGGCATCCACGTGTTCTAGAAAAACTGGTTGGAACCGGATGTGATTAGTCATGCTCTAGCTTGCATGTGTTTTAGAAAAACACAGTAATTAGTTATACTTTAAAAATAGACCAACATTTGACATGCACGTGTTCTTCAGTGTATAAAAGGGATAAAATCCAACTTTTGCTCATAGTAAAGTTTAAGTATATTAAGAATGTTTGAAGTTGAAATTACAGATCCACATTTTGCAATTGAATTGCTGTACAACGAATGTTTTTTGGTACACATCGACAATAAAATTGAAATTTATAACGATAATTACTATATGCGGATATCATTTTCCATATTAGAAGAGAATGAAGAAGAAGTTAAATTGTTAAAAATAAATTTTTTCAATGAAAAGGAACATTATGAAGTGCATATTATAACTTATAAACTAATTTTCTTAGATCACTTTAACTGGACCATATGTGACGTTGCAAATGTATGTGAAGTGGAAAATATGCTTATTACTGAAGGATTTGATTCAGATGGCTATTCACCTTTATATAAACACATAATAAACACATCTCAATACTACAACTTACCTTTATGTCAGTGTGATTATTGTAATGATATGATTATAAACTTATTTTAACGTTTAAAATGAAAACTAAAGCTAATAAAAACCAACAAAAACAACAGCAACAACAAAACCTCAAAAAGCTGGGTGAATATATAAAAGCAGTAAATGTACATCAAAAAAAGTTAAAAAAATTAAAACATGATATTAATATGTACTGTGAAGTAAAAAATGTGTGTAAAAGTTTTAACAACTTAAACATAATGTCATGCTCTAAAAATAGTTAAGAAACTTGTTAGAACTGGTATGAACCGGATGTGATGATGAATCATGCTCTAAAAATAGACCAACATCTGGGTTGCACGTGTTCCAAAAAAAAAAAAAAACTGGTTATGACAATGACTTATGTGCTGAAAATAGACCGATAATGTTTTTTTTTTACACCAACATTAGAGTATAAAATAAATCAAAATTCTTGTACAGCTCACAGTCAACTATAAGTAACTGAACCGATCATAATCATCACAGCGATGGTTTCAAGTGTTTTAAAACTTAACGAATTTGCCAAAGTGAAACCATTGTGCTTCATTGAAAAGTTAACACAAGGAAAGAAGTACAAAATATTAAAGCTGACGAAAATGACAACCAAGTTTGGTGAACGAATTCTGGTGGAAATGGAAGACTGCAACATATTTTTGGGGGCTCAGTTCAATAAAATATCCCAAAAAGAGTTAAATAATTTAAATCAAGAGGCCGAAAATGAAAAACTACACGTCCAGTTCAAGGGAAAACTTGGAAAAATGAATAATTTAGAATTTTTTTCAGAATAAATTTAACACTACTATGTAAAAATGTGATGTGTGTATAATTATATCTTTCAATAAACATGAATTTAATGTAAAATGAGTTTAATTTTAACATAACCTTTTTACATGCATAGAAAATAAAACTATAAAATAAATATAAATTTTATTTACTTAAAAAAATACAAATAATATTTATAATACATTATATATTATTACACTGCATGCATTCTTTTATTAGCGGATATTTTCCTCCAGCTTGATCCTCATTAAAATTTGTTGAATGTTTAAAGCAACATCTGCACTTTTGAAATTCTTCATTGATTTGCCAAGTTTTGGGAAACTTATACCATTGGTCCTCAATTTGTTTTTCAGCATACACCATAATAAATTCCATTGATAGTTTAGCTATTTCTTCTTCACACATAAAATGTAATATACCACCATGATTATAAAAAGTTTTGAATGCATTAAATACATTAAATTTATTGTTGAACCATTTTAGTAATAAATAAACATTTCGAACGGCACAATTATTAAGATGTAAATTACAATATTCCACCGCAATTGGTTCACGTAGCTGAGATAATGCTGGACATTCGGTATCATCTAAATTAATTATTTTTTTCTGTACAAACGTTTCCAACCAATGTTTTTTTTCTAAACCTTTAACATATATAGTATTAATGTCAGCGGAATTTAGCAACTTTTGAATTGTTTGACTAACGTTAGAGTACGGAACCTCACCACAACACCACTCTAAATTATGAAAATATTTAGTTAACCAAGCTACATTTCGCTTTGTTCTACTGCTTAAATTAGACCAAGAATAAGGTGGTTTAAAAATTTTCGATACACATAATTTGCTTTCAATATTAATTACGGCAATTTCCTTACATATAAATTCATTATTTTCAATTATTTTAAAACCTTGTAAATCAACGATGACTGAAGTCATTTTTGAAACGCAATGCATGAACAGTGAAATTGAAATGAGTAAAAATACTTATTCTACTGCGCTTTTATGTACCCAGCTGTTATGGGCACTACTAAATCCAAGCCATTTTACATAAACCATATCAGCTTTTCGTTTCAATACTTTTTCCACTAAAAAAACATCGGAATGTTTTACTTTTTGTAATTCCTCGGTGTAGAATAATCCCCGAATGGGTTGATTTTGATAATCCTTAAGCTCATATGTTGTGGGATTACTAGATTTACACTTGCAACTACAAATATTTCATTACTCCAGTTTGGTGTGTACCCTTTTTCAAAGTCACCACGATGTTTGCTTATTCTTACACGGTCTCCAACTTTGAACTTTATATTTTTTAAATTAACAACTTTAATGTGATTATAAGCTGAGTACAAAAGCTGTTTTTCATTACTTTTGGTAACATCAGTTGGCTTCATTTTAATTGTTTTATGTTTTGTATTATTGTACTTATTTGCAATACTTTGCAAAATATTTAACCATTTATAGGAGCCTTGAAAGCTAAATTCCTTCTACATTAACGATTTAAGTGTGCGGTTGACACGTTCAACTATGCTTGCGTTTTTAGTGCTAAATGTAGAATAATGATTAATATTGTTTTTTTTCATTAATTTTTGAAAATTGTTATTATAAAATTCTTTACCCATATCAGTATGCAAGTTTTTTGGTATGCGATTGTTACGTTTAAAATTTTTTTGCATTGCTTTTGAAACATCACCTACTGTTTTATTTTTTACTGGTTCAACCCATACATATTTGGAAAAAATATCAATTACTATAAGTATATACCGATAGCCTTTATTTACTTTCGCATATGGTAGCATTTCCACCAGATCTGCTTGAAATGTCTCATCCAAACCTTTTACAATAACATGTCTACGCTTAAAATTAATTCTTGCTGGCTTATGTAGCTCGTTAACAATATCACGTTTAACCTTAGACATAATATCTGCTTGTTATAATGATGATGATACTTCTTATGAACTAGCACTAGGTTTCACAGCCTGACTCACTCTAACTGGTTTTGCAGCAGACTGTGACTTTTTTTTAGATGGCTGCTCCAGCTTCAAATGATTATATAGCTCCTCATTATCGTGTGATACTTTTTTAATAATTTGTGTGGTTGCAGTTATTAAATTATATGTAGAACTTGTATGTTCATCAAGCTTTTTAACAATCTTATTTAAAGCTTCTTCCAGATACTTTTTGTTTACAGCATCATTATCATTAACGGGAACACTTATATTTACAATTCGTTTGTCATATAAATTAAATGTATCAGCATCGTCATAATCATCATCCTCATCATAAGCTCTATACTTGGTGGAATGATGTCCAAACTTGTTGATGGACATTTTGATACTGAGGTTAATATATGATATTTGCCTCTTTTAACTCTTCTATTATTGAAACTATTTCATAATTGTGGTTATTGTTACCGGCTGCCTGTGATGCCAGCAACAATTTTAACCTCTCTACCAGCTCGTTGGGATTATCCCAGTGTACATAATTTATAGGATTTTGATTATAAATCATATGTAAACCTTTACCATTCTTTTGCAGCAAAATTGGTTTAATAATGTTTTTATACTTTTCAGATCGATTTCCTAAAATTTGACCTGTTGATGTATTACCCCGCCTATGCGCATTTGTTCTTTTTAATATATCATGATAATTTTTTTGATCACTTTCTTTAAACCCTATAGGATTTTTTTAAAAAATTAATTCATATAGACCAGGAGTTCCAATATACCTTATTTTTTGCGCACCGTCAACGTTAAGAATTAAATCATTACCATCAAAATCAATATATGTATTTCCAATTGTAAACTTATCAGTAATGGGGTCATGTTTAATACCAGTATTGTGATCATAGTCAGATGATTCAGAGTACATATTTTCAATATATTCTCGAGGTAGTGGAGCATATTGCTCCAGGTATTCATCAAATACTTCTCTAGATAAATCAGCCGTAACATCTTGCATATTATAAGTATCTTCTTCTTCTTGTTCTTGAGGTTCATGTTCTGCAATAATTTCGGTGTCAATAAATGATGGTAAATCGCTCACCTTTTCTTTGGGTTTATTGTCAGATTTTTTTTATTTCTTTTATATGCTCCAAATTAGCTTTTTCCGTTTCGGTGTCAATAAATGATGGTAAATCCCCCACCTTTTCTTTAGGTTTATTGTCAGATTTTTTTTATTTCTTTTATATGCTCCAAATTAGCTTTTTCCGTTTCGGTGTCAATAAATGATGGTAAATCCCCCACCTTTTCTTTAGGTTTATTGTCAGATTTTTTTATTTCTTTTATATGCTCCAAATTAGCTTTTTTGTTTTCGGTTTGGTTTTAATACGCTCCTGCTTAATATTACCAATATCATAAAGTTTACTTGATAAATCTTTTAACTTTTTTGTTATTGGATGATATGATTTTTCAAATTCAATTTCCTTTTCTATAGTACCCTTTTTTAAAGCTTGCAATTTTCTTTTGACAGCCTTACGAGCTTTTATTAATTTTTCTTTAAGATCTTTGTTCATACTTAATAACAAAAATAAACCAGCTAAAACAGTCTGAAAAACAGGTCTAATACAAATAAATAACGGCTTAAAACGGGTCAAAACGGCTAAAACGGGTCGAAAACGACTAAAATAACTATAGCTGTTACCTCTAAAGAATGCTAATAAGAAATGGTGTGTAAGTGAAATTTGTTTAGCTATTTATTGAAAATTATAAAGTGATCAAACCCTTTTCTGTACCGACCGTTATTTAGTTCACACTCTTTGTTAATCACAAGAAATTCATAATTATCACACCAACAAAATGAGCATATATTTTTGAACTGGTTGTACGTCATATCTGTTCCCACATGATCTGTGTACACATGTTTGAGATTCATTTCATCCTGCTTAAAAAGAATTATAAGATTTGCGTTGTCACGAATTAAATGTTTTGGAATTCGTGTATACGTCTGACATAAATAAACACAATCAACTAATTTATGACGTCCCATATAAAAATAGTCTCGCATAACATTTTGTTTATCACAGCTGACATCATCGAAAATAAATATTGTATTCCGCTCAACGTTTTCAGGCGAAATTACGTTATCACTGCTACCATAAGCACTAAATGTAATTCCAGGTATTGATTTCAATAGTTGCTCCAAATACTCGTATTTGGGTTGACTTAGAGATTTTGAATAAATTTTTACATGTTCAAAACTTAAACCATTGGGATGTTCAATTAATGTAATTATGAGGTTAGTTTTACCACAACCGGATGGTCCTGTTATAATACATCTTATGCAGGATGGTAGTAATTTACTGTGCCGGACAGTTTGTTTAAATTCAAGATCACAGTTCTTAACGTTTAAAGTTAAAGGTTGTTTTATAACTTTCATGATGGTTAAACCAATACTGATTGTTTGGAGTTAGATTTTAGTGACATTTAAGTTTTATAATAATTAAGGTTGGCAACACAAAACAGCAATACGAAACCAAGCAACGATGTAAACACTAATAAATTTGATGATGTATTGTATTCAAGATTGTATTATTATAATTATGAAATAAAAAGGGTAATAACTAAAACATGGCGTAGTCGTAAGTCGAAGAAAAGAGTAAAAAGCAATAAAAACCACATAACCTAAAAAAGAAAAAAAAACGCGCAAAAAATCCGAGGAATGGAGTTCAGCAAGCCAGCAGTGTTGAATGTGACAGGAAATATGGCCAGCAATTTTAAATATTTTAAATCAGAAATAAAAATATATTTCATTGCAATAGAAGCCGAAAAGAAAAGTCGTGAAGTACAGGTAGCAATGCTAAAAAATTTAATGGGAACAGAAGCCCTAAGGTTATATGAAACTATAACAACATTAAGTGAAAAAGAAGAAACTGTCGAAAAACTATTAGAAGTTCTAGAAAAACACTGCATTCCTAAGAAGAATGAAATCATGGAAATATACAAGTTCTTCAACAGAAAACAAAGCCAAGACGTACCGTTCGAAAAGTTTCATGCAGATCTACAACGTCTCATAAAAACTTGCGAATTTGGTGTAGAAGAAAACAAGATAATGAAGGCATAAATTGTTCTGGGGGTAAATTCGAGAAACGTGCAAGAACGTTTACTAAGAGAAGATGCTTCGCTAGAAAAAACTGTGGCTTTCTGCAAGTCGGTGGAATTAGCAGAGAAGAATATGAAGGTTATCTCTGACGGTGTGCCAGATCTCTATGAGGTGAAACAACGTCAAAATATTGATAAGTATAGATTATATCAAAATAAATATAAAAATAAAGAAAAGACTTATAATACTAATTTAAAATGTAAAAAATGTGGTAGAAATCATACTAGTGAACAAATATATCCAGCAAAAGGCAAAACATGTCTTTATTGTAACAAACTTAATCATTTTGCTACTGTATGTAGATATAATAATAATAATAAATAATAAATGTTTATTTGTTAAAGCATAGGAGCTTATACAAAGAGTGATATGTTTTTACAATATAATATATGTAGTGTTTGTATATAATGCTAATATAGATTTATTTTTTATTTATATTTATATTTAAGCCCTGAAAACATGTAATTTATTAGTAGATAAATATACCCATGTGTGTAACCCTAGATTATACTTTAATTTTATTTATATTCATAATTTTATTCTAATGCAAATGATCTTAACTTAAGTGCATTTATTGTGTAATAGTATATTTTTTTGATTGTATTTTCATCATCTCCTGTAAAGAGAGTTTTTAAAAAATTGTCTTTATCAATGTTCACATTTAGTAAATTGTCCAGGTAGTGTTGTCGAATAGGTGAGAGTATTGGGCAGGATATGTAGAAGTGGTGAAGGTCGTCTTCTTCTAATGTGTTGCATATTGTGCAGATGGTTGATGCACTGAAGTTTATTTTATTTCCGTTTAGGTATAGCACTGTGTCACTTGTGTTTGCCACTCGGATTTGGGAGAAAAGTTTGGTAAATTGGTAATTACTGTTGTATATTATTTCACGGCTGTTAGGGTTAATTTGAATATTTTTATACTCGCGTGAATAACTAGAGTTATTTATTCTGTTTGAGTCTGTATTAAAAAGATGGCACCTGTAAGCCGAAATAATACAGTCCATATTTCGTTTCAAATTGTTCACACTTTGCTTGTTCCACGTGTTTTGATAGCCTAATTTATTTAACACTGTTTTTAAAGAGTTACACCAATTATATTTGTTTTGATTTTCATGTGTGGCCAAGTCTTTAATTTTGTTGTAACACATTTTAGGGTATCTGTCGTTTTTCATTTTTAAGATTTTCATCCACCATTTTAATGTTTGTTCGAGTATTTTCACTGAGAGATTTCTTTCCCCGGTTTCTCTTCGCACGATATAATTTGGTGTTGTTTTCGGCCAGTGAAACAGCTTTTTGAAGAAGTTTGTTTGCACTGTTTCTATTTCTTCTGTATGTTGCAGCCCCCAGATTTCGCTTGCATATAGTGCTGTAGGTATAGTTGTGGTATGGTATAATTTTAATCTTGCTTGCCAGTTATCCATTTGTGATATTATCATCATTCTTTTGATATTGGCAGATGTTACGTTTGCTTTACTTATTCGTTCCTTGCAGGTTTTATTATGTAGTCCCGATGAAACAAAGTTGATACCCAAATATGTGTATTCTTTTACTATTTCTATGTTATCTCCTTGGCAGCGATATATCCTCGTTTGATTTGGGGGTCTTCCTCTGTGGAACAGCATTATTTTCGTCTTGTCTGTGTTGATTTTCAAGTCTTTGTTTTGTGTGTATTCTTCTAATGCGTTTAATTTATTTTGGACATCTACTTGTGAATTCGCCAAAATGATTATGTCGTCCGCATATAGCAGTGTCAATATATCCGTTGTGCTGTTCAAGGGTATTCCGAAAAGTCCCTTCTGTCTTAAGGTGGCCTCAAGGTCATTTATAAATAGTGTAAACAGTATAGGACTGAGAGAGTCTCCTTGAAGTACACCTTTCTTTATTTCAATTTTTTCTGATGTATCTGTATTTACTGTGATCTGTATGGTAGCATTTGAATAAATGTTTTGGATTATTCTTATTAGTTTTGTACTGACATCGGAACGATATAGTTTTTCCCATAGTTTCTCTTGATTAACCGAGTCGAAAGCTTTTGATAAGTCCACGAAGATGGCATACGTTTTTTTCTTGTTGAGAATGTTAAGCTGTGCTATAGTATTTAGTGTAAATATGTGATCTATGACGGATCTGTTTTTTCTAAAACCAGCTTGATTTTCTGCGAGGATGCCCGTATATTCTACCCAGTTTGAAATTCTTGTTGACAATATGTGAGTGTACATTTTTATTAGTGTATTTAAAAGTGCTATGCCACGATAGTTTGCCGGGTTTAGCTTGTCACCTTTTTTATGGAGCATAGTTATTTTTGCGTTACTTAGTGGTTGTGGGATTTCTTCGTTATCAAACCATATATTTATCATTTTTGTTATGTACTTTATTCCTTTTTCTGGTAGGTTCTTCAAGAATTCATTTGTTATGCCGTCAGGACCTGGGCTTTTGTTATTTTTCATAGTTTTTATGACCCTGTTTACTTCTATTTCGGTGATTCTTTCGTCCAGATAATGGTGGTAGTTACCTTGGAAGCTATGTTTTGCTGTTGTCTCTTGAGTATACATATTTTTATAATAAATGGTAAGCTCAGGTATTTTTATTGCAATGTTGTTTAATGTTCTTCCACGCATTTGTTTTACTGTTTTCCAGAAAATATCTGGATTGTGTATGTTGCTTATGCGATCTTTTAGTTCTTGTTTGTATTTGGTTTTGTTTTGTTTGATTGATGTTTTGTAATTTTTTTTTATTTTCGTATACTCTGCTATATTTTCTTCTGTGTACCCTTCTTGAATACATTTACGGTGTGCTTTTCTTAGCTCAGATTTTAGCATTTTACATTCAGTTTTGTACCAGTGATTTTGGTTTTTGACGGTTTTGTTCTTGTTTATGGTATTTACCATATTTAAGTTTTGAGCTGTATGCCATATAGTGTTTACGAGTATATCGTAGGATATTTCTGTAGTTTTGAGTATTTCGTTAATACTATTTTTATAGTTATCCTGTAGTTTTACATCCCATTTCAATTTTTTTACAAAAATAGTCTCGGTATATTTATGTGTTGTTATTCTATGTTCGTTTTCCGAAAATGTTATTTGTACTGGGAAATGATCTGAAACATGTATGTCGTTTAGTATTTCCAGGTCCTGAATTTCATTTAATGCCATGTCGTTTGCCCAAGCCAGGTCGATGATGCTCTTATTTTTCCCGCTGATATAGGTGAAATTGGCAATGTTATCTTTTTCTGATCTTCCATTCAATACAAAAAAGCCATCTGATTCTAGTGCTTCGGTTAGTTGTCTTCCTTGCTTATTTATTGTTGGGTCTCTCGTTTGACGAATGTGGTTGAGATTCGTGTTATTGAATGATGCTTCTTCGCCTTGATTTAGATTACCTATTCTTCCATTTAGATCTCCAGCTATAATAGTAGATGTGTTTGGGTAGTGTTCGCTTAACTCTTCTATAGTATTCTGTAGTTGTTCTATTAATATTTCATATGTATATTGTTGTGAAAAATAGCAGAAAATCAAGATGAAGTTTTCTAATGCTCTTGGGCGATTGAAATGTATACTTATCCAATGTGGTGTATTTTCAATTACATTACATTGTAATTTTTTGTTGTAGAAAATTAATAGTCCACCACTTGCGCGTCCCCTGCTTGCAGATTTTATGGCTCTAGACTCTATGTACTGGAATTCATTTAGATCTTGTGGTATGTTTTGTAGATTATTATATATCCATGTTTCGCATAGGCAAATTATGTCATTCTGTGTTATTTTTTTATTTTCATCTGTATCTAAATTGAATATGTTATTGTATCCTTGGATGTTCCAAAGAACAATACTATTGCATGTATGTGTTGTTATTTCTGTATTTCTATTTGGGTATCGCGTTCGCCGTTTTTTGTCTTTTTGTAGAAGTATTTTGTTACTTTTTCTTGTTTATTATTGTTTGGTGGTATTTGTTCAACTGGAGATGTGGCTTTTCTTTTTTCTATCTTTTGGTTTGCTAGGTTTGGCGTTCTGTCTAATTTTTTTGGTTTTTCTTGATTTTCGTTCCTTTCAGGTGTATTTACGTTCTCTTCATCCTTTTTTTCTTGGCATTCTTGTCGTATATTATTCTCGAGTTCAGATAAGGAGAAACTGTCTCCATTTACAATTAATTTGTTGTATTTTAGAGAGACCCTATAACCATTTTCTTTTGCCTTGTTTAGGTGTACCTTTAATTTTTTTCTTGCATCTAGTATATTTTTGGAGAATTCTTCTTCTATTCTTATCTGTGTGCCTTTTAAGTTTTTACATTGTTTTAGAATATCAAATTTTCTCTGTTTGGTGCTTAATTCCAATTTGATTGGCCTGTTTTTTTTTTGGGTAGTGCCTATTCTTCTTATATCATCTATTTCGTATTTTTTTATATCTTGAATTAGAAGTACGTTTTGAAATAATTTCAAAGTTTTTTCCAGGAGGTTTTCATTGTTTTCCTCTTCTACACCAAAGATAATAAGATTTTTTTGTATAATTTTCCGTTCTAAATATTCGATTTTGTGATTTTGTTCTTTAACTGTGTTTTCCAGTTGAATGCATCGCTCTTCGTTGTATTTTATTTTATGGTCTAGGTTTTTTAACGAGTTTTTTACTTCATCTACTTTCTTGTTCACGTTTTCAATTTTTTCCTTTACCGGGTTTAATTGTTTAGTCATTTCAGCTGATATTTCCTGTATTGTAGCCATATTTTGTTTTTATTTTAAATATGGTTGGGAACACTGCTTACTTTGACTTAAGTCGCTAATTATTTGTATTAACTTGTTTATTTTACTGCTCAGTATGCTAACCTTGGAGCTCCCGCCTTACAATTTTATTATTTATTTAGAATATGATGTTTCATACTTACAGGGCTTTTATTAGGTTTCGTTGCACATATGTTTATATTTTTGGGTTTGGATTTCTTTTTAATTAATTTCACTTAATTTAAACTAAACACTTTGATTTAAATATAAGCTTTAATTTGTTGTATTCGTATCAGTGTTGCCACTCTCTCTCACTGTATGTAGATATAGAGATAATTCAAAATATGTTAATAATAAACCTAAGCATTTAAAAAATTATGAATTAGTAAAGGATAATGAAAATATTGAATTTAGTATGGACAAAATTAGTATTGAATCAGTAAATAGTTCAAATCAAAAACCATGGTTTAAAGAATTAAAAGTAATTGATAAATTTGTGAAGTTTAAACTAGATACTGGAGCAGATGTTACCACTATTCCAATAAATATAGTTCAAAAATTTAACTGGACTGATAAAATTCAAAAAACAAATTGTAAATTAGGAGCATTTGGGGGCTCTATGGTAGTACCTGTTGGAATAATTTCTGCAGTAGTGTCAACTAAATTTGAAAAAATTAATACTCAAATATTTGTAACGGCAGGTGACACTGAAACACCTATTTTAAGTCGTGTAGCTTGTGAAAGTTTAAATCTAATTAAAAGAGTAGATAACTTAAATAAAATGACAGATAAGGAAAAATTTATTGAAAACAATAAAGATATTTTTGAAGGTTTAGGTCACTTTCCAGACACGTGTAGCATTCAAATTAAAGAAAATGCAATTCCTAAGGCAATGCCACCAAGACGTGTACCTTTAAAAATTAAAGAAAAACTAAAAGAAACTTTAAATTCCTTACAAGATAGAGGTGTAATTAAGCCAGTACAAAATCCATCAGAATGGGTTAGTAATATAGTAATAGTTGAAAAGCCAAATGGAACTTTAAGAGTTTGTATTGATCCAGTGAATTAAACAAAAACATAGTTAGAGAATATTATGCAATACCATCAATACAAGAAATTATACCAAATTTGTCTAATAAAAAATTATTTTGTGTGTTCGATTTAAAGGATGGCTTTCATCAAATAAAACTTGATGAAAAGTCGAGTAATTTATGTACCTTCAGTACACCATTTGGATGTTATGAATATACTAGAGCACCTTTCGGTCTATGTTCAATACCTGAAATTTTTCAAAGACTAACTCAAAAATATTTTGGCGATATACCTGGTGTAACAGTATACTTTGACGATATATTATGTGCAGCTCAAAGTGAAATTGAGTTAAATGAAATAATTAGTCGAGTAGTTCAAAGAGCAAGAAAATATAATATTAAATTTAACCCCAATAAATTACAATATTTTGTAAAAGAGGTGAAATATTTCGGATTAACTTTTAATGAGCAAGGCGTAAAACCAGATAAAGAAAGAATTAAGGCAATACAGGATTTAAACGCGCCAAAAGATAAAAAAAGTTTACAAAAAATATTAGGTGTAATCAATTATTTAAGAAGTTTTATACCGAACATATCAGATATAATTTCTCCGTTCAGAGAATTATTAAAGAATGAAACTGAGTGGATGTGGAATGAGACGCATGACAAGGTATTAAGTGAAATTAAAAAATTAATTAGTGATGCAACTATGTTACTGCCCTTTGATCCAACTAAAGAAATAGACATTCAATGTGATGCATCAAAGGATGCTTTAGGATGCTGTTTAATGCAAAATGGCAAGCCAGTAATGTATGCATCTCGTTCCATGACACTAACAGAGTGTAATTATGCACAAATTGAAAAGGAACTACTTTCTATATGTTTTGCATGCTCCAAATTTCATTATTATATATACGGGCATAAAGTAAATATTTACAATGATCACCAACCGTTAATAGCTTTAATCAAAAAAGATTTACACCAAATAAAAAATAATAGATTAAGTAGATTACGAATTAAACTGTTGATATATGACTTTAATTTGTATTATCTGCAGGGTTCAAAATTGTATATTGCAGATTTACTGTCGCGCAATTTTGTAAAAACTAATGTTGAAGATGATATTGTAATGAAAGATGTTGTGCATACAATTGAAGGTGATTACAATATGTCTGTAAATAAAACACATGAATTTCAAGTAGAAACTTCAAAAGATGAAAGTTTAAAGGAAATTATTGAATATTTTCAAAATGGTTGGCCATCTAAATGTAAATCCGAAGGTGAATTGCAACATTTCTATAAAATTAGAAATGATATTATCGTTGATAATAATTTAGTGTATTATAATAATAAATTAGTAGTACCAAAAAACTTAAGAAAATACTCATTAAATGTCTTACATGAAACTCATTTAGGAAAAGAAAAAATAAAAACATTAGCAAAAAATAATTTCTACTGGCCAGGAATGAATTCAGATATTGAATCATTTGTTCACAAATGTGAAATTTGTAATAAATATAGTAGATCAAAAATTCGTGCACCATTAATAAATCATCATATACCAGATCTATCATTTTATAAAATTGGTGCAGATATTGCTGAATATGCTGGGACAAGCTATTTAGTGATATTTGACTATTACTCAAGATGGGTAGAACTAATAAAATTAAATAATAAAAATAGCACTACTGTAATTAGTAAATTTAAAGAAGTTTTTAGCCGAAACGGTATTCCTAGTATTCTTGTTGTTGATAATATGCCATTCAATAGCTATGAAATGCAAAACTTTGCAAAAAGCTGGAATTTTACAATAACGCCATCCAGCCCTTATTATCCAAAAAGCAATGGCCTTGCTGAAAAGGCTGTAGGCCTAGTTAAATTAATGCTTAAGAAAGCAAATGAACAAAATCAGGATATTGAACTCTATTTACTAAATTATAGAAATGCTCCAGTGGCTAATTTAAATTATTCTCCATCTCAACTTATGTCAAATAGAAAGTTAAGATCGAAATTGCCTATGAGTAATAATAGTTTAAAACCATGTAACATAAATAGAGATGAAATTTATAATGATATGTTAAAAAATCAAGAAAAGCAAAGGAAAAATTATGATAAAAAAGCTGTACAAAGTGAACAAACTTATCAAAGTGGAAAAAAGGTGTGGCTTCAGAATGTTAAAACTAAATTGTGGGAAAAAGCAGTTGTTGTTATATCTTTAAAATATCCTCGTTCTTATTTAGTAAGGACAGATAAAAATAAGTATTACAGGAGAAATTCAATTTTTATGAAAAAATGCTTTGATGACTTTGATCACTTTAATGAAACATTTGTAGAAAAGGAGGAAAAGAAAGATTGTAATAATGATTCTAACAATGTTCAAATTAGAAGATCAACTAGGCAGCGTAGACCGCCCACTAGATTAAATTTATAAAAAAAAGAGGAACGTGTTTGGAGTTAGATTTTAGTGACATTTAAGTTTTATAATAATTAAGGTTGGCAACACAAAACAGCAATACGAAACCAAGCAACGATGTAAACACTAATAAATTTGATGATGTATTGTATTCAAGATTGTATTATTATAATTATGAAATAAAAAGGGTAATAACTAAAACACTGATGTATAAATAAACTGCACATATTTTTTATAGCTCATTTGTAATGCGTGCGCGAAAGGTGACACATCATAAACGGGGTGCAGGAATTTTAAATAAACTTATAAATAAACTCCCCGTAGAACTTCATATACCTGGGTATAACTATTGTGGACCTGGTACTCGTTTGGAGAAGAGGCTTCAACAGGGTGACAAAGGTGTAAATAAACTGGATGAAGCATGTATGCAGCACGACATAGCATATTCTCACAGTAAAAGTATTAAGGATCGCCACAAAGCAGACCGAATTCTAGCAGAACAGGCTTTTCAACGATTGAAATCTTCAGACGCATCTTTGAGTGAAAAAATTGCATCTCTTGGCGTAAAATCAGCTATGAGTGCAAAAATTAAATTGGGAATGGGTTGTGGAACAAAAAGAATGGGAAAGGCGTTACCTTTCAAAAATGTTGTAAAACGTGCTCGATTAGCATTGCGAACAAGTAAAGCCAAAGACTTAAAAAACGCAACTAGGGTAGCTTTTAATTCAGTAAAGCAAATCAAACGACAAATTAGAAAACCTAGAATTGTACCTATTCCAAAATCGGGGGGTATTTTACCATTAATACCTATTTTTGCTCCACTAAGTGCGCTTGGAGCATTAAGTGGTGGAGCTGCTGGTATTGCAAAAGCTGTGAGTGATATTAAAGGTGCAAATGAGCAATTGGCTGAAAGTCAACGTCATAATAAAACAATGGAAGCAATTTCTATGGGTAAAGGCTTATATTAGCAGCCTCACAAAAGGGGTTTTGGTATGTATCTGAGGGCACGCAAAAAAAGGGTTCGGGAATGTATCTAAAATCACAGGCAAAGACAAAAAACTAATAAAATTGAAGTTACCAAAACGTGCACTAACCAATATTGACATACTTGAGTATGCAAAACACTTACCATATTTCCGTAAAGTTTTTATGCGTAATAAATTGCCTGCAAAAATAGGTAAATTTGAAATGGGGGTTATAAATTTAGATAATGCCGAAAATCCTGGTACTCATTGGGTTGCATACAAAAAATATGATAAATCTATAAATTATTTTGATAGTTTTGGTAACTTAAGACCACCGCGTGAAGTAATTAAGTATTTTAAAAGTAATAACAAAAATAATAGTATTAAATATAATCATGATGTTTTTCAAACATACAACGAGGAAAATTGTGGACATTTATGTTTACATTTTTTGTATAAAGTAGAGTAAATATGAACGATTACTTTAGTGCATGTTAAGAAATCATGTCATACACATTTACCTTAACAGGACGCAGCTCCATATTAACAGCTGATATAAATCCTCCTATCGATTTGGATGATGAGGAATATGTAATCGGTTTGATAAATTTTGAATCATACAATTCTATCCCAAATATTGAGAAGGGTGTAAACAATTGTTTTTATTTCGGCAGCCATAAAGTATCGTTAGAAACAGGATCATATGAAATTAAAGATATAAAAAATTACTTAAGTAAGGTAATTCAGATCCTTCAAAAGGACGTGAAAGATAAAAATAAATTAATAATTAAAGCAAATAGAAATACATTAAAGGTTGAATTGCTGGCTAGCGTAGACGTTGATTTCCGACCGAATGATACATTTAGAGATTTATTAGGATTCAAACCTCGCAAATACATTTCACATAGCTGATTATCCAATACACATTCTTAAAGTTAACTCTATATGTGTGCACTGTAACATATCCTCAGGTTCGTATAATAACAGCGCACCAACCCATATTGTTCATCAATTTTTTCCCAACACTGAGCCAGGTGAGAAAATAATAGAGAGCCCTCAACATGCCATATATATGCCAATAAATACTCACCGAATAAGTTCAATTGTAGTACAAATACTCGACCAGAACGGTGATTTAATCAATTTTAGAGAAGAGGTCATCACGTTAAGACTACATTTAAAAAAAGTTGCGCACAATGGTAATTAAATACAATCAACCAAAAATTACTAATAATTACAAATTACCTGCTAACCGATTGGTTAGTCTACAAGAAACCTTTGAGGTGTTAACACCATCCAGCCGCAAATTTCTTGAATCACTTGGTTACAACGTTAACGTTTCAAAATTGCGAAAGAAAATCAAAAAGGCGCAAAAAAGAAAAGGACAACAAATATAATTTGGATTAGAATTAAATTTGAATCAATATTAAAGTGTAAAAATTACATACTGTGCATTAAAGAAAATGGATGCTAATATCTTAACCGTTACCGAGGCAGCTCTTGAAGACAATTCTATAGTTAATGCTGAAAAACATACCCATCAACCCTACTCGGCTACCACCTTTAATAACAATGATGAAATTCGAATTCCAATTCAACAACAGGACGCCTACACGCTTCCATGGAACAGCTTAATCTACATTGAAGGACAAGTAACTAATAAAGATGGGACTGAAATAAAGGAAGTTTATTTGGCAAATAATGGTGTAGCACATTTATTTGAAGAAATTCGATATGAAATTAATGGTATAGTTGTGGGCAGGGTGCGAAATCCTGGTATCTCATCCACCTTGAAATCATACGTTTCATACAACAAAAATGAGAGCACTGCACTTATGAATGCTGGTTGGTATGGAAGTTCAGAGAAAACTAGCATATTAGATAGTAATGGGTATTTTAACGTATGTATGCCGTTACGAATGCTGCTCGGATTTGCTGAAGATTTCCGGAAAATTGTAATGAATTTACGACAAGAACTCGTTCTTATACGCAGCAATACAGATGAAAATGCCTTAGTTAGTGCTGTAGTCAGTATGGATAAACTAAAACTTGAAATAAGTAAAGTGCAATGGAAAATTCCACATATTTCTGTTGCTGATGCAGAACGCCTCATGTTCAATTTAATTCAAAAAAATGTCGAACTAGAAATTGCATTCCGTAGCTGGGAATTAATGGAGTATCCGGTACTTCAACAAACTCAACGTCACACGTGGGCTATCAAAACTTCATCACAACTAGAAAAACCTCGCTTTGTAATTGTTGGATTTCAAACTAATAGAAAAAATACAATTGGAATGTCTGGCAGTTCGTTTGATAGCTGTAATTTAACTAATATAAAGTTGTACCTTAATTCTGAAATGTACCCGTATGATAATTTAAATTTGAATTTTAACAAAAACTGTTTTGCTATCCTTTATGATATGTATGCGCAGTTCCAATCATCATACTATGGTAAAACAAACGAACCGATACTAACACCAAAAGAATTTATAAATGTTGCACCCATAGTTGTAATTGACTGTACCCATCAAAACGAAATTTTGAAAACTGGTGCTGTAGACATTCGATTAGAGTTTGAAACTTCCACTAATATACCTGCGAATAATACAGCGTACTGCCTCATATTATATGACAGAATTGTAAAATATTCCCGTTCAACTAGTATTGTACGTGTTTTGTAATTAGGCTATAGTATATAAGTCTAAAGTAAAATTCATAAAATATGTAAGTTTAAAATAAGTATTTTCTAAGATTTTTTTATAAATAACTATATTTTTGTAAAAATCTGTATTTTTTAAATTTAAAAATAAATAACAGTAAAAATAAAAATATGAACGTTTAATTTAAGAAATAACGTCACTTACCAGCTTAAATTTGCTTAGAACCTTTTTAGAACCCTATGACTAAATTATAAAATTACACTTATCCCGATCGACACCAAATTTTTTAAATTTTAAATTGCGCAAAAGTAGCCCGTGTTGTACACTCTCCCCGTATTCCTTTCCTTTTGTATAACTACATTCCTTTTTGTATAACTACATTTAATTAAATAAACTTACATAAAAACAAACCATTATTTTTGTCTTAAAATAACTTTGCAATATTTGCTAAGACCAAAGCATAGTTCTACCAGCGGGAGGTTTAATGCTAATTTTACTGCACTACTTTTTATATATAAAACAGTTGTTTAAAACAAAACTTCAGTAACAAATTTTTGCATAATAATAAAAATGGCTGTTAACAACGATCTAGAAATTCTCGTAGCGAATTTTGCTGTAGTAAATCAACATTTTGATTCGCACGAAGAGGATGAGGGCTATATGTTAGATGACGGTGTTTATTACAATGAACAGCTGCGTGTCGTGGAAGACGACACAAAAATTTGCATTATCAACACCGGCTACGTAACCACATTCCTCATCGCAGATGGGTCATATAAAAAGTTGTGGATGTGTTACAACTGTATGCTACAATACAGGCTGGCGGTTCCTCTGTGGGCAGCGGGATGGGAACATGTGACCTGGTCTCGTAATTATCAGGATCGCTGCACATACTGCGACTCCTGCGAAACATCTTTAGGAATTGAGTTACTGCGGGAAGCGTGCCATGTATGTCAACCTCCACCTGTAGTTGAAGATTATGTGGTTGTGCAGTACTAAATAGTAAGTGTTGTATAAAAAATGTGGACATAATTAAAAGACATTAATTTTATTGAAATTATATTTATTCTAAAAAATTTACATTATAAATTAGTTTTAACTTACATATATTTACCTAGTTTACATATTTATATTTTAATTTCAACTTAAAATTACTGGTGAACATATCCCCAGGGAATTGTGTCTGTATATAAATAATTTACAACACGCTTCTCATCATGTGGACTTAGCGCTAATTTTCTTTGTTTTGTAGTGTACACGTCATGATCTTTTGAACGTATATAAAACTGATTTTTTATTACAGTAGTATTTCCAAACAAACAGTTGTAATAATCCTCAAAAGTAATTGTTTTTACTGTAGTGCCAGTTATTCCTTTAATTTTTTTTGTAACAGGTTTTCCTACTACCTTGTAAGTGTACATTTTCGATTTCAAACCGATAAATTCAGTCATTATTTGACCATTGTTCTCGTCTTTCATGAGACCAATTACTTTTTTGTTAACCAGCGGTATGTTGTAAATATTGTTTTTGTCATAGTCAGATGTATCATATTTGTAAATGTCACGTTTTATAATGTCGTAAATATTTATGTTTGAAAAATAATAAATTAAACTGTCTGTATCTGTGTATAGTAATTTCACCTTTTCACCTAATTCCCTTTTTATGTAATTATAATGAAAATCATAAATATAGGTTTTGGAAATATCTAATATTGAAAATCCTACATATATCGGTTTATTAAATTTAACACTTAGTCTATTCATTTCAATAAGGGCTATATCACCATCAAATACTGTGCAACTATGAAAATTTGGCTGAGAAATGTATGATTTTACCCCATTACGTCCACACCACTTCGTTACGAGCTTGATATCTTTATATTTTCGAACATTTTCCATAGTTTTTCCAAACACTGCGTTGTTCATTAATTTATAAAAGTTTTTTTTTAATTCATTTTCCGATCGTTTTCTCAACTCAGTGTTAAAGTCTATATACTGTTTGAGCCACGCACTCTGATTAAACTTCAATACTCGGTGTATTTTGGTTACTTTTAGTCCTAATTGTAAACACTGTTTTAAATTGCGGTAATGAATTACATATTTTGATTTTGAATACAAGTTTGCAATTAGTTTTGAATATTTTGATGTTGGAGGTGTAAAGTGTTCAGGGCACAATGGTAAGTCTTTATGCTGCTCATGTAACTCAGCTGGGTACTCCAAATCTACTTCAAAGCAGTATCCAATATCAGATGTATCGCTAATATTCATTAAATCAAATGAGTAAAAATCCTGCTCTTCTACCCACTCAAATTTTCCGTACGGTAGGTATTGACTCATCGCGGCTCCATACAAATTATTTACATCAAAGTACATAATGTATGATTCATCTAAAGTTGGATTATGTAATTCACCCATATATCTATTGTTAGCTTTCGCGTATCTATTGGAACACTGTGACAAGCCACCACGCATTCCTCGTTCGAAAAACATTATTTTATCTACATCAGTCAGTAATTCTAATTTTACATCTGTGCACTTTAGCATTGCGTCAAACGCAAGTCCTGGTGCTGTGTAGTAGTGTAAAGCGTCAAGTTTATATGACTCCATGCAGTTAGCGCGAAAGTTTTCAAACACATCGGCTAATAATAATACATCAGTTTTCAGGTACAAATCGCTGTATTCACCCAAGTTTTTAACATGAAATTGGTTCCACACGTTACAGGCATGTTGATAGTCTTCGTTGCTGACCCCTTCGCCTCGCAGTGAACTATAAAACTCCTCTTTTGCTGGTAACTGCACTTCATCAAGTTTCTCCCAAGTGTCTAGGTATTCATAGGGGAAAACACCTTTCCTAGTGAGCAGGTGAAATTCGTCATCACTAGCACAATGTTTTCGGGTTAGAGGTTTATCTTTGTCACTCAAGTAAGATGACAGTTTATCAATGCTGCTCGCCATGAACCGGAACGAGTCATTGAAGCGTAAGTTAACTTTTGTTTCACTCACATGCTTTGTAAATGAAATATACCGCTCTTTGTTTATGGGCAGTAGATTTATCCTACCAGGAATATCCTTGACAACGCTTTTTATTATGAAGTGAGCATCGTACCCGCTTAAATTATGAAAAATCACAGGTATGGTGTGAGAATCCCGTAAGTTTAAATTGCACCACTGGTGTGCTGCACCTCTAAATTTCCCTGTCAGGTGGCAGTGATCTCGAACTTTAATTTGATTATTCAGCAATATTTTTTTGCAAATGTGACAGTGGGTTGCAGTTAAAAAAATTTGTTCCTCCTCACATGTTGGCTGCATTGGTGCAATTCTCTTCAAAATACCGTCTACATATTGTGCAGCGATATGTAATTTCTCGGAAAACCAGCGTATACAGTTCTTACCACGTGTAATTGCGAAAAATGACAATGAATCATCATAGGAGCATTTCAGGTAGAATGCGATGCTGCATGGTATGTGTTTCTGCACGTATTCGGTATTACACCTTTTTTTACCTTCCACTTTTTTTAGTATGCTCTCTAAATCAGCGTATGTTACAAAAGGAACTTTTTCCTGATGGTGGAAATTCTTAAATTGCAAATACTTTTCGCATTCACATGGTAATTTAACTAAACATTTATTTTTTAATTTACACATTTCCTTATGTTTATTTAAATTTTTTTCAGTATTAAAATGGTTGAGGCACCTGTCACACAACCAAGTTCGTTTATTATGTTTTGAAAGCTGTTTGCTTAACAGGCGTGACAAATTTTTTATCCACATGTAGTGGTGGTTGACATTATTCCTTAACTCCTTAAAATTAACCTGATCCACATCCATTTTTTCATTATCATTATCCTCTTCTTCTACCCCCTCTTCTTCAGATTCCATTATCATTAAAAGGTGGATGCATTTTTCAAAGTTTTTTTTCACTAAGTGCTAGTGGGACAACTTTATGTTTCTTTCCAGCCTTTTGCAACGTGTAAACGTTTATTGATAAGTTGTTCAAGTCCTCAAATTTTGGAACATCCCTTAGTTGTAGTGGAAACCTCAAACCCTCATACTTCAACACTTTAGAGTAGTGGGGGTAAGATAATGTGCGATTAACATTCTCTGACCTGTGTGCTGGGTGTAGTGCTGATACTACAGCCCACAAAAAGCAATAATTGTCATCGTTTTTCACATTAACTACCGCCTTTTTCAGTTTAATGTCGGGAGGTAAATCAATGTATGAACTCCCGGATATTGGTTGGTATTTGTTAATGTGAACCTTCAGGTGTAAAATTTCGGATAATGCCCAGCCTGAATCACGTTCCTGGAATTCTTCCAGTTTTGTTAAAAGATTTTCCAGTATGTAAGTTTTGTACCAGTCATCTAGATTGGTAATGTTGCTAATGACCTCATTTCTTGTGTTGAATGTTTTTATTTCCACGGTTCCAGTATGTGGCAAAATGAATTCGGCACTGAATACTACATTTACCTTGATCATTGATATCCGCCGTGCTACATTAATTTTATTCTTGAAAATTCTTAAGCATTTTTCCAGAAATAATTTTGAATCCTTAAAGGTGCTGTTGACGATAATTCCTGTCCTGATTCTGCTCACAAATCGGGATTCCACTTCCTGCCACACGAGGTTTGATATTTTTGTTAATGTTCCACCGGTACCGGATCCAGTTTTTGAAGTCGCTGTTTTTAACCGTTTAAGCTGTTCACGATAGTACTTCAAAAGTGCCAAATTCGCTTCCAGCTTGCTCACGTTTACATCCTTGTTTGACGTAACACCCTTTTTAATATATCTTGATATCATCAAGATAAATTTATTTACGTGCTTGCGCCAGACTTCAGCTTCATTAAAAGTTTTAATAATTTTAATTGCATTTGATATATTTTTAACCACTTGGTCACTAAGTTCACAAGCGGAAGCCATGTTAAAAACAACTGAAATGAAAATTCTACGCTTGTGTTTATATTCAAACCAGTATTTCTAGAACACGTGCATGTCAAATGCTGGTTTATTTTTAGAGCATGACTAATCACCACATCCGGTTTCAACCAGTTTTTCTAGAACACGTGGATGCCAGATGTTGGTCTATTTTTAGACCAAGATTCATAACCACATCCTGTTTGCTGTAACACGGACATGCCAGATGTTGGTCTATTTTTAGCTAATGCAGGGTCATTGACTTGAACGCGTGCATGCCAGATGTTGGTCTATTTTTAGCTGATGCAAGGTCAGTGACTTGAACACGTGCATGCCAGATGTTGGTCTATTTTTAGCTGATGCAAGGTCAGTGACTTGAACACGTGCATGCCAGATGTTGATCTATTTTCAGCTAATGCAAGGTCATTAAATTGAACACGTGCATGCCAGATGTTGGTCTATTTTTAGCTGATGCAAGGTCAGTGACTTGAACACGTGCATGCCAGATGTTGATCTATTTTCAGCTAATGCAAGGTCATTAAATTAAACACGTGCATGCCAGATGTTGGTCTATTTTTAGCTGATGCAAGGTCAGTGACTTGAACACGTGCATGCCAGATGTTAATCTATTTTCAGCTAATGCAAGGTCCGCCGAAGCGGCGGCCGGGGTGAGGGTCGGGGGCTGGGGTGGGAGTAAAACCTGCGCAGAAACCTGCGCAGTAGACCATTTTGTTGCAGAACCAGCCTAGGTATACTACTTCTCACAACAAAAACTATTTGTCGCTATAGGGCACTTCAAAAACTGTTGTTCTACGGAAATTATACTTTGTCGCAGGTCCCAAATTTGTTATCAACAATATACACGTGTGTGAGCTGGAGCAATAAATTATTTTATCCGCACCTTTAGCATATACTCTACTTTTTTAGGAATATCTCGCAACAAAAACTATCTGTCGCTATAGGGCACTTCAAAAACTGTTTTTCTACGAAAATTATACTTTCTCGCAGGTCACAAATTAGTTATCAACAATATACACGTGTGTGAGCTGGATCAATAAATTATTTTAGCCGCGCCTTTAGCTTAAACTCTACTTTTTTAGGAATATCTCGCAACAAAAACTATCTGTCGCTATAGGGCACTTCAAAAACAGTTTTAACTCCAATTTTACAGGATTATCTCGCAACAAAAAATATCTGTCGCTATAGGGCACTTCAAAAACCTGTTGTTCTACGGAAATTATACTTTCTCGCAGGTCACAAATTAGTTATCAACAATATGCATGTGTGTGAGGAGAAGCAATAAATTATTTTAGCAACCAATTTAGCATAAACTCTACTTTTTGTGGAATATCTCGCAACAAAAACTATCTGTCGCTATAGGGCACTTCAAAAACTGTTGTCTACGGTAATTATACTTTAAAACTGTTTTTGAAGTGCCCTATAGCGACAGATAGTTTTTGTTGCGAGATATTCCTAAAAAAGTAGAGTTTAAGCTAAAGGCGCGGCTAAAATAATTTATTGATCCAGCTCACACACGTGTATATTACTAATTTGTGACCTGCGAGAAAGTATAATTTTCGTAGAAAAACAGTTTTTGAAGTGCCCTATAGCGACAGATAGTTTTTGTTGCGAGATATTCCTAAAAAAGTAGAGTATATGCTAAAGGTGCGGATAAAATAATTTATTGCTCCAGCTCACACACGTGTATATTGTTGATAACAAATTTGGGACCTGCGACAAAGTATAATTTCCGTAGAACAACAGTTTTTGAAGTGCCCTATAGCGACAGATAGTTTTTGTTGCGAGATATTCCACAAAAAGTAGAGTTTATGCTAAATTGGTTGCTAAAATAATTTAGTGCTTCTCCTCACACACATGCATATTGTTGATAACTAATTTGTGACCTGCGAGAAAGTATAATTTCCGTAGAACAACAGGTTTTTGAAGTGCCCTATAGCGACAGATATTTTTTGTTGCGAGATAATCCTGTAAAATTGGAGTTTTAGCTAAATGCGCCCCTTAAATAATTTATTGCTGCAGCTCACACGCGTAAATATTATTGAAAACTAATAATGACCTGCGATAAAGTATAATTTGCGTAGAAAAGCATTTTTTGAAGTCAGATATTCATTTAGTAGGCTAAAACATGTGGTATGCAGTTTGTTTAACGAAAACCTTGATTATTTGCAAGCAATAAATTTTTAAATAGAGCAATAAATTATAACAGATCGTATTCTTGTGACAGGTTTTTTTTTTAAATTTTTGATTGTGAGCTAGCTTGTTTTTAAGCTAGCTCACATCAATTTTCTCCGAATCGGCAAAAGCAATAAATTTTAAACATGAGTAATAAATTAGCAATAAATGAGCTTTAAATATTAGTACTATGTTTATTGTTATGAGATGAAAATGCTGAGCCAGCTTTATAGAGCTGAGTTAGTGTGTTAGTAGATGTTGGTTTATAGACAGTGATTGTGATGTCTGTGTTTTGAAAGATGTATTGTAACATGTTTTTTATGTATTCCCATTGTAATTGATCTTTGCCACATCCCAGTTTTGGGATACTTAGATTTTTGATTTTGTGGTTCAGACAATACTTTTTTAATTTTGATAAGGTGTAAAACATATCTGAATAGCTAGGTTTGTCAGAATAATTTTCTTTTGTTACTAGATAAATTATATATCTAGCTTCCCCTTTTAAATAAACCAAATCATGTAATTTTGGATTTTGTTTTTGTAGTTTGTCTAAATTTTGAAATTCCCTTCTGAAGACTTGGGCAATGCCTTTTGACATTTTTAGATCTCTACTTACACAATGTGCCAAGCTTTCTGTTGGGGGTACGTCGAATAAGTTACCTTCTTTTTCCAAAATTGGTAGTTATTATTGGTAATGTCTTGGTTTTCCAAATAATTTTGATATTCGGTCAATTGTGGTTTATTATTAGTAGATTTTATAAGGTTGTGTGTGGGAATATTTGTAGGTGGGATACGACTCAGTGCGTCAGCGTTTGTGTTTAATTTTCCTTTTTACCTTCCGTCACCTCTAGGTAAGGAAGGTATTGTCTTTGGTCAAAAAATTCGGTGGTGAGTTTTCATTGAATAAGCACGTGTTAGGGTCTTTACAATACGATTTTACTATTTTTACGATGATGTCTGTATGTGTGTGTGTGTGTGTGTGTGTATTCGTATGTGCATGTGTATGTGTATGTGTGTATGTGTGTGTGTGTATGTGACCGCAGTTTCATGCACGATATCTCCAATACTAGAATTCCAAAAATTACAATTCTTGCATATTCCTCTTCCGTACAACCTTATGCAGACTTGATTAGATTTTGGTTATAATTGGTCAACCGGAAATATCCTCATTTGAATATTTTAACAGTTTTTCTTGAAAAACTCAGTTAAATTTTATTATAACTTAAAGAATATATTATTCTCTATACGATTTGATTGCATTTTATATTTCATATTCAACAGATATAGAGTTAAAGAATTATAAAGATTGTAATAATTATAAAATTTCATATATCAGCCAGCTGTGCTAACTTAACCATGGAAACTGCTAATATATTCAGGTAATTCAAATTGACAGATGTCAATATCAATAAAAAGTAAATGTTGAAAGAATAAGGGAAATAACTCTAGTGTTGGGCGTTTCTAGAAAGATATAAGAGAGACGATTACATTGGTTTGAACATGTCATGAGGAGAGATGAGTATATTGGAAGAATGAATAGCTTATAACATAAGTTGGAAGAAACATAGGAAGACCAAATATAATATGAAAGGAGAGAAAAGGAACTGAATGAGGACGACAAACAAAACAAAAATTAGTGGAAGAAGAAAATAAAAAATAGCGACCCCCTAACGAATGGGAAAAACTAAAGAAGAAGATGTTAGTGTCAAGTGCAATGCGAATAGTTTGTTTCTGAAATAATTTAACTGGAAATATAGGATCTTTTGCAAAAAAAATTATGTGTAGGGCGAGTGCAGTGACGTGACTTTGCTGACTTTGGCAAGCAGATATGTGGACCCGTGTCAAAATGACAGCTATGAATTACGTCCATAACTGACAAATGTAATTTTTCATTAAAAATTTCATGATTTTCTTATTTCATGTAGTATATTTATTATCAGGGGTGTGGAATTCAGTTGCCGAAAAAAGGAATCATAAAATACCAAAAAAATAAATTTTGAATGAAAAATTTTGACATGAGGATGACCCGCAAAATAGAAATGAATGGAAGAAAAAATAAAAATTAGCGACCCCTAACGAATGGGAAAAGCTAAAGAAGAAGAAAATGTTAGTGTCAAGTGCCATTTGCATGAAATAATATTACTGGAAATTTATAATCTTTTGCAAGACATTTTATGAATGGAATTTGTACATAATACACAGGATTGACGGAAGGTATTGTGCTGGCCACACCAGATTTTTTATAAATGATTTCATAATCAAATTCTTCGAGTTTTAGTCGCCATCTTACTAATTTTGAATTTGGTTCCTTGAGGGAGAATAACCATTGCAAAGGCTCATGGTCCGTTACAATTTTGAATTTCCTGCCAAATAAGTATCGCCTAAAATATTTGATAGCCCAAACAATAGCAAGTAGTTCTTTTTCGATGGCAGAATAATTTTGTTCGGAATCATTAAGTGTTCTACTTGCATACACAATAGGTAAATCTGAGCCTATTGGTCCTTGGGATAGTACAGCGCCGATAGCATAATTGCTAGCGTCTGTTGTGAGGTTAAAAGGTTTTGAAAAATCGGGATGTTGCAGGATCGGTTCATTAATAAGAAGATTTTTACAGGCATTAAAGCAGATTGGCACACCCAGCAATGGGTAATATGCCGTGATGAAATATTTATTTATTTATTTATTTATTAAAGCATGCTACATATTCTGGATCTTGAATATTTATAGTAGCTCCCTTTTTGAGGCATTTAGTGAAAGTTTTGGTAATGCCGGCAAGATTTTGAATAAATTTCCTATAGTAGCCTATTAGTCCGAGGAATCCTTTTATTTGTTTAGTCGTTTTAGGAATAGGGTAATTTTTTATAGCCAAAATTTTGTCCGGATTAGGCTTTACACCGTCGGGGGTAACCACGTGACCTAAATAAGCCACCTCCTTGCGCAAAAATTCAGATTTGTCCATCTGAATTTTTAAGTTAGCTGCTTTGAGTCTCTCAAATACAGCGCGCAAACTTTCAATGTGTTCCTGCAGACTAGTACTAAAAATAATCACATCGTCTAAATAAACGAGACAGATGTTATTTACTAGATTCCTCAGTACGTTGTCCATTACACGTTGAAAAGTAGCGGGTGCATTTTTCAAGCCAAACGGCATTCTTAAAAACTCATAATGTCCATTTTCTGTCGAAAATGCCGTTTTTTGGATATCATCTTTGTGCATTTCATTTTGGTGGAAACCCGAAGCCAAATCTATAGTTGTAAAGTATTGACATTTACCAAGTTTGTCCAAAAGAGTATTTATGTTTGGGATAGGGTACTTATCGTCAATGGTTTTTTCATTGAGCTTGCGGTAGTCAACGACCATCCGCCATTTTTTTTTCCAGACGCATCCATCTTTTTAGGCACGATCCACACGGGCGAAGACCACAGTGAATGTGACGGTTGAATAATATTTTCTTTTAGCATTTTATTAATTTGTTCTTGTATTTCTACTCGGTGAATTTCAGGGTATCTGTATGTTTTTGTGTAGATGGGTAATTCGTCTTTAGTTCTTATGTGATGTTTGATTTCGTTTGTAAGTGTTAATGATTTGCCGTCAGTATGAAATATATTAGAATATTCTTTAATTAATTTCGTAATGGCCAATTTTTCTTCAGAGTTCATATGGTCTGTTCTAATTTGGGACATATCGAAAGAATTTTTTGAATTTTGATTGCTAAAATTTAAGTTATTAATTTCAAAATTTTCTAATGGTTCTACTGATATTTCTTCATTTTGAGTGTTTAAAATTTCGGAAGTTTCTTTGATGTTTATTATAGGATGCAATTCCTGCAGGTATTGTAAAATTTCCTAAATTTGTTTCTGGGACATATGCTTCACCATTTTCTATGCAATTTGTGTGTAGTTTAACATTTTTTTTCCGATCTTGGATCTACTTGCACGTAGTGTGGACGCGGCTGGTGATAGTGAAATTTTATCTCACGAGTCGGATTGATAATTTTACCGCGTGTCAGGTCGATGATCGCTTCTAGATGTTTTAAATTATCGAGTCCTAATAATATGTCAAATTGACTGTGAAAATCAAAGAGATGATATTTTAGCATGACATCTGTCTTTTTGAATAATTTTGAACAGGGTATAATTAAACTATAATTTTCTCGGGATGTGCCATGTGCTGTAGTGATTTTGAATGGGTCATTTTGAATTTTATCATTATAAAATTTTTGTGCGATCTCTGGTTTTATGAATGAACGTGTACTGCCGGTATCAATGAGTACTTTCAGATCATGTTCAGGATAAATTATAAATGGCAATTCGCTATGGTTATGTGTTAAAAATATTAATTCAAATTAGTTTCCGAGGCCGGCCACTCTAAAAAATTATTTGTTACTGATTCTTGTTCATATTCTAGTGTGTCTTCGTCGCCCTCTCTATCATATGGTAAAACTATATTATTATCGTATTGTTCGTCATTGCATTCGTTTACTTCTGTGTTATTAAGTTCTTCGAAAATGAAGTTGGGTCTAGTCTGTGTATATTGTTTTGGTGTGAATTGAAGACACTGGTGCAAAAAGGGGATAAGTTACATTTTTTGAAAAATAGAGATTTGTGTAGAAATCTGATCTAAAGCAGTGCCTGCGTCTAATACTTCAAGAACGGTGTATGTATTGTGTCGCATACGAGAACTACAACGTTAGGAAACATATCCCGTTTGTAGTTTAGGTGCAAGAACGGGAGAAGTTTTTTCACATATCCCGTTCTTGCACTTAAATTTTTCTTAAATTTTTTTTCACAGACAAAATTTTAATGCACAAATCTCCTTCATGCGCCGAAATATTAAAATCGCGAAATATAGTTAAAAAATAGGTTTATAATAAAAAAACAACAGCATATTAGTTAGAATACATCAAATTTGCAATAAAAAGCATCAAAAATTGAAAAAAAAATTTTTTCTTTTTTTGGAATTTGAACAAAACTTTAAAAATGTAACTTGTCTCCATTTTGCACCAGTGTCTTCAATTGTTGAAGACGATTGTTGTAACCTGAGGGTCCAGGTTTTGGCTGGAATGATTGTCGAGTACTGATACTCATTGGGACAGGTTTCGGGAATTTTTGATTTGGATTGGGTTTAAAAACATTTGGTTTTGCGTTTTGTATTTGATTGGCAGGTTTATATTGGTTATTAGGGTTTAGGTCGGGGCTGTATGTTAATTGTGGTGCTTGTGTATATCTAATTTGTGGTTGTGGATGTCTGCTTTGTGAAGGTTGAATGAATTGTTTATGTCTTTGTGTGTTAGTGTGAATTTTATGCGCGCGAGTACAACTCTCAATTTGGAAATTGTTAGTCAGCATATTTAGTGCAGAGTTAAGATCTGTTGGATTTTTTGTGCGCATGAGTGTACATAGCGGCTCCTTTAAGGGTGCGTTAACGTATTGCGGGTCGCATACACAAAATGGTGCTTTTTTGTCAACAATTTCTCTTGTCTGTGTAATGATATTTGTCTTAAACATACATAATTAAAATACATATTTTTTTGTTTGTGGAATGAAATAAATTTTAGTTATTTTACGTTATTGTTGACAATAATAGAAAAAATATTTCTCGAAATGAATGATAAAATCGCGCCAAATTTATCTCAAACCATAAAGTTTGTAAAATATGTTAGTAATACTAAATTTGAACTTTATTGCTCTGCTGGATTTTGAGAAATTGGTGTCAAAAAATATAGTGAAATAATTGGCCTCAGTAGCAAAAGTTTTCGTAAAATAGTTCACACTGTTTTCTATAGATGTCTATCCTCGTTTGTCGGTATTACAGAGCAAAGCGTGGCAAATTTAAAATGAGACAAAATTTAGTATTGGTAATAAGATTGATTTTAATTGCAACAAATGGAATACTTTTTACATTATTAACCTAAAATAATATGTGTATTCAACATATAAACTCAAAGAAGTTTTAATGAAGTCGTGTGGGCAAAGCAATCGAAACAAATGTTCAGGATCATAATTTTTCTTCATATACCTACGAACAGTTATTTATTAAATGTCAACTGTTTAATTCCAGATCTTTAATTTTTAATTGACAAAAAAGCAAAATATTTTATTTTGTAAAGTTATATAAATAATAATGAATGAAACAAAAAATTGAAATAAATTTGAAATCTCCGTGAAAGATAAAAAAATACAATACATAAACAATGAACAATATTTGAGAAAAACAAAATATTTATATAAATTTCTATAATTTTAGTAACATTTGTATAAAATAAAAAAAAATCAACTTATTTGAAATTGATAATTATGTCCACTTGTGTCGCAATTCGCAAATGAGAGACACGATTTGTCTATACCTGCCGCATATGCCCTTTATATTTTTGAGTGCGGATATGAATATATGGGTAATAAAGTAAAATGGTTCACTGGCCCTTTGTTTTCGCGTTCCTACAAATTATTATTCTATTGTTCAGAACTTTTTTTAATCCTCGGCAAATGGATATTAGGTTAAACATGTCGGTAAGCAATGGTTAATACCGGCAAATGACATAGGTTTGTTGTTCTTAAAAGTCGATAAAACTCTTTTGATTATAAGGCATGTGTAATAATAATTATATAATTAGTTTAATAATATATTTATAAAATTATAGGTAATTTATTTCATAAAACCCCCTACTTAGATATCTTATTTTTTATTTGTTGAGCTTTTTGTATATATTCCGGGTCTAAGCCAATTGCCTCTAATAATTTCGGGCAATACGCATTCCAGATAAAATCGCTCAAAAAAATTGTCTGCACTCCCAGAAAGTACATACAAAATTAAAATGCCAATTTATGCCATTTATGGAAGGGTGAATCTCCACCTTCCACCTGCTTGATATTGGTTGCATTACGCGTCATATTTCTGTTGAATTTCATTAGAAATCCCCTAATCTTTTACCTCGAATTGTCGCTCTTTGTCTCTATACCGCAACAAACAACCCTAATCCTAATCAGCTTTACCGCAGCCACATCAGGGCGGCAATGGTACATTATAGAATCATATATAAGTACTGCAAGGACAGTGAAAGAAATTGTTTGATTTAATAACATTTTTATTACAATATTGCAGTCATTCCAGATTCATTTTGGCTCTTTTTTATTGTAGATTTTTCTATATTTATTTGCAATTACATCAACTGTCACTACATCAATATAACATCATCAGATAATTTTTTATAAGGAAAAAAATAATCAAGATCAGTGTCCGCATCTAGTATTTCCGCTATAACCAAGAGTCGCGAATAGAATATTACTTTCATAATTTACTCGTATGTTTCATGTTCAATTGTTTTTTATATATTTTTTATTAAAATAGTTGGATAAAATACTACTAATTTGCTCATTAACCTTCTCGCTATTTTTTTCAAATATAGAAATTTAAATAGAGAATCATTTGACTGTATCACCCGTATGTTTATTTATTTGAGGAATAATATCCCTTTTTATGGAAATAAGTAAATTTCTGGATTGCAGTCAAAATTATTTTATTTTATTTTCGGCCTCAACCGGTTTCGGCATCCCTTGTGCCTTCTTCAAGAGCTATAAATTGTTACAAAATTTTGAAAAAACCTGTAATACATCGTTTGCTTACGTGAGAATTTTTTACATTTGTATGAAGATGAACACATTAAAATATAGACACATTAAAATAACAACAAAAACCATGACAACACACGTAGGACGTTAACACAGTTAAAAAACTAAATAAATATAATAAAATACTCATTTATTTACTTTACTCCGATCCGTTTGACCTACATAAATGGCATCGCAGTATGAGGATTTTATTTTATATATTCCGCTTTTTTCAAGAATATTTTTATGGATTGTTTACTAAAGTGTTTTTTTTTTTTTTAATTCAAACGAGTCGTAGCTTTAATCTTAGATTAATAGAACATATTAGTGCAATTTCGAAAACTAAATGTACATCAAATGTAGCTAAGCACTGTATATTGGAAAATCATAATGTTAACGTAAAAAAAAATATTTGTGAAACATCTGTGTTCTAAAGGATTAAAGATGGACTATTTAGAAACAATGGATATCCAAAAGGCTTTGAAAGACGGTAAAGTTCTTAGGAACGAACAAATAGACCTTTATAAATCTTCATTGATTTGCCTACTTTGATCCCCATTCTTGTAATTATAACTGCTATTTAAATTGTATCATGTTTTCGTCTCAATTAGTTCTTTCCTGATGATGGCCGAACAAGCCGAAATATGTATTGAACTAAAATTTCAGTTATTGAAACTAACCGAGTATTTAATTTTTTGTATTATCATTTTTTATACTATATCATTTAATATTTGAGAATACTGCGTAAGGACATGTTAATGTACTTCTAAAATTTATACAAAAAAAAATATTTTTCCTGCAAAATAGCTATTTTCTTTGTAGTTGAACAAATTGAAAATCTAGCCAGCATCTGACCAAGACGGACGTTGGTTGAAAGTTGTAAAAGTTAGCGGTCGGCTTATTCGCTTTGTGCCTTCCAGGTAGACAACGAAAAATACCGTTATGTTAGTAAGGATCAGAACCGTAATTCGCCATCTATTAGGGATATTTGTATATATACAGAGAAGTAGTTGCACATTAAAGCGCTACTACATCATGGCGCTGTTTAGAAAACGCACCCTTAAGCCATGCAATAAAACTCTCAAAGCGTATGGTCTGAAATAGTCAGATATAGTCAATTTTTTTGACTCTGTTGGGTACAGTAATAAAACTACAAATGAACTATAAGTATCGCAATTATGATAAAGCGGCATATCCTTTACTTTCTGTAGTATAATACTGTTTGGCATCGGCCCATATTTTTGAGCCGCTCTATTCATGCATTGTAAGGCTATTTTCCTATACATACCTGGTAGACGTTTGATTCAATGCATGAATAGAGCGGCTCAAATATATGGGCCGATCCCAAACAGTATTTATACTACAGAAAGTAAAGGATATGCCGCTTTATCATAATTGCGATATTTATAGTTCATTTATAGTTTTATTCCTGTACCCGACAAAGTCAAAAAATTTGACTATAATACTTTTGCTTCTGCAGCATTTTTATTGAGGTTGACATATGATATTTGCAGATTTAAAAGATCCTGTACTTTATGATAATAATCGAAAGGTGATTCATTACCTTGTTTTAAATCTGCTAATTCTATTGGAGGAGTATAACAATCTCTTTTATCAGAATAGGAATTGATATACTCAAATCGGACATCCAGCCAATGCACGTCATTAATAAAAGTAACTAGATGTGTGACGTCATGAACTGGTACGTTTACATAGGTTTGAGAATCGTATTGGAAAAAATTATACAGGTTGCATACAATTGTATTATAAACTTTCGTGATATTTCCGGAAAATAATTTGTTTCACACTGTAATAAATAAGACATATTAACTAAATTGTCAGTAAATGTTCGTAATATTATTAAGAAAAAAGTAAAATGAAGATAACATTACTAATATCATTACTAATATCAAGCATTTATTTAGAATATAATAGTTAAAGTCTAACCAAAGGGCGGTGATTTAGTTCAATATGGTATCATTCATATAATATTTTCCAACTGAACTGTTTGACATTTTATTGACAAAAATGAAAAAGACACAAGTTCACATAAAACTGAACCGTATAAATAAAAACTGTGGTAGTTTTGCAAAAGACTGATTTATAATAAAATCGATCAAAAATGAAAATTACACAATTTCAAATAAAACTGAACCGAATGAATAAAAACTGTGGTAGTCTTAAAAAAGACTGATTTAAAATAAACAAGAGTGGAAATAAAATGACACTGCGAAGAAAAATATTTTGAACACGATGCAACTCAAATTGTCAAATAATAACCTTTGAAAGTATAAACCGCGGAGGAACGTTTAAACATACAAATTATCAGTGTTGCCAAGTGTATCAAAAAATAAATGAATAAAATAAAGTGGATATACATTATTTATATATTATTCAGATCGTATACGATAAATAATGAACTCTACTATACATCTTAATAATTATATAAGGTCATACACTTTTTAACAATTAAAAATGACTGAAATTTTATTTCAATTTTCCATATTAGTGATTTTAATGTAGTCATGTTTTTCCCCTAAATGATGACGTGCATTGGCTGCATATCCGATTTGAGTATAAGAGCATTTTTAATATCGTCCCACGAAGTTATCGTGCAGCTGGCTAATTGTACAGCAGCATCGCCTTTTATTTTCGATAACATTGTAGATAAGAGGTATTCGTTTTGGAAATCATGGGGGTCGTCTTTGTTAAAAAAAAACAATTAATAACTTTTCGAAAATTTCTGTAAATCTGATTAACAATTTTGGCTCACCATTGAATTCCGGTATCATGTTTAAATATTCCTTTTGGATTCTAGGGCTTGGCAGAACCACCGGGGTATGTGGGGTAGCCATTTTGTTGTTTAAAGATAAATTGTTTATTTTAAGGATTAAATTATCTAATTGGGAGATTGGTGAATTACAGGAAGCAACTGAATATGTGTCCGATTCTGTATCTGAACTATTATTACTGATATCACTGAATGACATAGGCACTTACAGGATTATCAGGTCCATATGGGCTTGTCTCTGGAGAGCTCCTTGGATGGGTGTCGATTTCTGCAGCTCTGTGTTCAGCAGGGCCACAGGAGATCTCTAGTCCACGATGTTCCCTCGTGTTGAGTTCTCGACGACGTCTTTCGTTGAGGTTCTGGGTTCTCAGTAAATCGTAGAAACGAAACACTATTTTTGCGACTTTTTGGATTCATCAAAGTGTCTGAGAATCCTACCAAGACTGCGCCAGTTAAGTAAACGTGGATTACGTTTATTAAAAAAATATATTTATTTAAATTACAACGAAAGATAATAGTTAAAATTGATACAAATTATATAATATTTCTGGACACTTCGGTCTCTCTACTGTAACTAAACTTCTATATTCCAAGTTTTACATTTTATAGTTCAAAAGTGCTTATTCCTAGACTGGGAAAACTGGAGATGTTTAGATCAGCAGTTCTCACGGGAATAGTTGATCTAACTTATATATAGCTGTCAAATACTGTAAATAAAATATATAAACACTTTAAATCTAATTTATTTAATTCTAAATAAACCAACCCCGCAAATAAAATCAATATAAAAACGTTACAATATTTTAAATTTATTAAAAATTCAAACCACTAAGTACAGATAATAATAAATTATTTACTCTTTCTTTTATTCTTTAGGATCAGACATCTACTCGTATGAGAGAAAGAAATTCTACATAAATAATGTAATGTGCCAATCAAATTGTCAACAGAATATAATGTCTTATAATTTTCTTTTAAAATGCACAAAGAAAGTAATAACTTATGAATTATTAGTAATAACATAGTATAAAATATTTCATATAAATATGCGAAACAAAAAAAGTGTACAGTTTCTCTAAAATGGCAATTTTGAAAACTAAAATGGAAAACACTTTTAAAGTGCCTCGTACTTTATTATCAATTGTCGGATGTTTTCCAAAAAAAAATGGAGAATACAGCATATTCTCCATTCGTTTAGTACTTTTATTTTTAATTTACTCGACAATTACAACGTTTTATTCCATGTACTACGACTGGCCAGATTTGCCCAAAGTTGCTATGAATGCTAGTCCGTTTTTAGCGTCGCTTGCAAGTGCAATTAAATTTGGTAATTACTTGGTAAGTAAATTAAGAACTTGTAGAAGGTACTAATATTGAGATTGTTTTTGATACTAAGGGCCAATAGTTTATCTGGACAGTATTGTTGTATTGTGGTACTGACTATTTTGTAATAGTCCCACGAGTAAAATTTAAATATTTCATTATGATGATTTAATTACAGGAGAAATCAAATATAAAATATATGACAAATAGAAATTGCGCTTACATTTACGTACATATAAAATTTGGCATCATATTTTTATTAATTGGAAGTTTGTCAATTCCGTCAATTACCGTGTACATTTCTTGTAGGGGAATATACCCATAAGTAAAAGTATATTCTGGAAGTATTTTACAACTATACTTAATACCAAAATTTATCTGTCAGAAGAGATGGACAGTAATTAAATACTTTTCATAATTAATTGCTAATTATATTCCTTTTTCCCAAAAAGTAATTTGTAATTAGTTACTATTGTACTCAATTACTTTTGAAAAATAAAAAAGAATTTTATGTTTCAAATACTAATTACTATTTAAAACCAAGTGAGGGAATCCCCGGGAGCGTCATTTTTCTACGTATAACGACAACGACAAGTTCCAGACAATAAATATACGCTACGACGTTTCTGTAATAAACTCTAATTGTATGTAGCATGTTTTTACTTTAGTTTTAATTTGTAAGTGCAGTAGTTACCAGTGATTTGTACCCGCAGCCATTAATTTGTGAAGCGACTACACTACCAGAGCTGCATGTATTTTATATTGTAATGTGTAATGTGTATTTATTTGGGTGAAGTGTAAAAATTAAAGAAAAATTATTAATTAAAATAATACATTTATTAAATGATAAATAATTAGGATAAATATTAAAAAGATAATAAAAACAACTAACACTATGATTAAATAATTATAAACACTAATTTAAGACTAAGAATATTATTAAATACTTTTTTTTATTAACTCGGCTGGCCTTCGAAACTTGGTCGATTGGCCATCATCATTGTTATTATATTTATTATTAAGAGTTACAATTTAATTTTAGCAACTTTTACAAATTCATACAGATATTTCCACGTATAATATTTTCTAAGAAGAAAAGAATAGTCATATTGATTGGTAGTTGTATTTTAAATTCCTGGATTTTGTCAAGTAACATTTTCTGATCTTGTGAGTGTAGACTACAATTTAGAAAGACGTGATTTAATGTAGCTTCGGTTCTGTTGTCGCAAGTACAAAGTAGAGAATCGTTTTAATTTATACGCGTGATTAGCTATTAGGCAATGATTAAATCTCATGCGTACTATTGTTGTAATGTATTCTCTTTTGTCAAATTTGCCAAACCAACACTTCTTTGGTATGCTCTTTTGAACTTTTGCGTAATTGATGCCTTTTATTTCGGAGATTGTCTTGAATTTCTTATTCCAATTATCTTTGAATATTTTGTCTACTTGTTCGTTATTATGTATATTAGCATGTGCTTTAACTCATTTTAAATTAAATTCAACGCCTTGACTGGCGAGAAAGTATATTAGGTTAATAATTATTCCGTATATTGTTGAACGTGCGCCCCTGAGTTAAAAGTATACGAGCGCCGCCACTGAAAGAATGTACCAAAGCGATGATGCAATCGTCGACGACGAAAAAACCCATGCACGTTAGTAGTAATAGATGATACCTTTCCCGCTGTGGAATGCAGACTAATTGCTTTTTAATTGCTTTTTAATGACTTCCTGGAATTTGTGGTGACGTATGTTTGCTTTCTAATGACCTTGGAATATGTGGTGACGTATGTTTGCTTTCTATTGACCTGTTTTAATGACTTTTTAATTGCTTTTTAATGACTTCCTGGAATTTGTGGTGACGTATGTTTGCTTTCTAATGACCTAGGATTTTCACCAGAATCGATTAATGCTTGCCGAAGTCTTTCTTGAAGCTCTACCTTCTTTCCTGTTGCTTCGAAATCTCATTCTTCCAGTCCGTCTTGAGATCACGTACTTTCAATTAATTTAATTTTAATAGTTTAGGCGTTTTATTTATTTTTATTTACACTTCACAGTTTATTAACAACCCCACACCTGACACCAATTGTTACGTTTTTATTTATATGGGTGAAGTGTAAATAATCGGAGGAATATTATTAATTAAAATAAGACGTTTATTAAACGATAAATAATTAAGGTTAAATATTAAAAAGATAATAAAAGTATGATTAAATAATTATAACACTAAGTTTATTTATTTAAACAATATTTATATAATTATATTTATTTATATAACTACATTTATTTATGTTAACAACTCGTAGACTGTTTATTTATATCACCGACTTCATTGCTCGTTGCATCTATTTAACAGACTATATCCCCACTGTCATTCAGACGGTATTTATACTGCTCACATCCTTCTAGAACCCTTCGGCGTCACAGCGATACCGAGTACAAAAGAATTAGGTCACGGCGTAATTAATATGTTTCAACGTGAGTAGTAATAGATGATACCTTTCCCGCTGTGGAATGCAGACTAATTGCTTTTTAATTGCTTTTTAATGACTTCCTGGAATTTGTGGTGACGTATGTTTGCTTTCTAATGACCTTGGAATTTCAGGAATGCAGACTAATTGCTTTTTAATTGCTTTCTTAATGACTTCCTGGAATTTGTGGTGACGTATGTTTGCTTTCTATTGACCTGTTTTAATGACTTTTTAATTGCTTTTTAATGACTTCCTGGAATTTGTGGTGACGTATGTTTGCTTTCTAATGACCTAGGAATTTGTGGTGACGTATGTTTGCTTTCTAATGACCTGCTTTTTAATGACTTTTTCATTGCTTTGATTCAGGCTAATTGCTTTTTAATTGCTTTTTAATTATATCTTGGAATTTGTGACGTATGTTATGCCCTTGGGAAAAATAGGTCACTTTTACTTTCTCAAGGTCATCCGTTAATAAGGTCATTTGAGGTTATTTTTAATTTCCTGAAAAAATAGGTTATTGTATATTTCTGGGTTTTTTTGTTTTCATTTGGAAGATATTTGTTTGATTTGATATATGCTTGCAGTAACAAGAACATCTAGGTAAGGTTATATTTAAATTAATTAATTATGCGCACTCTCCACGCTAGCAATGAGTGTCCGTGAGGTGACGCCTGGTAAGCGCTCGCACTGTACAAATATTCCATCATTACCGATATCTGAATATAAATTTAAAAAATATATCGGGAAATATGCTCATAGTATAATAATTAGTCACATTGTGTCGGAAATGATAGAAAAATTTGGCATAGCTTCACCTCCATACTTATTTGTAACATGGAATAATCCAAAAGATAAATAAATACTTTTAAATAATGTTTATACCATCAGTCTTTATCAAAACTAGCAGACCGATATATACAAGGAGAAACAATTTGTGACAACTACTTAAATAATAAAATTAATATTATAGAGTTTCTTATAAAATAAAACTATTGAACTATAAATTGGATATCGAAGCTAGTAAATTCTTCGAAGAAGAAATCAAATTTAGATAAACAATCGAAACAGAACGAAGATATTAGTAATCGGGTAAGTTTTTTTTCATTTCTGTTTTCCAATTTGTTAATTTTTATTTTATTCTTTCAGGACGACACTATTTCAAGGCAAAATGACTCAGCAAGAAGTAATAATAAACAATAAATCTCGCTTACTTAATCAACACTTGTTTACTATAGATGACAAAAATATATTAGCTGTGGGTATGTCTACTGAATTTAGAAATTGTTATTAAACTTGTACGTCAAACATCACAAAATAATATTACATTTAATATAGCAGAATGGAATAATTTTGTAAAATACATAAAAAGTATTGTAAATAGTGCTAATAATATACATCACATCGAATTTCATTCTTTTAGATTAGAATATAAAGTTTATATACAATGGCTACAAAATGAAATTTCTTTAGATGTATTGTCACTGAATGTAATCTGTGAGATATGCGATTTTGTAACTGTATTAACGAATTATTTAAAAGCCATTAATTTTGAAGAATATTACAGAGATATAAATACCCAAGCATATTTTACATCTGGAGATTCTATAACTAATGTTAAAAAATTGATATCTAAAAAAAATAATATTCAATCAATCATATACAAAGAAATGTTAATATTTTATCCTAATTTAATTAAGAATGATTTAATATCAAATATGTATTATGTACCTAGTAATTATAATAAATTTAAACATTTGTTAGAAACTGATAATGTACCGAAATAAAGTATAATATATTTATTTATAATCCTGTTTTGTACTTACCTAGTTTATATCATTCCTTCTGTTCAGTACGTAGAATAGAAGAAGTCACGTGATATTTCTGTACAGAGTATGGCGGCATCAAGGTTTCGCGCTGTTTGAAAACCCCTTGATTTTGTAAATTCGTCACAGTTTATATAACCGCGTCATCTGTATGACCTGATTGCCGTGCCAGTGTTTATAAAATATGGAAGAGTTTATTATTGATATACAAGGATTTAGAATCGATAATAATCGATTTATTATGAAAGAAATAGCAATTTTGACAAGAAATGATACGAAATTATTTCACATGTTGATTCAACCTCCATGTTCATGGAACGATGTCAGTTTTTCACTTCGGAAACAAATACGATGGTTAGAACGTTCGTACCATGGCTTATCATGGGATGACGGGCATATACCTTATTATACAGGCCCAAATATAATAAAGAATATATTATCCTGTGAATGTATAATATATTTAAAGGGAAATGAGAAAAGAAAACTAATGGAGAAACTACTTAAAGATGATAAAATATGTACTATAGTTGATCTGTCAGAAAGTATAGATGACTTTGAGGAGAACCCGCCATCACTACGTACAAAGAATGAATATACTTCGATTTATTCGTGCTTTCATCATAAAAAAATTTCAACAAGAAGAGATTTTGCGGCATGTGCTCTAAACAACGTATTTACAATTCACGCATGGCTGACAAGGAAAAAAGATGTTCTATTATAAATTTATTTCTACCTATATGCTTCAATATGTATTTTACTTCTTATTATCAATCATGTTGTAAAATGTACTTGCACTTATTAATATTGTATTTAAGAATAGTTAAAATAAAATTTGTAAATTGCATTTTGTAGTTATATTACTTACCCTGTGATACACTTTTTTTAGGCTATTGATACTGCGTACTGAACAAAAGTCACAAGTTCTTATAAATAAATAAGCGTATATAGCATGATGTGTAAAATTTGAATATAAATATATTTACTTATCTGCGAAAAGCAAACTCACCCAAAATTTTCAATTTTAAAATGAATCCGGGTATACATTCGTGGATTCATCAATTTCTACTTTAAAATGAACCGACTATATTGTTTGTTGTCGGTATGCTTGTTAAGAATGTATGACTCCTAAGTCTGCAAAGTAACAGAGACTCAGTTTTCTCCAAGTATTCATATTCTTGTATCGTCTGAAATTACAAATATTAAGATACAATTTTTGATTTTTAACTCGAAAATTTTAATACACGTAATATTCTTTCTTGGCACTATTTTCTTGAATATTAAACAAATTTCAAAAAACTTAAGTATTTCGAAAATATATTTTTAGAAGATTATTACTTTTTCATAATTTTTCTGAAATACTTGACAGTCGTTTAGAAATTTATACAAATACAAAACGTACTTTGTATTATTTTCGGGAATGTGTAACTTTCTACTTGTGATAAATAAATATTTGTTTTAAAATAGATCGGGAAATATGCCCAAAATATAATGTTTATACCATCAGTCTTTATAAAAACTAGCAGACCGATATATACAAGGAGAAACAATTTGTGACAACTACTTAAATAATAAAATTAATATCAAAGAACTTCTCAAAGCGGACATAATATGCTTTTGCGAGACATGGTGCCAGTTTCCTGTAACAACTCTTCCCCCGTTCCTGAAACCTTACAGCAATGAAATTGTATACAGCTTTGCCACAAAGGACAAACAAATGGGACGTGCAAGCGGGGGAATAATGATACTTTTTAGAGAAAAGTCATATGACAATATAAGAATTCTGGACAATACAGACTTATGAATAATATTGGAGGTAACTGTAGATTATAAAATTCTTATTTTGGGTGCCTGTTATTTTAAACCGTCACTAGATTCTCGCACTTGTGTTGGTCTGCTCTCCGAGGCGTTGGAATCATTGGTAATAAACTATACGGAATGTAGAATAATTTTTGTTGGCGATTACAACGCCAAGATAGGCAGATTAAACCAAGTGGAAGATGAATATTTATGGTGTAATCCTAACGTTTATGGGAAAAGAGTAACTTCACTAGAAACTGTTGATGAGAGGGGTAAGAAATTACTAGATGCTATGGAAAAATGGGGATTTTACAATCTTAATGGACGTGTTAAAGGCGATTATCCGGGTAACCCTACTTTCATTAACAGTAGAGGCAAAAGCCTTATCGATTTATTTTGGTCAAATCTTGAAGCTCTCGAGTGTGTCTTAGAACTACACATACGTCCCAGCATATCAAATACAGGTCATTGCAGTGCCAATTTAAAATTAATTGATTTTGGTAAAAAAAAATATAATTATATTATGCAAAAAAGTAAGATTAGAGATCAGTTCGCAATAAAATTTCAATTTGATCCTAAAAATGCTGCAAATTTTTGTGAAAATATAGCTAAACAAAATCGTTTATATTTCAATTCAGACAGCTCAGATCAGCTGTATAACAATTTATTAGACGCAATCAAACTATCGGCCAATAATACAGGTATGTTGAAAGTAATAAAACTTCACAATAATGTAAATCGAAACATAGAGAATAAAAAATGGTTTAATGCAGCATGTAGGGAAAGTAAGAGACAAGTTAATAGTAATTTAAGAAAATACAAAAATAATCCCACCCAACTAAACATTGAAAACTTTTTAGAAAGCAAAAAACAATATAAAAATACTATTAATTTCCATAAAAAAAATTATGAAAATGAAATCATTTCTGCATTGGATAACACTAAAAACACCACTGATTTTTGGAAAACAATTCGCAGTTTAACTTACAAATCACATATAACTAACGATATACCTATGGTAGAATGGGAAAACTTCTACCTTTTGTTACACGGTTATCATCCACCTTATAATATTACTGCATCTTACTTTGATTGCCTTCACCCCCTCTTAGACCGCCAAATTGATTCAGATGAATTGAAAATGCAAAAGCTGCGGGAACAGATGAAATCAACTATGACTTTTTTAAGAATCTGCCGGACAACTGGCTACACTATATACTTAATTTATTCAATACAATTCTAACAAGCGAAAAAATACCTGAGGAGTGGTCTAAAATTCATATGTTCCACATTTTCAAAAAAGGGGATAGAAAAATGCCAGAAAATTACCGTGGCATTGCTCTGTTAAATAATATAAGCAAAATATTTACACAAATACTCTATTCAAGGGTGGAAAAATGGATACTGTACAATGACATTCTCTGCGAAAATCAGGCTGGTTTTAGGAAGGGGAGAAGTGCAACAGACAATATTTTTACCTTATCCTCTATCATTTATTTACAACTACGACTTAATAAAGGAAGGCTTTATACTGCATTTATCGACTTCAAAAGAGCCTTTGACACTATAAACCATTCTAGACTATGGCATAAACTATATGAAAACGGTTTCAGTTCAAAATACATAAGAATATTACAAAATTTATATAGTAAGGCTCAAATATTTGTCAAATGCCCAGGTTCTGAAACCTCAAATACCCCAATTTATCTTAAAGATGGCGTATTACAGGGCGAAATTCTCAGCCCAATACTTTTTGCTTTATATATTAATGATTTAGAAACCTTTTTAAGGAGTAATGGACAAAGAGGCATAAATATTGACGGCCGCACTGACGTGATCTTATTATGTTATGCTGACGATTTAGTGGTTCTTAGTGACTCACCAATTTCACTCCAACTAAAATTAAACCTTATTGAAAAATACTGTGAACAAAATTTTCTCACAGTAAACACAAATAAGACAAAAATCCTACCATTTCACAGAGGGCGTTTACCTAGCACTCCTCTTACTTTTAATTATAATAGTACACCTTTAGAAGTAGTCAAAAAAATTTCTTATCTGGGCGTAATATTCACGTCCTCGGGGAAATTTTTAGAAATGGCTACTACAGCTGAAAAAAAAGCAACGGTAGCCATTGCAAAAGTAAACAACATATTGTATAAAGGGAAATCAAAGAGCTGGAATGAAAAATATCTCCTCTTAGAATCAATAGTTAAAGCTACTACTCTTTACGGATCCGAAATTTGGGGGTTAAGATACTGGGAGAACTTAGAAAAATGTCAATTAAAATTCATCAAAATCATCCTTAAGTGCCCTAGAACTACACCCGGTTACATGGCAAGGTTGGAAACAGGCACCCAACATATAGCCTGTAAAATCTTAAATAGAGCTCTAAATTGGTTTTATAAAATAAACACCATGGATAATAATAGGTATCCCTGTATTGTCCTGAATAGACTAAAAGAACTAGATACGAACACTAGACGTTGCAATGAACTTAACTGGTTTTCTCAATTGAAAGAATTTTTAAGTAAATATAATTTAACGGATTTATGGAATATGAATACTCCATTAACAAAAAAAGTAATTAAAGATTTAATTGATAGCACTACCAAAAAATTCATTAATCTTGATCTTATTAGCTTAGAAAACAGTAACTATAATAGTTATTACAAATTAATCAAAACCAGTCCCAATACAGAGAACTATTTAGTAGATAAAAACAATTGGGCAAAAACTCGAATAATCGCAGGTCTAAGATTAAATGGTAATAAATTTGTCTCACTTTTCTATAATAATATTAGATATATATGGGATGCTGATGCTATATGTCTCGCATGCAATTTAAATGCTAAAGAAAATATGGAACATTTTCTTATCCATTGCCCAACCTACAAACCTTACCGAGATGTATACATCTCTCAATACATTGTCCTACCAAATAACTCCAACCCACTGGCATTACTATTAAATAATTTGGATAAAGAAAAATGTAACAATTTGTTCTATTTTGTAACCAGAAGTCTAGCTTTAAGAAGTTTCTGCTATAATGAATAGCATTATTGAAGTGAAAACAAAATGCAACTAATATTTAGACTTTATATTTATTATTTAGCAATGTAAAAAGTACCTATGCAATTTTTTGATATCATAGTTTTTCTGTCACTCTTTAACACTTTACAAGTACTAATTATAGAAAATAATCTGTAATAGATATGGGTAGTTAAGCACTTTCATATTTTGTATATCTATTTTTCATAATGGTTTGTTTAATGTTATTTAATTATTTATGTATATCTCTCTCTTTGTATGAGGTCTAGAACCTTGGAACAAATAAATTATTATTATTATTATTATTATTATTACAAGGAGAAACAATTTGTGACAACTATTTAAATAATAAAATTAATATTATAGAGTTTCTTATGAAAATAAAAACTATTCAACTATAAATTGGATAGCGAAGCTAATAAATTCTTCGAAGAAGTTATTCAATTTTTTTTTTTTGACTTCTTGGTGTTTCAATACTTAAATTGTTACAAGATATAAGGTCGTGATAGAAGCCAAATATTTGAAGATATAAGAAGCTGACAACTATAAATAACTTAAATTTTTATCAATAATATAAATTTTAAATATGAATATTTATAAATTATTTTAATTACTTAACTTGTTTTCTGTCGTAAATTAACATAGTATCAAAAATATTACAAAATAAATCTGTCATTTTATCAGAATGTGTCAATATTTTGAGAAACATTCATTCTTTTGAAAGATTATCGTTTAAACGATTTTAAACAAATGCTATGTTTGGCACAAGAAAATCATAATAATAAAAATGCAGAACAGTTTTAAATGTTATTTTGCGTGATTAAACTGCAAAGATAATTATTACAAAAATTTTGGCCTCAGGAAGTAAATTTCAACTTTTAAATGAATGCTAGTACATCCAATTTTCCAAATTTGCATGATATTCTGTTGTAAATTAACATAGGATCAAAAATATTACAAAATAAATCTGTAATTTTATCAGATTGTGACAAATTTTGAGAAACAGTCATTCTTTTTGAAAGATTATCGTTTAAACGATTTTAAACAAATGTTATGTTTGGCACAAGAAAATCATAATAATAAAAATGCAATACAGTTTTAAATGATATTTTCGCGTGTTTAAACTGCAAAGGTAATTATTACAAAATTATTTGTCTCCGGAAATAAGTTTCAACTTTTAAATGAATGCTAGTATATCCAATTTTCCAAATTTCAGATTTAAAATGAGCAGACATTTCTAAATATCAAATTACTACGCCACTGATTACAAATTCAGCGTCGATATGACAACTGTCAAATATTGCTTTAGGAGCAATTTGATTTTTAGATTGAAATATCAGTAATTTTGTGAATATGAACTCGTAAATATAATTATTCAAATACATTCCAAATATAGGTATAAATAAATTTTACTAATATTAATTGATTTTTACCTCTCGCTAAGAGAGGTATTGCATTCATGCTAAAAATCGCATATCCAGATTTTATTGAATAAGCACGTTTTAAGGTCCCTACAATCCGTTTTTAACATTTTTACGATGATGTCTGTGTGTGTGTGTGTGTGTGATGTATGTGTGTGTGTGTGTGTGTATGTATGTAGGATGTTGGAAGGACGATAACTCAAAAACTATAAGACTTTAAATTTGTTTAACTACGTATTTCCCAATCGGACATTCATGGGAAGATCTGAAAAGGTTTTGGTAACAATTGAACAACCGGAAGTAGAAGATTCTTGAAAAAAAAATTTCTAAATAATATTTTTTCAAAACTTTTCTCGGTAATATTAAAGAAAATTAAATTCTCTATCTGATACATTTAAATATTTTCTTATATATTTTATAGATTTAGAAATAAAAGAAATATAATATATAAAATAATCTGTTATAATAAATTTTACAGCCGAAAGGATGGCATGGAAAATAGTTGAAAATTTTGTTTGAAACTGACAGATAAACGTCAGTGTCAGAAATCCGGAGCCGGAGATATTACTAAAGACTTTTTCTGGGAAGTACATATATTATATTATTTCTTAATGTATTAATAGTCAAATATTTAAAATTATAGGTATATAACATATATCCTTCAAAAATACTGTCAATCCTGACTATGAATTGGAAACATTTCGAAAAATTAGAAGAGGACAAAATTTCTTCATAAAATTAATTTAAAATTAAACAATCTAAATATAAGGAATAGATACATATATGTAAGTAGAAGTTTTGGTGTAGAGTGTAGGTATACAAGAAATGTTAAAAACAATAGGGTGTTTTGACAAGGAGATATAGGGGCTTAAGTCAGAATGATAGCTAGTAATTATGTATATAGATGTCAAGTATCAATTTCTCATTCTAAATTTAGTGATTTTTCAATTCCATGTGGTTTATTTTCCTCGACAAGTAAATTCCATACTCCTGGTGACAAATTAACTACGTGAATATAGAAAATCTTGGAATATTTAATGAAAAATTCTGACATTTATGTACATAATTATCATTCTAAAACGGGAACCCCACATCTGCTTGTCAAGGCCAACAATGTAACATGACTGGTCGGGCCCTATACTTATGTAACCAAAAACGGAAGTGGCGAGAGGTATTGTGATGGCCACAACAGATTTTTTAATTACTTAACTTGAATGTATATAAACAGTTCTGAAGTGTTTGTCACTGTCCAATCCAAGTTTATGCTATTCACATAACCCAGCAATATTTTCAAACATGCCGCAGGCAAGTTTCCAAAAATTACTTCGTACAATCATCTGAGTGTTGGGATGATGAAGGTTCTTCCACTTATAATTCGGAAATCGGAAAATATACCTATAATATAATAATTAGTCACATTGTGCCGGATGTGAAAGAAAATAATATAACAACGCGTCAGGTTAAATATGTTGAAAGTTTTGAAAATAATCCATGTTTTAGTTTTCTAATATTCCAGAAATAGCTACATACCCAATCGGTTATTAATGACCAAATTTTTCATGTTTATTATATTTTCACTTATTTTTGGGAAATTTAAAAATGTTTATTAATAATTTGTAACAGAACTACTAAATTACGTGCAAGTTTAATAATAAAAATGTATTTAAAAATAATTACATTAGTATACTTTACCAACATACTGTTCCTAAAATAAATGAATCCGAGTATACATTCTTGGAATCATCATTTTGTACTTTAAATTGATTCGACTATATTGTTTGCTATCGGTGAATGTGTGACGCATAATGTTTTGTCTGAAATTAAAAAATATTAAGATACAATTTTATAAAATAATATTCAATCAATCATATATAAAGAAATGTTAATATTTTATCCTAATTTAATTAAGAATGATTTAATATCAAATATGTATTATGTACCTAGTAATGGGGTTATTTCACATTTCCTATTGAAAGAATAGATCAAATTAAATATGTAGGTGTATGTTTACACTTTACAAGTATTTAGAATCAGAGATATGATTTTAAAAGTTGTTTTAAATATTTGAACGCTGACGTCACGGCTATACGTCACACTGTGTCGGATACGGGTAGCAGCTCTCTAGCGGATGTATTTTGAACTACGAGTGTTTGAGTTCTCACGTGTCAGCTTGATTTGCCGACATCAACATATTGTTAACAAAAAACATATTTATACAACTTTTGCTATTTATTTTAATAAATATTTATTTACATACCTTAACTCTGCTGTCACATGTCACAATTTTAGGGGTATATTGTTTATTACAACAACAAACGGATATCACGTGGACTGTTGTGTTCGTGAGTGAGAGGAATGCTAAATAGCTACGTATAACTTATCCATGCTAATGTCGTTTTAATGTGTTTCAGTACTTAGACTGTTACAAAATATAAGGTCGTAACAGAAGCCGAATATTTATTTTGTCGCTTGTTTTGCTGCATGTAAAAATATGGCGCACAAATTCAAATATCATTTGTAATATTTGAATATATTTTCAATGAAAATTAATGAATTACGTAAAAATAACATAAAATATTTGTACTTGAGTTCACTTGCGTGGAGTATCCTACTAAAATTAAATTATGTATGTAATTAATACCATTGAGAGTTTATTTTCTATTTATTATTTATCTGACACTGCATTCAATATATCAGTATAATATAAAATAATAATAATAATATATAATAATTAATATCCTTATTATTTTCTGTACATTCACATTTATTAATTTTCACACATTCACCGATAGCAAACAATATAGTCGAATCAATTTAAAGTACAAAATGATGATTCCACGAATGTATACTCGGATTCATTTACTTTAGGAACAGTATGTTGGTAAAGTATACTAATGTAATTATTTTTAAATACATTTTTATTATTAAACTTGCACGTAATTTAGTAGTTCTGTTACAAATTATTAATAAACATTTTTAAATTTTTCAAAAATAAGTGAAAATATAATAAACATGAAAAATTTGGTCATTAATAACCGATTGGGTATGTAGCTATTTCTGAAATATTAGAAAACTAAAACATGGATTATTTTCAAAACTTTCAACATATTTAACCTGACGCGTTGTTATATTATTTTCTTTCACATCCGGCACAATGTGACTAATTATTATATTATAGGTATATTTTCCGATTTCCGAATTATAAGTGGAAGAACCTTCATCATCCCAATACTCAGATGATTGTACGAAGTAATTTTTGGAAACTTGCCAGCGGCATGTTTGAAAATATTGCTGGGTTATGTGAATAGCATAAACTTGGATTGGACAGTGACAAACACTTCAGAACTGTTTATATACATTCAAGTTAAGTAATTAAAAAATCAATTAATATTAGTAAAATTTATTTATACCTATATTTGGAATGTATTTGAATAATTATATTTACGAGTTCATATTCACAAAATTACTGATATTTAAATCTAAAAATCAAATTGCTCCTAAAGCAATATTTGACAGTTGTCATATCGACGCTGAATTTGTAATCACCGGCGTAGTAATTTGATATTTAGAAATGTCTGCTCATTTTAAATCTGAAATTTGGAAAATTGGATATACTAGCATTTATTTAAAAGTTGAAATTTATTTCCGGAGACAAAGAATTTTGTAATAATTACCTTTGCAGTTTAAACACGCGAAAATATCATTTAAAACTGTATTGCATTTTTATTATTATGATTTTCTTGTGCCAAACACAATATTTTTTTAAAATCGTTTAAACGATAATCTTTCAAAAAGAATGACTGTTTCTCAAAATTTGTCACAATCTGATAAAATTACAGATTTATTTTGTAATATTTTTGATCCTATGTTAATTTACAACAGAATATCATGCAAATTTGGAAAATTGGATGTAATAGCATTCATTTAAAAGTTGAAATTTACTTCCTGAGGCCAAAATTTTTGTAATAATTATCTTTGCAGTTTAATCACGCAAAATAACATTTAAAACTGTTCTGCATTTTTATTATTATGATTTTCTTGTGCCAAACATAGCATTTGTTTAAAATCATATAAACGATAATCTTTCAAAAGAATGAATGTTTCTCAAAATATTGACACATTCTGATAAAATGACAGATTTATTTTGTAATATTTTTGATACTATGTTAATTTACGACAGAAAACAAGTTAAGTAATTAAAATAATTTATAAATATTCATATTTAAAATTTATATTATTGATAAAAATTTAAGTTATTTATAGTTGTCAGCTTCTTATATCTTCAAATATTTGGCTTCTATCACGACCTTATATCTTGTAACAATTTAAGTATTGAAACACCAAGAAGTCAAAAAAAAAAAATTGAATAACTTCTTCGAAGAATTTATTAGCTTCGCTATCCAATTTATAGTTGAATAGTTTTTATTTTCATAAGAAACTCTATAATATTAATTTTATTATTTAAATAGTTGTCACAAATTGTTTCTCCTTGTATATTTCGGTCTGCTAGTTTTTATAAAGACTGATGGTATAAACATTATATTATGGGCATATTTCCCGATCTATTTTAAAACAAATATTTATTTATCACAAGTAGAAAGTTACACATTCCCGAAAATAATACAAAGTACGTTTTGTATTTGTATAAATTTCTAACAACTGTCAAGTATTTCAGAAAAATTATGAAAAAGTAATAATCTTCTAAAAATATATTTTCGAAATACTTAAGTTTTTTGAAATTTGTTTAATATTCAAGAAAATAGTGCCAAGAAAGAATATTACGTGTATTAAAATTTTCGAGTTAAAAATCAAAAATTGTATCTTAATATTTGTAATTTCAGACGATACAAGAATATGAATACTTGGAGAAAACTGAGTCTCTGTTACTTGCAGACTTAGGAGTCATACATTCTTAACAAGCATACCGACAACAAACAATATAGTCGGTTCATTTTAAAGTAGAAATTGATGAATCCACGAATGTATACTCGGATTCATTTTAAAATTGAAAATTTTGGGTGAGTTTGCTTTTCGCAGATAAGTAAATATATTTATATTCAAATTTTACACATCATGCTATATACGCTTATTTATTTATAAGAACTTGTGCCTTTTGTTCAGTACGTAGTATCAATAGCCTAAAAAAAGTGTATCACAGGGTAAGTAATATAACTACAAAATTCAATAAATTTTATTTTTACTATTCTTAAATACAATATTAATAAGTGCAAGTACATTTTACAACATGATTGATAATAAGAAGTAAAATACATATTGAAGCATATAGGTAGAAATAAATTTATAATAGAACATCTTTTTTCCTTGTCAGCCATGCGTGAATTGTAAATACGTTGTTTAGAGCACATGCCGCAAAATCTCTTCTTGTTGAAATTTTTTTATGATGAAAGCACGAATAAATCGAAGTATATTCATTCTTTGTACGTAGTGATGGCGGGTTCTCCTCAAAGTCATCTATACTTTCTGACAGATCAACTATAGTACATATTTTATCATCTTTAAGTAGTTTCTCCATTAGTTTTCTTTTCTCATTTCCCTTTAAATATATTATACATTCACAGGATAATATATTCTTTATTATATTTGGGCCTGTATAATAAGGTATATGCCCGTCATCCCATGATAAGCCATGGTACGAACGTTCTAACCATCGTATTTGTTTCCGAAGTGAAAAACTGACATCGTTCCATGAACATGGAGGTTGAATCAACATGTGAAATAATTTCGTATCATTTCTTGTCAAAATTGCTATTTCTTTCATAATAAATCGATTATTATCGATTCTAAATCCTTGTATATCAATAATAAACTCTTCCATATTTTATAAACACTGGCACGGCAATCAGGTCATACAGATGACGCGGTTATATAAACTGTGACGAATTTACAAAATCAAGGGGTTTTCAAACAGCGCGAAACCTTGATGCCGCCATACTCTGTACAGAAATATCACGTGACTTCTTCTATTCTACGTACTGAACAGAAGGAATGATATAAACTAGGTAAGTACAAAACAGGATTATAAATAAATATATTATACTTTATTTCGGTACATTATCAGTTTCTAACAAATGTTTAAATTTATTATAATTACTAGGTACATAATACATATTTGATATTAAATCATTCTTAATTAAATTAGGATAAAATATTAACATTTCTTTGTATATGATTGATTGAATATTATTTTTTTTAGATATCAATTTTTTAACATTAGTTATAGAATCTCCAGATGTAAAATATGCTTGGGTATTTATATCTCTGTAATATTCTTCAAAATTAATGGCTTTTAAATAATTCGTTAATACAGTTACAAAATCGCATATCTCACAGATTACATTCAGTGACAATACATCTAAAGAAATTTCATTTTGTAGCCATTGTATATAAACTTTATATTCTAATCTAAAAGAATGAAATTCGATGTGATGTATATTATTAGCACTATTTACAATACTTTTTATGTATTTTACAAAATTATTCCATTCTGCTATATTAAATGTAATATTATTTTGTGATGTTTGACGTACAAGTTTAATAACAATTTCTAAATTCAGTGGACTTATACCCACAGCTAATATATTTTTGTCATCTATAGTAAACAAGTGTTGATTAAGTAAGCGAGATTTATTGTTTATTATTACTTCTTGCTGAGTCATTTTGCCTTGAAATAGTGTCGTCCTGAAAGAATAAAATAAAAATTAACAAATTGGAAAACAGAAATGAAAAAAAACTTACCCGATTACTAATATCTTCGTTCTGTTTCGATATTGTTTATCTAAATTTGATTTCTTCTTCGAAGAATTTACTAGCTTCGATATCCAATTTATAGTTCAATAGTTTTATTTTATAAGAAACTCTATAATATTAATTTTATTATTTAAGTAGTTGTCACAAATTGTTTCTCCTTGTATATATCGGTCTGCTAGTTTTGATAAAGACTGATGGTATAAACATTATTTAAAAGTATTTATTTATCTTTTGGATTATTCCATGTTACAAATAAGTATGGAGGTGAAGCTATGCCAAATTTTTCTATCATTTCCGACACAATGTGACTAATTATTATACTATGAGCATATTTCCCGATATATTTTTTAAATTCATACTCAGATATCGGTAATGATGGAATATTTGTACAGTGCGAGCGCTTACCAGGCGTCACCTCACGGACACTCATTGCTAGCGTGGAGAGTGCGCATAATTAATTAATTTAAATATAACCTTACCTAGATGTTCTTGTTACTGCAAGCATATATCAAATCAAACAAATATCTTCCAAATGAAAACAAAAAAACCCAGAAATATACAATAACCTATTTTTTCAGGAAATTAAAAATAACCTCAAATGACCTTATTAACGGATGACCTTGAGAAAGTAAAAGTGACCTATTTTCCCCAAGGGCATAACACGTCACAAATTCCAAGATATAATTAAAAAGCAATTAAAAAGCAATTATCCTGAATTCCAGGAAGTCATTACAAAGCAATGAAAAAGTCATTAAAAAGCAGGTCATTAGAAAGCAAACATACGTCACCACAAATTCCTAGGTCATTAGAAAGCAAACATACGTCACCACAAATTCCAGGAAGTCATTAAAAAGCAATTAAAAAGTCATTAAAACAGGTCAATAGAAAGCAAACATACGTCACCACATATTCCAAGGTCATTAGAAAGCAAACATACGTCACCACAAATTCAAGGAAGTCATTAAAAAAGCAATTAAAAAGCAATTAGTCTGCATTCCTGAAATTCCAAGGTCATTAGAAAGCAAACATACGTCACCACAAATTCCAGGAAGTCATTAAAAAGCAATTAAAAAGCAATTAGTCTGCATTCCACAGCGGGAAAGGTATCATCTATTACTACTCACGTTGAAACATATTAATTACGCCGTGACCTAATTCTTTTGTACTCGGTATCGCTGTGACGCCGAAGGGTTCTAGAAGGATGTGAGCAGTATAAATACCGTCTGAATGACAGTGGGGATATAGTCTGTTAAATAGATGCAACGAGCAATGAAGTCGGTGATATAAATAAACAGTCTACGAGTTGTTAACATAAATAAATGTAGTTATATAAATAAATATAATTATATAAATATTGTTTAAATAAATAAACTTAGTGTTATAATTATTTAATCATACTTTTATTATCTTTTTAATATTTAACCTTAATTATTTATCGTTTAATAAACGTCTTATTTTAATTAATAATATTCCTCCGATTATTTACACTTCACCCATATAAATAAAAACGTAACAATTGGTGTCAGGTGTGGGGTTGTTAATAAACTGTGAAGTGTAAATAAAAATAAATAAAACGCCTTAACTATTAAAATTAAATTAATTGAAAGTACGTGATCTCAAGACGGACTGGAAGAATGAGATTTCGAAGCAACAGGAAAGAAGGTAGAGCTTCAAGAAAGACTTCGGCAAGCATTAATCGATTCTGGTGAAAATCCTGAAGATTATATATTTGAAATTCCAGATGACGCGTCCGACATTTGTAAACTTTTTAGAGATGTAATAGAATTTTCTGGAACTTTAAGACAAGAAATGGGAGGAAGTTGTAGAAGTTCGGAGCGGAGATTAGAGAAAAGTTCTAGAAAAGCGGAGGAAAATTCTGGAGCCCGAGAAGAGTTAATGGAACATTCTAGAACATTGGAACAGGAATGCGGTGAAAGTTCTAGAAAATATGAAGTATATTCTGGAATTCTGGAGCAGAAATTGGAACATAAATTGAAGGACTATTCAGGAGGAGTAGGGGAGAGTTCTGGAATCATGGAGCAAATGTTGGAGCAGAAATTGGAGGACGATTCTAGAATTACGGAGCAAATGTTGGAACAGAAATTGGAGAATTCTGGATTTCTGGAGCAAATATTGAAAAAATCTGATGTGGGCAGCACATAACCTCTCGCCGTATATTTTACCTGGCTGTATGCATAAAGCAAAGAATATTTTTATAAATACAAATAATATATTCATATAAATCTATGACGTATAAACTTCTTTATTATTCAATAATAGCATGTCTCAACATGAAGATATTTTACCATAAATTATGTTACAATAAATTACAAAGTAGAGTTTACCATAAATAAATATTAGGCTGGTAACTGCAATTTTCAATTCGAACAACGTTGTTTACTTTCTCTTCATATTCTTCTAGTAAAAACATTAATTTTGGGCGGTCTAAAATGTATATATGGATTGTGCATCTATTCTTACATATCTTCTTTTACATTTTATTTTTTCATACATGTTATATCTAAATAACACTAATTCCCTTTAATAAAGTGACGGATAGATTGCACTCCGATTATTCTTATATCGATGTGTAATTTTGTCAATATTTACAACTTACTTGAGAAGAATTTGATAGCTTTTTCGCAATTCAAAGTTACTCTAGTCTATAGTACTGGTGTACATTGTCCCATAATGTTTGAAACAAATTTAAGTCCTTCAACCTAGACTTGTCATCTCCATAATAGTCACAGATCAAGAACTAAGGGATTCTCCAAGTACATTTTTCTTTCATTACTCATTATTTCTGACACTGACATTTATCTGTCAGTTACAAATAATTTAAATTATCAACTATTTTTCATGGCATTCTTTCGGCTGTCAAATTTATTACAACAGATTATTTTATATATTATACTTCTTTTATCTCTAAATCTATGGAATATATAATAAAATATTTAAATGTATCAGATAGAGAATTTAATTTTCTTTAATATTACCACGAAAAAATTTCAAAAAATAATATTTAGAAGATTTTTTTTCAAGAATCTTCTACTTCCGGTTGTCCAATTATTACCAAAACCTTTTCAGATCTTCCCATGAATGTTCGATTGGGAAATACGTTGTTAAACAAATTTTAAGTCTTATAGTTTTTGAGTAACCGTCCTTCCAACATCCCACACACACACACACACACACACACACACACACATCCACACACACACACACACAGACATCATCGTAAAAATGTTAAAATCGGATTGTAGGGACCTTAAAACGTGCTTATTCAATAAAATCTGGATATGCGATTTTTAGCATGAATGCAATACCTCTCTTAGCGAGAGGTAAAAAGAATTGGAGAAGACTTCCAGAAAAACTAAAGAAAGTCTTCTGGAGTTTGGGGCCAAAGTGGCTCGTTTGGGTCGTCTTGCACATCCTACGTCTCCTGACAGCGATTTGGAATACCTGGCCACTCAGGCACTCATCTCCGGAGTTCGAGACAGCAATACTCAGCAAGCACTGCAATTATGTCGTCCAAAATCTATGGTTAACGCACTCTCATATGTATAAGATTATGAAGCTACCAAACAAGTTTCACGTAACCAATCGCGAGTGCGTAATATTTATGCTAAGGGAAATGTAAACACCGAAGGCGTAGATGAAAAAGTGCGACGAATTACAAATGAATTGTTTACAAGAAGAAAGAAAATCCGCTATTACAAAAGAAGACGGAAGCGAAAAAGAAAGTGAACGCGAAAAAGGAAGAAAGTATATCTAGTAAGAAATTAAAAAAGAAATGTAGACAGAAATTCTAGAGGTAAAAGACGAATCCATTGATGTCAAGGATGGATATGAAGAAAGAAGACGGAAGCGAAAAAAGAAAGAGAACGCGAGATAGAAAGAGAGCGTGTTCAGCAAGGAATTAAAGAAGAAATCTAGGAAGAAATTCCAGATGTCTCTACATCTGAAAGCCAACCGGAAATGAATAGCTGTGAGCAGCTGCGATTGCAATCTTGGCGATTTGTATGAACAGCTCGAGTGGGAAACGAAAACTCGAGTTAGATAACGATGACGTACCTCTCACCACAAGGAAGAAGAAAGTCAAGACAGAGAAAGGAACTTGAAAGAAAGGGTAGTAACGTCGACGCATTGTTCAGAAGGCCATGCTCAAGGAGGCAAATATGGTAGTCCACTAGAAGAAAAACATTCCACCATTGTCAGAATAACAGTAGTCAACGATAGTTGGCAGCCCGATGGTACGCAAGGACCCGACTTTGAAAATTTTATAGGATTAACTGCAAGGAAGACGTTAAAGACTGGTGCAAGAAATGTGTGGTTTGCGCTGGAAGCAACGGTCCGCATAAACGGCGAAGAGCTCCATTGCGTCAATACAACGTGGGCAGTCCATTTGAGCGTATTGCGATTGACGTGGCCGGACCATTTCCAGAAAGCGAGGATGGAAATAAATACATCGTGGTTGTCATGGACTACTTCACCAAATGGGTTGAAGCCGATCCATTACCCAATCAGAAAGCCATCACGGTCGCCGAAACCTTAGTCAAAGAGTGTATCTGACGGTTTGGTGCACCACGTGAACTTCACTTCGACCAGGGAAGAAATTACGAGTCTGCCGTTTTCCAAAATATCTGTAAGATATTAGGGGTTAATAAAACGAGGACAACTGCATTACATCGGCAGTCCTATGGCATAGTTGAACGAATGAACAGAACGATCAACCGATATTTGTCGAAGGTAGTCTCCAACTACCAAAGAGACTGGGACCGACATCTTCATCTGTTCCTGATGGCTTATCTTTCATCCGTGCATGAAACCACAGGGCAAAGTCCTGCGAACATCTTATTCGGGCGTGAGTTGCGCCTGCCATGTGACTTGGTGTTCGGCAGTAAACCTGGGGAAGATCTGGCCGGGGATGTTTACGTAAAGGATTTACGGAGAAGAATTGACGACATTCACGAACAAGTCCGCACAAACACTCAAGCTGCCAGCGACCGAATGAAGGACCAGTATGACATCAAGGCAGAAAAAGGTGGATACCAACCTGGGGATTTAGTGTGGCTTTACAATCCACAAAGGCGCCGAGGTTTATCACCAAAGCTGCAAAGAAATTGGGAAGGTCCATATGAGGTCGTTAAGAGAATAAACGACGTAATATACAGAATTAGGAAAGCACCTACCGGGAAGCCGAGAGTAGTACACTTTAATCGGTTAGCCCCGTTCGCCGGTGACAACAATGAAGACCATCATGGAGCAACGGTTCATCGGATTATAGCCCAGGAATCAATATTCCTTTGGTCACAAGGCGCGGTATGGCGTGACGACAGAAGAACATCGAGACCTGTTCACCGTGTCTTCAGATTATTCCCTCGGCCACTGCGTATGCAGAAGACTTAAAGATGTAACGCGGCATAGCATCAGTCTTTAAGACAAAATTTGGACAACTACAAGAACTGGCCAACCAAGGTCCATCCGTCGGGAAAACGCTGACGGATAACAATACAGACCATCAGCGGTATACCTACTACCTGGTTACAAAACCACGCCCGTACCAAAAGCCGTCATATCGCAGTCTATGGAATTCGCTGTGCGATTTGAAGAATCATCTGCTAGAGAATGACATTTTGAAGCTAGCAGTACCGAAATTAGGCTGTGGATTAGATGGTTTAGGTTGGAGGATTGTTAGGAACATGTTAGAGATCCTCTTCCGCTATACCGGTATTGAAATTCTTGTCTGCAGCTTTAACCCTAACGGACAGACAGAAGAACTCCAGCGGACCATCGACTGTCACTTTTTCAAGGCTTCCAAATATACCAAAGGTAAAACATGTAGATTTCGTCATCAAGAACTGTTCCGGGACGAAACAGTCTTAAGGAGGGGGCAGTGTGACGTGCGCCCTTGTGTTAAGAGTATACGAGTGTACCAGAGCGATGATACAATCTCCGACGACGGAATAACCCATGCACGTTGAAATTTGTTAATTACGCTGTGACCTAATTCTTTTGTACTCGGCATCGCTGTGGCGCCGAAAGGTTCTAGAAGGATATGAGCCGTATAAATATCGTCTGAATGACAGCGGGGATATAGTCTGTAATATAGAAGCAACGAGCAATGAAGACGGTGATATAAATAAACAGTCTACATAAATAAATGTAGTTATATAAATAAATAGTAATATAAATATTGTTTAAATAAATAATCTTAGTGTTTAGGTATTTAATAATATTCTTAGTGTTTATAGTTATTTAATCATAGTGTTAGGTACTTTTATTATCTTTTTAATATTTAACCTTAATTATTTATCGTTTAATAAACGTCTTATTTTAATTAATAATATTCCTCCGATTATTTATATTTCACCCATATAAATAAAAACGTTACAATATTAAAGGTGAATTATTTTTACAAAATTTAGGGTACTTTCATTTCATAAGTGAACTTTTACTGTCCGAGATTACTATTACAGATTTGGTTTGTAATGTGATGAATTTTAGAGCTTAATAGATGGCTATTAATTCTGCGGAATATATTGACGTTGGATCGTATAACTTGAAATTTTCCTTATGATTAATTGATGGGATGTAAAACGCGCAGCCACAGTAATTATTAATTTTACTTAAATATTAAATACTTAAACACTAAGATTATTTATTTAAACAATATTTATATCACTACATTTATTTATATTACTACATTTATTTATGTTCACAACTCATAGAATGTTTATCTATATCACCAACTTCATTCACGATGCATGTCATATCAAAATGTCCTCGCTGGCTTTGGCGACGGGTTTATATAGCGCGATGTCCTTCTCGAACTTTCTGACGCCACTATGACATTGAATACATAGGATCACTCCACCGGATGTAAATGAACCAGTTCCGCCGGGAATTACGTCATTGCACTTACGCGTGATAGCTATACGTCCAAACCGGTTTAGCCGGATAACCGTTCAACCGGTTTCTATTTCTTATAAATCGCAGAAATAGGTAACCGGTTAACCGGACAACCAATTGCCCATATATATTTGACACCATTAATAAATGTTAATATAAATAATAATATTTCATCATATTGCCCAATGCTGGATGTGCCAGTCTGCTTTATTTATGGAGACATCTGTAATGATGTTGACTTATTCGTACCGTCGCAGTGGCATTCTATGCCGCAATTTTTATATTTTACATATATCACATCATTTGCATTGATATGACAATACCCTTTCAGGTATGCTCAAATGACTATTATACCAACACAGCATACTAAAAATTATGCATTTAAAGAACTGAAACATTCCTTGAAAATCGCACCTGTCCTAAAGTTATCCTTCACCTGAAGGAGAGTTCATGCCAGCAACGTTGGAATTATGGGCTTTTTTCCTAGAAACTAGACGGACATGAGAAGGTTATTGTCTACTTTAGTAAGACCTTGCCAAAACTGGAGAGGAAATACTTTGTCACCAGGAAAAAACTTTTGACAGTCGTGAAATCCGCGCACGCATCCATACAAATATTTGTACGGAAGAAATTTTGTGATAAGAACTGACCATGCTGCTTTAAAATGGCTGCTGCAGTTCAAAAATCTTGAAGGTCAAGTGGCTAGGTGGATCGAAAGATTACTGGAATACGATTTCAAAATCGAGCATTGGACAGGTATCAGCCATCGTAATACCGACGCATATTCCAGAAGGCCATGCCAAGATAAATTCAGACATTGTAGTCTACTGGAAGAGAAGCATTCCACCATCACCAGAACAACAGTGGTCGATGATAATTGGTAGCCCGATGGACTACGCAAAGACCAAGACTTTGAAAATTATAGTGTATGGGAAGTGTAAAATCGTGCTGGGCGCAATGGGACTCCATGATTATTGTGGATGGCCTGTTAATACATATATGGTAGAAAATGTCGATGGAACTGAGAAGAGAACTCAGTAGGTTATTCTTAAGACTAGAGTACCATACGTGTTGATTTATGTGCATCTGTCATATATGTTGATGTAAATATTTTGAAGAATAAAGTCATTATTACAAAGATAATTCCGAGTAGTGACTTACAGATGAGTAATTCGGAATGGCAGTTTCGGACGGATATTTGAATAGTCAACTGTAGAGGTACTTTAGGTAGATCTTCGTATATACGCATATTAGAATGATAGAATTAACAATTTGTGTGGATTGTAAACGTATGAAGCCAGATAAAATTCAATGCTAGCGGAATATTCTCTAATAATACACTATATTAAAGATGGCATAGGAAAATCACAGTATAGCGATTGAACATTTTTAACCAGTATGTGCACTCCACGTCAGTCCCTTTGATCTTTTGAAACCGGTCATTTCTTCGCACAGCCCGCCCACTGGCATGCTAGCGCGGAATATTTAATTAAACGTGAAATTTTAAATAGTGTCATAGAAAACATAGGAAAGTCTTTCCTTCAATTTGTAATAATAATTAAACTTTGTACAATAAATAAATAAAAAATATAAAAATAGCTATTTGTGATATAAAATTTGGTGTGCGAGCACAAAACTAAACGTCAAATTTTAAATGCTTACGTAGAAAAGTTGTCAAAATGTTTTTATTTTTAACATTTATATAATAAATTAATATTTTAACTTAAAAATTAACGTTAAAAGCTTACTTTTAATAATGATTATAGATAAATTATGCAAATAAAGCATGCGATAACAAAAACTGAAACATTTTATATGTATACGGGTAGATATAAAAATAATGAATATTTTATCCTTGTTAAAATGCACAAATTGATGACATTCATCCAAGAATACAGTTTTTACACAAACTCTAATTATATCACAACACTCTTGTATTATATTATAACATTTCTTACACTGCTCAAAACCGTACAGAGATATTTTAATAATTAAATGTAAACTGAAAACTATAAATTATATTCAAGAATTTTTAAGAAAAATAATACGTATAAGCTATTTTTTGTATTAAATTGTTACATCAACGAGTCGTACATTTTTCATTTAACCGTGAAATAACGTCAGGTTTTGCTGGAGTGTTCAACAGATTTAAAGTGCGGTATAAATTTAAGTTCTTTTATTAATACAAAGGCGATATTTATCACTAGGAAAATGTAACGTGCCGTTAGTGTGTTACAAGCTGGGCGACGTTAAATTGCAATTGCAGTTGAATTTAAATATGGATAATAAAGTATCGTAAGTCGGTTATGACATAATCGTTATAGGGATACTGGCGGTGTACGGAACCAACATCATGGCAACACCGATTATAACCGCAATACAAAACCATTATGTCCAATTTAGTGCTCAAAGAAATTCAAACTGTACTGCACGCCAACTTCAAAATCGGTTAATTCTGCCACATGGCGTATTGGTTAGCGACCAAACTGTACGCAACAGGTTACACGAGGTACACTTCTGATAATCATAATCATAATCTCTATTTGCCATGATAATTACAAAAATTCATTTGGCTTGTCAATAATAGGATACAAAAAATATATAAATACATAGCAAAAAAAAAGAAAAAATCTAAATATTGCATACACAAATTTACAACAAAAAATAGGTATCTACAATAAGTAAGCAGAAATATAAGAACAAACAATTAATTATCAAAAAATTAGTCAATGGAATAAAAACATTTATGTATAAGATATTGTTTTAATTTAAATTTAAAAGAAGTTATTGAATTATTAGCTTTTAAATCTTGAGGTAGATGATTAAAAAAATTATAGGCGTGTATGAAACATTGTTGTGAAAATTTTTTGTTCTGAATTTAGGAATATATAAGTTGTTGATGTTACGAGTGTTATGAAACCCATTAGCTTGTTTGATTGTTAAAAAAAGAGAAGGATTTTTCTTGACAAAAACCGCACATTGAAGAATATAAATACAAGGGAGAGTAAGCAGATTAAGACTGACGAAGAAACCTATGCACGATGTATCAGGAGAATATCCAATAATTGCCCTGATAACTTTTTTCTGAGCTTTGAATACACTAATGGCTTGAGTTGAATTACCACAGCAGATTATGCAATGTGACAAGATACTGAAAATGTGAGCAAAGTAATACATTTTTAGCATATTCATATTAACACATTTACGTAAATGCCTTAAAACATAACATGATGTATTTTGTCGCTTTATAAGATGATGAGAATGATTGGCCCAAACAAAGTTATAATCTTATAATCTATGAATAATCTTAAAGTTTTAGTTGTTGTAGTAGGATTTACCATTATATTGTGAAGGGAGGCTGAAACATTGAAATTATTGCCTTTTAACATGAACTGCACTAATTGTGTTTTATCAGAGTTAAGCACCACAGCATTGTCTCTACACCAATTGTCCATTGTATCGATACACTCTTGTACTTTGGTATTAAGTTCCTGTGTGCTTGACGCTGAGATAATGACGGATATGTCATCGGCAAACAAGCACACGTCTGCATAAGTAAAAGCATCAGGGAGATCATTTATGTACAAAATAAATAGCAAAGGACCAAGAATGCTCCCTTGAGGAACGCCTGTTGAAGGAAACTGCACTTCGGAAAAATATTTTCCTTCATTAACTTTGACACTTACTACTTGAGATCTGTCTTGCAGGTAAGATTTTATCCAGTTCAAAGCATTACCACGTATACCATACTCAAACAATTTGTCAAGTAATATGTTATGATTTATAGTATCGAAAGCTTTTGCCATATCAAAATAAATTCCTGCAATATGGAGTTTTTTATCGAGACTGTCTAAGATACTACTCAAACTGAAAAAGGAGGCATGTGTAGTGGATTTGTTCTAACAGAACCCGTATGTAGCCGACCCATCAGATTGTGACCTCCAACTGTAGGAAATCGCAGGCCCTCTGCGATTCTTTTATGGGCATATGACCAACAAAATTTTACAAATAAGCATTGGTCATCTATATGGTTCTCCAATGAATCCAGATATGGTATTTTCAGCGATTCAAGAAGACTCTTGAGTATAGAGCCAGCCAGATCGCTTAAATTGCTAGAATAATTCCAAAACGTCCATTTTTACCACCCGATACCCTAGGTAAGGGAGGTATAGGGATCGTTCTAAAAATCGCATATCGAGATTTTGGTAAATGACTATATTTAAGGTCCCTAGAATCCAATTTTAACATTTTCACGATAATGTCAGTGTGTATGTGTGTGTGTTTACGTTCTAACTCAAATACTATCGTTCAGAAAATTTTGAAACCTTGTATTCCTACCTTACTCTTATATAGAAAGAAGTCATTAGATTTTGATGTAAATAAGATAACCGTAAATGGCACTTTACCGGAAACGCATTACAATGAACTAACATAATATTTCACAATATTTTTAAATGTTATTTTTTCGAGAGTTATGTTATATAAAAATTAAAGATTATTAAATTTTCTACAGGTTTGCATTAATATTTTTTTTATATATTTTATGGATAAATTCATAAAACTATCTTTAATTTTAATGCCGAAGCCTACTTCATGGTTACACAGTTTAAATCTCAAATGCATGAAACTGACAGATATGTCACTGTAAACAAATTAAGCATTTCAAATAATAATAATAAGAATAATAATAACAATCTTTAATAACCATAAGCCAAAGGCAGGGTTTAGCTAAAAGATGTTCTTCCACCCAACCATAAATAAATATATATAAAAAAAATTACACGGATGATTTTTTTACAAAGAATAATATACAAATTAGATATTACAAATAAAAAATATAAGATTAATATAACAAAAATTAACAATGTTAAGTGATAAACATGTCTTTTATATGTTGTGACAATTTGGAACGACACTGTCACGGTTCTCTTTATAATTTTTTTTTAAGTTAAAATAATTTTAAAAATATTTTTTTTCTGGTGCCACCGGTTGAGAACCTCCGATTACTCAGCGCTGCGTGCGAGCAACGACATCTCGGCGTAGTTATGTGAGAGTACTGTAATATTTTTTTTACAATTCAATTGTTTTTTTATTTCTCTGGCTCTTTATTTCATTTTAGATTACGTTTAGTAACTCATGAATAATTTTTTTTAAATTGATTAGCACCGGTAAAAGTTTTTACATTATTTAGTACGCCATATGCCCACTTGAGGGAAGAGGCTCATTTATAACGTGTGTCGGAGAGTTTGGCTGGTTCGTTGACGGGCGACGTGACTGGTTTAGGTCAAGGACGACGGGCTGAGGGAATCCGAGTGAAGGCTTTGTTTTTTGTTGCTCCTTTTTTTCCAAATTGAATTATTTTTTGGCGTCAAGCACAGCCGCTTTGGGTGAGTTACTCGAATTCCTTTTGTTTGTTTTTTTTATTTTTTTTGCTGTTTGTAATTTGAGGTTCAGGCCACGTGGGCTTCGGTTTGGGCGTGCCCCCAAAGCGAGTTCGAGTAGCTCTCCCACGGTCTGTGGGGGTTTTGGGACAAAATTTTGGGTTTAAATTTTTATTAGAGGTTTAATTTTTGGGGATTTAATTTAAAATTTGGTTTCGAGACCGGTCATTGCTCTCACTGGATTTCCATCAGCTCATCCGTTTTTTTCTTTTTTGGCCTTTTAAGTTTAACTTAATTTTTTTCAAAATTTTTATAGATTTTTTGACACTACCGAGGTAGTAATTTTTGTGTAACTCTGTTTAACTTCCCGAGCCAATTAGACGGCTCCAGTTCCCTGGGTCATCGCACCCTTTCAATTTTTTTTCTGGACCATTTTTTTTTAATATTCTGTTTAAATTTTTCCCGAGCTAATTAACAAGACGGCTCCCTGGGTCATCGCACCCTTTCAATTTTTTACTGTTACCATTTTGTAGTAATATTCTATTTAAATTCTTCCCGAGCCAATTAACCAGACGGCTCCAGTCCCCTGGGTCATCGCACCCAATCAATTTTTGTGTAGTAGCCATTTTTTTTTTGTAATTCTGCTTAAATTTAACCCGTCACCTCCCTACCTTGTGATCCTTCCCGTATGAACGTGGTGTGAATGGTTAGATTTGCGGCCATCTTTTGTGTTATCCTGTCGGATTACGGTTTGGACTCGTTCCCTCTTACAACCGGATTAATTTTTTTTCTGCTCCGTCACCTTTAGGTAAGGAAGGTATTGTCTTTGATAAAAAAATTCAATGATGAGTTTTTACTGAATAAGCACGTTTTAGGGTCCATACACTACGATTTTACCATTTTTATGATGATGTCTGTATGTATGTGTGTCTGTGTGTGTGTGTGTGTGACAAAACTTCCGGATTCCATGACTTCAATACCACGATTCCAAAAATTATAATTTTTTCGTATTCCTCAAGTTTACATCCAGAAGAACAACTGATTAGATTTTGGTTATAATTGGTCAACCGGAAGTAGTCTCATTTGATTTATTGACATTTAACGTTATTATAACTTAAAGAATATATTATTCTCTATACGATTTGATTACAATTTATACTTCATATTCAATAGATACAGAGTTAAAGAATTTTAAAGAAATTAAATTTTATAATTCAGCCAGCTGTGCCAAACTTGGGAACTAGTAATATATTCATATAATTCAAATTGACAGATGTCAGTATCAATAAAAAGTAAATTAATGTGGCAGATATGAGGATGTTAAAGTAGATATTGTGGAATACACGGAAAGATACGGTAAGAAAATAACTCTAGTGTTACAAGTTTCTAGAAAGATACAAGAAAGACGATTACATGGTTTGAACATGTCATGAGGAGAAATGAAGAATTATATTGGAACAAGATGAATAGTTTAGTAATAGGACGTTAAAGAAACAGAGGAAGACCAAAGATAAGATGGAAGGACTGTTTTCCGGAGGATTTGAGAGAAAAGGAACTGAATGAGAATGACATGCAAAAATAGCGACCCCTAACGAATGGGAAAAGCTAAAGAAGAAGAAGATGCCAGTGTCAAGTGCAATTTGAATAGTTTGTTTATGAAATAATTTTACTGGAAATTTAGAATCTTTTGTAAGAAAAATTATGGAATTTATACATTATACACGAGAATGACGGAAGGTATTGTGCTGGTCACAACAGATTTTTTTGGTTTTGCGTGATTACAATTCTGACTGGGTGAATTGTCACGTTCTTAGCAGATAATTTTTTTTGTCCGTCAGGGTCGTAAATTATTAGCACGATTTTTTTGCGAATTTTTAGTTACGGTATTTTATAGCGCTTTAATATTTTTTTTTGACTGCAGTCGACCCCTTTCCTCTATGTCTGTTGTTTATCTTTTATTTTTGTTGAGCTTAAGGTTTGAAATCTTTTGTATAACGCCCGACGGAGTACAGAGCGTCCTTAATTTTTTTGTTATTATTCTTGTAATAACCACGTTTTTCCGACGAGCTGTATTCCATTTAGTACGAGGTACTGAGGGTTATTTTTTTTATAGGGATATTAGCGGCTTTGGTGGTTGTGGCCGGCCCTTCGGCCCCGGATTTGTCCTGCAGTGCTCAGCAGACCGAGCGGAGAAAAGAGCTACAGGACCCGCCAAAACCTTCTCCTAGGCTTAAGGTCAGGCTTAGTCCGAGAGAGCTTACCATCCACCGCGGTGGAATATTTTTCGCTGATACCAGCGAAGGGCGTTCGCACCCACAGTTCGCTTCAGCTCCACCAGGCCACCTTTTAGAACTTGTCGCCGAGGTCCCTCCCCGTTTGCAGCAGCGGCGTCCGGGCCAAGGGCTCGGTCACACACCTTAGTGGTTCCCCAGCCGTAGCTAGAAGGCGCTTCTGTACTGCCGTCTCAGCTGGTATACTTTTATTTTTTGTAATCTCAATTTTTTTTCCTGTGCTCATATAATTAAACTCATTAATTTTTACTTTTGTTTGTTTTCCTTCCTTGAGTACACCTTCTCAAGGGTTTACCCTTTTTCAAGGTGTTGGCGCCCGAATAATTATTTTGTGGTAGTAATTTTTTGCACAGGCGTTGGCCTGAGTCAGTTTTAATTTAGTTGGGCTACATCAACCACAAGATTAAAATTCGAACCCCGACCTCTGCTTCCGCTACAACCCGAGAGCTGCCAGTGCAATTTGTGTGCGACACAGGTAGGTAGCCCTTAGCAAGTGTCACACATAAATTGGCGCCCAACGTGGGTCCCGAACCCACGACCCTGAGATTAAGAGTCTCATGCTCTACCGACCCGCCAGGGATGCCAAATTTATGTGTGACACTTGCTAAGGGCTACCTACCTGTGTCGCACACAAATTGCACTGGCAGCTCACGGGTTGTAGCGGAAGCAGAGGTCGGGGTTCGAATTTTAATCTTGTGGTTGATGTAGCCCAACTAAATTAAAACTGACTCAGGCCAACGCCTGTCCAAAAAAATTACTACCACAAAATTATTATTCGGGCGCCAACACCTTGAAAAAGGGTAAACCCTTGAGAAGGTGTACTCAAGGAAGGAAAACAAACAAAAGTAAAAATAAATGAGTTTAATACAGAGCACACGAAAAATTGAAATAACAAAAAAAAAATATCACTGAGACGGCAGTACAGGAGCGCCGGCTGGGGAACCAATAAGGGATGTGACCGAGCCCTTGGCCTGGACGCAGCTGCTGCAGACAGGGATGGACCTCGCCGATAGGGCTCTAAAAGGTGGCCTGGTGGAGCTGAAGCGAACTGTGGGTACGAATGCCCTTCGCTGGTTGCGACGAAAAATAATCCACCGCGGTGGATGGTAAGTTCTGTCGGCCTAAGCCTGGAGAAGGTTTTGGCGGGTCTTGTAGCTATCTTCTCCGCTCGTTCTGCTGGGAAACTGCAGGACAAGTCCAGGGCCAAAGGTCAGCCACAACCAACAAAGCCGCTAATATCCCTATAAAAAATAAGCCCCAGTACCTCGTACTAAAAGGGATACAGCTCGTCGGAAGGACGTGGTTATTACAAGAAAAATGTACAAAAAAAAATTAAGGACGCTCTGTACTCCGTCGGGCGTTATACAAAAAATTCAAACTTGAGCTCATAAAAAAAAATCTGATGTGGCCAGCACATAACCTCTCGCCGTATATTTTACCTGGCTGTATGCATAAAGCAAAGAATATTTTTATAAATTCAAATAATATATTCATATAAATCTATGACGTATAAATTTCTTTATTATTCAATAATAGCATGTCTCAACATAAAGATATTTACCATAAATTATGTTACAATAAATTACAAAGTAGAGTTTACCATATATAAATATTATGCTGGTAACAGCAATTTTCAATTCGAACAACTTTGTTTACTTTCTCTTCATATTCTTCTAGTAAAAACATTAATTTTGGGCGGTCTAAAATGTATATATCTGGATTGTGCATCTATTCTTACATATCTTCTTTTACATTTTATTTTTTCATACTTGTTATATCTAAATAACACTAATTCCTTTTAATAATGTGACGGATAGATTGCACTCCGATTATTCTTATATCGATGTGTAATTTTGTCAATATTTACAACTTACTTGAGAAGAATTTGATAGCTTTTTCGCAATTCAAAGTTACTCTAGTCTACAGTACTGGTGTACATTGTCCCATAATGTTTGAAACAAATTTAAGTCCTTCAACCTAGACTTGTCATCTCCATAATAGTCACAGATCAAGAACTAAGGGATTCTCCAAGTACATTTTTAATTCATTACTCATTATTTCTGACACTGACATTTATCTGTCAGTTACAAATAATTTAAATTATCAACTATTTTTCATGGCATCCTTTCGGTTGTAAAATTAATTACAACATTATTTTATATATTATATTCCTTTTATCTCTAAATCTATAAAATATGTATAAAAATATTTAAATGTATCAGAAAGAGAATTTATTTTTCTTTAATATTATCAAGAAAAATTTTCAAAAAATAATATTTAGAAGATTTTTTTTCAAGAATCTTCTACTTCCGGTTGTCCAATTGTTACCAAAACCTTATGTATCAGAAAGAGAATTTATTTTTCTTTAATATTATCAAGAAAAATTTTCAAAAAATAATATTTAGAAGATTTTTTTTCAAGAATCTTCTACTTCCGGTTGTCCAATTGTTACCAAAACCTTTTCAGATCTTCCCGGGAATGTCCGATTGGGAAATACGTTGTTAAACAAATTTTAAGTCTTATAGTTTTTGAGTAACCGTCCTTCCAACATCCCACACACACACACACACACACACACACATCCACACACACACACACACACACACACAGACATCATCGTAAAAATGTTAAAATCGGATTGTAAGGACCTTAAAACGTGCTTATTCAATAAAATCTGGATATGCGATTTTTAGCATGAATGCAATACCTCTCTTAGCGAGAGGTAAAAATGAATGAATGAGACACACACAAAGGGGAAAAGGGAATGGGTTGACTGCAGTCCACAAAATTATTAAAAGCGCGGCAAAGCAACAATAAAAAAACTACAATAAAATAAAACCGCGCTTGAATAATCTACTACCCTGGCGGACACATTTCCCGCTGGTCTCGTGACAAATCACAAAAAATAGTATAATCAAAAATAGATTTGCACGAAAAAATAAGCGTCGAAAAATATAACCAGTTATAAAAGGGGAAACTAGTCCAAACTGTGATTTTTCCGCTCAGCTCGTGCCAAATCAACAATAAAAAAATCTGTTGTGGCCAGCACAATACCTCTCGCCACTTCCTTTTTTTGGTTACATAAGTATAGGGCGCGAACGGTAATGTTACATTTTTGGGCTTGACAAGCAAATGTGTGGGCCCGTTTCAGAATGATAATTAGTAATTATGTACATAGATGTCAAATGTTAGAATTTTTCATTAAAAATTTCAAGATTTTCTAAATTTACGTAGTTAATTTATCACCAGGAGTTTAAAGTTTACTTGTATGCCTTAGATATTTAACATTTAATTCTGCTCCACATGGAATTGGAAAATCACTAAATTTAGAATGAGAAATTATGATATTTGACATCTATATACATAATTACTAGCTATCATTCTGACATGGGCCCCCATATCTGCTTGTCAAGGCCAACAAAATCATATGACTGCTCGCTCCCTATTGTATTTAACATTTCTTGTATACCTACACTCTACACCAAAAATTCTACTTACGCATATATCTATTCCATATATATTTAGATTGTTTAATTTTAAATTCATTTTTGATGAAGAAATTTTGTCCTCTTCTAATTTTTCGAAATGTTTCCAATTCTATTAATACATTAAGAAATAATATAATGTATGTACTTCCCAGAAAAAGTCTTCAGTAATGTCTTCGGATTTCTGACACTGACATTATCTGTCAGTTACAAACAAATTAAATTTTCAACTATTTTCCATGGCCATTCTTTCGGCTGTAAAATTTATTATAACAGATTATTTTACATACTATATTTCTTCTATCTCTAAATCTATAGAATATATTGTAAAATATTTAAATGTATCAGAAAGAGAATTTATTTTTCTTTAATATTATCAAGAAAAAATTTCAAAAAATATTATTTAAAAGATTTTTTTTCAAGAATCTTCTACTTCCGGTTGTCCAATTGTTACCAAAACCTTTTCAGATCTTCCCATGAATGTCCGATTGGGAAATACGTAGTTAAACAAATTTAAAGTCTTATAGTTTTTGAGTAATCGTCCTTCCAACATCCTACATACATACACACACACATACATACACACACACATCCACACACACACAGACATCATCGTAAAAATGTTAAAATCGGATTGTAGGGACCTTAAAACGTACTTATTCAATAAAATCTGGATATGCGATTTTTAGCATGAATCCAATACCTCTCTTAGCGAGAGGTGAAAAAGTATACTCATCACAAGATTTGTAATCACGACAAAAAAATAAAAAGCGTAGAAAATAAATCCGGCTATCAATGGGGAACATGTCCAAGCCGTAATCCGACAGGATAACACAAATATGGCCGCCAATCTAACCATTCACACCACGTTCAAACAGGAAGGATTAAGGATAGGGCAGTGAAGGGATAAATTTACGCAGAAGTACAACAATGGCAAAAACACAAAAAAATGAAGGAGTTTAAAAATTAGCCCTAAGACCTAGAGCCATCGCGAGTAATTGGCTAGGGAAAAATTAAACAGAATATTACTAAAAAATTGAACATAGCAAAAATTGAATGGGTGCGATGACCCAGGGAACTGGAGCCTTCAAGGTTAAATAGGCTCGGGATATTTAAACAGAACTACAAAAATACTACCACGGTAGCGTAAGACTAGAAAAAATTTGAAAATTAATCAAAAAATCTGGCCAGCACAATACCTTCCGTCATTCTTGTTACCTCTCGCTAAGAGAGGTAATGCATTCATGCTAAAAATCGCATATCCAGATTTTATTGAATAAGCACGTTTTAAGGTCCCTACAATCCGATTTTATCATTTTTACGATGATGTCTGTCTGTGTGTGTGTGTGTGTGGATGTGTGTGTATGTGTGTGTGTGTGTGTGGGATGTTGGAAGGACGGTTACTCAAAAACTATAAGACTTTAAATTTTTTTAACTACGTATTTCCCAATCGGACATTCATGGGAAGATCTGAAAAGGTTTTGGTAACAATTGGACAACCGGAAGTAGAAGATTCTTGAAAAAAAATCTTTTAAATAATATTTTTTGAAATTTTTTCTTGATAATATTAAAGAAAAATAAATTCTCTTTCTGATACATTTAAATATTTTACAATATATTCTATAGATTTAGAGATAGAAGAAATATAGTATGTAAAATAATCTGTTATAATAAATTTTACAGCCGAAAGAATGGCCATGGAAAATAGTTGAAAATTTAATTTGTTTGTAACTGACAGATAATGTCAGTGTCAGAAATCCGAAGACATTACTGAAGACTTTTTCTGGGAAGTACATACATTATATTATTTCTTAATGTATTAATAGAATTGGAAACATTTCGAAAAATTAGAAGAGGACAAAATTTCTTCATCAAAAATGAATTTAAAATTAAACAATCTAAATATATATGGAATAGATATATGCGTAAGTAGAATTTTTGGTGTAGAGTGTAGGTATACAAGAAATGTTAAATACAATAGGGAGCGAGCAGTCATATGATTTTGTTGGCCTTGACAAGCAGATATGGGGGCCCATGTCAGAATGATAGCTAGTAATTATGTATATAGATGTCAAATATCATAATTTCTCATTCTAAATTTAGTGATTTTCCAATTCCATGTGGAGCAGAATTAAATGTTAAATATCTAAGGCATACAAGTAAACTTTAAACTCCTGGTGATAAATTAACTACGTAAATTTAGAAAATCTTGAAATTTTTAATGAAAAATTCTAACATTTGACATCTGTGTACATAATTACTAATTATCATTCTGAAACGGGCCCACACATTTGCTTGTCAAGCCCAAAAATGTAACATTACCGTTCGCGCCCTATACTTATGTAACCAAAAAAAGGAAGTGGCGAGAGGTATTGTGCTGGCCACAACAGATTTTGTATAATGTATAAATTCCATAATTTTTACCTCTCGCTAAGAGAGGTATTGGATTCATGCTAAAAATCGCATATCCAGATTTTATTGAATAAGCACGTTTTAAGGTTCCTACAATCCGATTTTAACATTTTTACGATGATGTCTGTCTGTGTGTGTGTGTGTGTGTGTGTGTGGATGTGTGTGTGTGTGTGTGTGGGATGTTGGAAGGACGGTTACTCAAAAACTATAAGACTTAAAATTTGTTTAACAACGTATTTCCCAATCGGACATTCATGGGAAGATCTGAAAAGGTTTTGGTAACAATTGGACAACCGGAAGTAGAAGATTCTTGAAAAAAAATCTTCTAAATATTATTTTTTGAAAATTTTTCTTCATAATATTAAAGAAAAATAAATTCTCTTTCTGATACATTTAAATATTTTTATACATATTTTATAGATTTAGAGATAAAAGGAATATAATATATAAAATAATGTTGTAATTAATTTTACAACCGAAAGGATGCCATGAAAAATAGTTGCAAATTTAAATTATTTGTAACTGACAGATAAATGTCAGTGTCAGAAATAATGAGTAATGAAAGAAAAATGTATTTGGAGAATCCCTTAATTCTTGATCTGTGACTATTATGGAGATGACAAGTCTAGGTTGAAGGACTTAAATTTGTTTCAAACATTATGGGACAATGTACACCAGTACTGTAGACTAGAGTAACTTTGAATTGCGAAAAAGCTATCAAATTCTTCTCAAGTAAGTTGTAAATATTGACAAAATTACACATCGATATAAGAAAAATCGGAGTGCAATCTATCCGTCACTTTATTAAAGGGAATTAGTGTTATTTAGATATAACATGTATGAAAAAATAAAATGTAAAAGAAGATATGTAAGAATAGATGCACAATCCATATATACATTTTAGACCGCCCAAAATTAATGTTTTTACTAGAAGAATATGAAGAGAAAGTAAACAACGTTGTTCGAATTGAAAATTGCAGTTACCAGCCTAATATTTATATATGGTAAACTCTACTTTGTAATTTATTGTAACATAATTTATGGTAAAATATCTTCATGTTGAGACATGCTATTATTGAATAATAAAGAAGTTTATACGTCATAGATTTATATAAATATATTATTTGTATTTATAAAAATATTCTTTGCTTTATGCATACAGCCAGGTAAAATATACGGCGAGAGGTTATGTGCTGGCCACATCAGATTTTCTTACAAAAGATTCTAAATTTCCAGTAAAATTATTTCATAAACAAACTATTCAAATTGCACTTGACACTGGCATCTTCTTCTTCTTTAGCTTTTCCCATTCGTTAGGGGTCGCTATTTTTGCATGTCGTTCTCATTCAGTTCCTTTTCTCTCAAATCTTCCGCAATACAGTCCTTCCATCTTATCTTTGGTCTTCCTCTGTTTCTTTAACGTCCTATTACTAAACTATTCATTCTTGTTCCAATATAATTCTTCATTTCTCCTCATGACATGTTCAAACCAATGTAATCGTCTTTCTTGTATCTTTCTAAAAACTTGTAACACTAGAGTTATTTTCTTACCGTATCTTTCCGTGTATTCCCCAATATCTACTTCAACATCCTCATATCTGCCACATTAATTTACTTTTTATTGATACTGACATCTGTCAATTTGAATTATATGAATATATTACTAGTTCCCAAGTTTGGCACAGCTGGCTGAATTATAAAATTTAATTTCTTTAAAATTCTTTAACTCTGTATCTATTGAATATGAAGTATAAATTGTAATCAAATCGTATAGAGAATAATATATTCTTTAAGTTATAATAACGTTAAATGTCAATAAATCAAATTTAACTGTTAAATCTTCAAATGAGATTACTTCCGGTTGACCAATTATAACCAAAATCTAATCAGTTGTTCTCCTGGATGTAAACTTGAGGAATACGAAAAATTTATAATTTTTGGAATCGTGGTATTGAAGTTATGGAATCCGGAACTTTTGTCACACACACACAGACACACATACATACAGACATCATCGTAAAAATGGTAAAATCGTATTATATGGACCCTAAAACGTGCTTATTCAGTAAAAACTCATCATTGAATTTTTTGACCAAAGACAATACCTTCCTTACCTAAAGGTGACGGAAGGTAAAAAAGCCAAAAAGATAAAAAAATGTGGGATTAGCTGAGAGAAGTCTAGTGAAAAGCGTAACAAGCATGATAATAGAAATTTACAATAAATTCACGAAATTTAATCTTCTACCAAAAAAGTAGACTAACAATTAGCCTTGCAAACCATACCACAGGGGGGTATGAGCTACTCGAACTAAAACATTGGGCCAACCCAAACTGTAAACCACATGGCTTTGCAAAAAAAGTAACCACATCAAAATAAAAAAATCTGATGTGGCCAGCACATAACCTCTCGCCGTATATTTTACCTGGCTGTATGCATAAAGCAAAGAATATTTTTATAAATACAAATAATATATTCATATAAATCTATGACGTATAAACTTCTTTATTATTCAATAATAGCATGTCTCAACATGAAGATATTTTACCATAAATTATGTTACAATAAATTACAAAGTAGAGTTTACCATATATAAATATTAGGCTGGTAACTGCAATTTTCAATTCGAACAACGTTGTTTACTTTCTCTTCATATTCTTCTAGTAAAAACATTAATTTTGGGCGGTCTAAAATGTATATATGGATTGTGCATCTATTCTTACATATCTTCTTTTACATTTTATTTTTTCATACATGTTATATCTAAATAACACTAATTCCCTTTAATAAAGTGACGGATAGATTGCACTCCGATTTTTCTTATATCGATGTGTAATTTTGTCAATATTTACAACTTACTTGAGAAGAATTTGATAGCTTTTTCGCAATTCAAAGTTACTCTAGTCTACAGTACTGGTGTACATTGTCCCATAATGTTTGAAACAAATTTAAGTCCTTCAACCTAGACTTGTCATCTCCATAATAGTCACAGATCAAGAATTAAGGGATTCTCCAAATACATTTTTCTTTCATTACTCATTATTTCTGACACTGACATTTATCTGTCAGTTACAAATAATTTAAATTTGCAACTATTTTTCATGGCATCCTTTCGGTTGTAAAATTAATTACAACATTATTTTATATATTATATTCCTTTTATCTCTAAATCTATAAAATATGTATAAAAATATTTAACTGTATCAGAAAGAGAATTTATTTTTCTTTAATATTATGAAGAAAAATTTTCAAAAAATAATATTTAGAAGATTTTTTTTCAAGAATCTTCTACTTCCGGTTGTCCAATTGTTACCAAAACCTTTTCAGATCTTCCCATGAATGTCCGATTGGGAAATACGTTGTTAAACAAATTTTAAGTCTTATAGTTTTTGAGTAACCGTCCTTCCAACATCCCACACACACACACATCCACACACACACACACACACACACACACACACACACACACACACACACACACACACACACACACACACACACAGAGACATCATCGTAAAAATGTTAAAATCGGATTGTAGGGACCTTAAAACGTGCTTATTCAATAAAATCTGGATATGCGATTTTTAGCATGAATCCAATACCTCTCTTAGCGAGAGGTAAAAACTACAAATAAAATTCGAGTAACTCACCCATTGCTTCTATGGTTGACGCCAGAAAACTCAAATTAGAAAAAAAGGAATAACAAAAATAGACAAAAGATTTTCACTAGAATTCTCTTCTCTACCCCATCTTGACTTTCTCCGCAAGCCAAGCTCAACGGTCGACTCTCACGGTCGAAAAAGCAAAAGAAAAGTCCTCTGGTCGAACGCGCAACACGCTTTATACCTAGGCTACCCTCATAGGTCAAAAATGCGAACTAATCAAATAAAAAATATTTTCTAGTGCTAGTAATTTCAAAATAAAATTTTGCAGAAGTTAAAAATAGTAATGCAAAATGAAACAAAGAGAAATAGAACCTAAAACATTTGAATTGAAATAAATTATTAAAGTCGTATCGCACAATACTAAGACGAGATGTCGCTCCACGCAAATATGAACTTAAAAGTTACAGCTGTTAAAAACAGACGGTACTCAATCAGTGGTACAAAAAAATATTTTTTATTAAATTTTAACTTTAAGAATTTTTACAAGAAAAACCGTGACAGTGGCGTTGCAAATTGTCACAATGTCTACGAAAGGTATATAGAGAAAGAGATTTTAATGAATCAGGAATAGCGTTATAGAGCATTAGTGCTAGATATGAGATAGATCCCTTAAATTTTGACTTTCTAAAAGATGGTATAATATACAAATTCTTAATTTGAAGAGTATAATTATAATTCTTTTGAATTAATTTATCAAATAAATAAGACGGAGAACCGGTTAGTAAAACTTTATGTATTAGACAGAGATACGCGATTTTTACACGATTTTCGATAGTCGGTATATTAGCTAACTCTCGAAATTCGCTTATGTGATCATATTTACGTATTCCGTAAACGAATCGTGAACAACTGTTTTGTAGAAGGGTGATTCTATTTTTATCAGTATTTGTGTTAGGTTTGGTACATAAACACAAGCACAGTAATGAAATAGTGGCAATATCAAGGTGTTCACTAGCCGTAGTTTGATTGCAGGACTGAGGTCATGTCTGAAGTGAAAAAGTTGACGTATTTGATTACTAAAACTTAATTTCTGTCAAAATTGAGACCCAAAATTTTAGTGCTAGATGTATGCTAAATTGGCTCGCCATCCAAATTTATTATTTATATTACCATAATTACCCACTACAAGAGACGATTTACTTGCATTAATTTTGAGGCCGTTATTTTTTATCCATTTTATTAAGTTCAATAATTACTATTGCATATTGTTCATTTATGTACTGTGGCTGTGGATTTATGGAAGCTAATACTTGGGTATGGTCAGCGTACGTATGCGCCGTACAAAAATTTAGTACAGATGGCATATCTGCAACATATATAAAGCAACGTTTTAAAAAGAAAATAGTAAATAGAACAATAATTATATGGAAAGGAACTTAATACAGTTACCAGCGTAAGTAAATATGTAGGAATATAGGTAAATATATAAATAAATAAAATAAATATATCGCTACGGCATATTACTTATTGCTGGGTGTGAAATCTGCTTTGTACACAGATATCGGTAACGATGATGACATATTTGTACTGTGCGAGCGTTTACTCGTGTATTGTGTTGGCCATATCAGATTTTTTTAGAGGTAATACAAGCATTTGGTGTGGGCTGGCATTGGAGGAGAAACGTATCTCGTTTTGATCCAAAGAAATATGACAAGTCAAATTTAGATTGAACAGATAATTTTACCTGTCGTAGTACCACATGCATGTGCAGTGGATGAAGATTTTGTTTTGATGCAGGATGATACATGTCCACATACTGCCCAAATTGTAATGGAGTTAAATCAGAAACAAATTTAATTATTCTCATAAAATCATCAGTCACCTAATATAAATTCGTTAGAACATGCTTGGGATATGTTGAAGAGAAAGGTGATAAATGCAATTGACCACATTAATGATCACCGAGACCTTTTCACAATTCTTCAAATAGAATGGAGAGCAATACCACAAGACACTGGCAATTTAATTTTAAGCACATCCAACTGTATTAGGGCAGTGTTAAATACTAGTAGAAGTCATACTAGTTACTAGAAATTGTATTAACTCGCGTTTATAGAATTTATATTACATTTAGTCATACATTTTAGGCTGTTTCTTTGTTCATATAATTCATAATTAAATAGTTTAACTAATTTTTTAAGTTTGAATTTGTGATTTTTGTATCATTTTAATTAAATCATATTGTAAATAAATAAATTTGGATTGGCTAATAAATACATTTGATAATCGGAATATTAACACTTTTAATTTTGTAAAATATCCCTCTACGTTTTTGAGTAGTTTAAATAGGGAAATATATTTTCAGTATGTTTGACATAGGCCCTGATTATAAGGTACCTACCTAGTGCATTTGGCCTTCTAGGACCATCCTATGGCAAATTTGATAACTACGTGCCCACATGTCAGCGGTTGGTCAAGTTCAAATTTTTTTGTAACAAAAATACCATAGAGTACACATACTGGTTAGAAGAAAGCGAAGCGTTTGACCGCTATACTGTAGTAAAATTTATGAAAATATAGGTTAATGTTTTTATTTTAGGCATTTCGAAAAGAAATATATACTCTTACTCGGACTATCCAGGAAGAATTCTGGAGCGATTATGAAACAGCTCCTGAAGAAGAAAAAGATCTAATAGAGAAGTACGGACTATCTGTTCTAAAATACAACACATTCCAAGCAGCATCTATGTTCAGTGCAGGACCACTGTGGCTAGTAAAGCCATTGCTAGAAATGTATTTTCTGCCATCACAAGATCAAACAAAACCGATTGAAAGGATTTTACCTTTTAAAAACTGGGTTCCGTTCCACCTAGGTTAGTTCAACAAAATATAATGAAGATGTCATTGGTTAATTCAATTAGATTGTGAATACTTTATTATGATTTGCGTAAATCAACGTGTTCATTTATTGATAATAAAATTAAAAATTACCCTAATCCTTAAAATTAAGTGAAAACAAGCACTAAATGTTCTCATTTCAGTAGTAAATTTTATACGAAACCGTAGTAAGAGGGTAAAGAGAAATTAGTATTACTTATGGTCCGTGAAGTTGGAGTTAATCACACTGTTTCACATAGTCATATTTTATTCATTTTTGTTGTAGAGCATGAATATTTTGCTATAGTTATTCTCAAGTTATAAACACATTAAAAATGTAACTCCATCTTCACGTTAGAGTTACAATTTTCTTAAATCAAAGATATGGTACTATCATATTTTGGTCATTTTATTGCAACTTTTTGCTGTATAGCCCGAATTTTTGACTTAATCCATCGTTAAGTTATAAACAAATTAAAAATGTATCTCCATCTTCACGTCAGAGTTACAACTAACTTAAATCAAAGATGTTTTGGTGTAAACCAAGGTCACCACACAATTGAGGTCATAATAGTTTCGTATGATTATTTGCAGGATAAGCAATAATAATATTATTGTTTAATAATTAGTTTATACCTATCTCAATTGTTTGCTGACTCAGCTTTACGGTAATATAAAAGACCTATCCACAATATTGTACTCAGTGGGTACGTGAAATATATGGTGGGTAAGTGGGCAAAGCGGTTAGGATATTTTTACCCCTGGTCATAAAGCAGTGGGATTTTTTTTCTATTGTCCACAATTTTTTTTCTTTGTCCCAACCACAAATGGTGGAATTTCTTTCATTTGTACACAAATTAGTGTCAGTAGTTTCGAGGTATTTTTGCCAGTCTAGAGTAACCAATATATTTGGGACACTCGCGGAATTCAATTTTGTATCTAAATTAATCATACAAGCCTCAAATAAAATTACTTTTGGTAGTAAGGGTATGGGTAGTTCTGGTGAGTACGAAACACTGGATTTAATATGCAGTTTGGCATCTAAATTTATTTTATTTACAGAATGTACTGAAGAAAATGTCTTGAAGCTATTTCGTAACATCAATATTTGTGCACATATTGAAAAATTAACAGATCAAGACACAGAAAATCTTGCTAAATTAACTTTAGAAGGGAAGCTGTTAGATTTTATGAAGAAACGCTAAAATTGCAAAGTAAAACAATTAAATTTAAAGAATTTCAAAGGATATATTTTGATCATTTTTTGAGAAAACGCACTAAATGTAGAAAAATTCCTTCCCTTCTCCCATTTATTTTTCCTTGAATTACAATTTTCTATACACAATCCCTCCTTAAAATATGTCCATTCAATTAGCTTTCTCTCTCTTATTTATTCCAAAATTCTTCATTCTTCTCCAATCTTTGTCAATACCTCGTTCCTGCTTCTCTTCTTTCAGCTAATCTTCTCTAATCATCGTGGCATATCTCAAAACTTTCCAAATACATTATCTCCTTTTTTTCGTAAGGTCCATGTTACGCAGCCACACAGTACCATACTCTATATAAAACATTTTGCTGTTTTTTTTTCGCATTTCTATCTAAATGTAAATAAATCTTGTATTATGATGCTGCGTGTCCCTGTGAAATTATGCTTTTTATTCCTTCCTTGCAGTTTTCATTTCAATTTATTAATCTTGCCAGATATTTCATGATAGTTGCTTGCTCTATTCTCTTTTCATTTAACCATATCTGCACGGGCCCCACTTTTTTAGCTATCCTCATAACTCATAACTTTTGATTTTTTATACTTATTTTCATTCCAAATTGTTTTCACTTCATCCAAATTTTATTCAACATCCTCTAAAGATGTTTTTTATTTTCTGCAATCACTGCCTGATCATCAGAATATTTGATGCATTTAATTCTCTCACCTTCCACAATTATCCCACCTGTAACTTACAATGCTTCCTCCATCAGTTTATCTGCATAATCGTTGCAAGGACTTCGTGACATGCAACAACTTTGCCTGACTCCCCTCCAAACTGGAGTTCCTTCTGTCTCCTTATCTTCAATCCGTACCACTACTTTCTGGCATGCGTACAGCTGTTTTAATAAACTCCTGTTTTCCAGTCTACGCAAATCTCTCTCAATATATATTCCATCATAGGGCCAATTTTCATCGTTGCGATATGAAATGATAAATTTATATCATATCTGTTGAAATTTCTATTTGGTTTGAGCTTATGTGAATACAATTATACACACATTCAATTAAACAAGAACATTTATTAACAAGAAGAAATTTCTACACTATACGAAAATATGACAGTTCACTTAAAAAACATTAGAATACAAAAGTAAAAGTTTGCGTACTACAAAAGTTTAAAATCAATCATTTGTATTTCTCAACTTCTCAATTTAGTGATTCTAAACTTTTGAATACAATGATTTACTTTGTAAAGAATAAACAAAAGTTTCCTAATTTTGCATCTATCAAATACAAATTGATAAACAGATATTTGAATTAAAGATCGTGCATTTCCTGTAGTCCCAATTTAAACCGTAATTTATCAAATTGAGTAGACGCGATGGGCTTATTCAATATGTCAGCTACCTGTTCTTCTGAGCGGATATAATGAATGTCCAGTTTCCCTTCATTGTAGAGTTGACGAATGAAGTTGTATTTAATGTCGACGTGTTTTAACCGTCAATGTTCCCATTTCCATAGTGGAATTCCAAATTCTGCGAGTAGATTTTTCATCCACACAACTTCAGTGGCCGCTTTAGCTAGGGAGACATATTCTGCTACAGTTGATGAAGGCGTAACAGACGTCTGTCTCTTAGTAGTCCTGCATACTTTGTTTCCAAATACTTGAATCAGATAGCCTGAAGTCGATTTTCTATCGTGTTTGCTTCCCCAATCTGAATCAGCATAACAAAGGAGGTGTTCTCGTCAACCTTTTTTATAACATAAACCAAGATCCAATGCACCTCTCAAATAACGTAGAATACGTATTAATCCCTTCCAATGATCTTCCGTAGGACTATTCTAATACCAACTGAAGTAGTTGATAGCTGCACTGATGTCGGGTCTTTTTGCTATCATAGCATACATTAGACAACCATTCAGTTCTCTGTATGGCTTAGAGTGGTCCAGATCCTGCGAGGAGTTGTCCGATAGAGGCTTGGTATCCATCGGTGTCTTCGAGGGCTTACAATTCTCCATGTTAAACCTCTTCAATTCGTTTCGGAAGTGAACAGGTTGACTCAAATAGAGTTTTCCATTTTTTCTTCGAATATCTATTCCCAGAGAGAATTTGGGTTCTCCCCATATCCTTCATCCGAAAATTTGACATTAATTGATTCTTGATTTTCTATATTTTCTCTTGATTGTCCCCAGCTAAGAGAATGTCATCCACATACAATAAGAGATAAATTTTCGCATCGTCAAAGTTAGTAACGTAGAGACATTCGTCAAGTTCCGATTGTCTGAAACTAATCTTTTTTAAATAGTTGTCTATGGTTTGATTCCAGGCTCTCGGTGCTTATTTCAAACCATACAGTAACTTTTTAAATTTGCAAACAAGCCCTTTTTACTTTTTAATGCCTCGTGGAACTTTCATATAGATTTCTTCTGTTAACTGTCCGTGGAAAAATGCATTTTATACGTGCATCTGTTCTATAAATAAGTCTTGTTCGTTAATTATACTCAACATGGTCCTCACCGTTGTAATACGAGCAACTGGAGCGTAAGTTTCTTCGTAATCAAATCCTTTTATATAAGCGCAACCTTTGATTACCAATTGTGCTTTGTATTGGTCTATGTTTCCACGATTATCCCGCTTAATTTTAAAAACCCATTTGCTGGCTATAGCTTTTCTATTTTCCGGAAGTTTTGTACAGGTCCACGTTTTATTCAGTAATAGTGAATCCAATTCTTCCTGGATCGCCTGCTTTTATTCTGCCTTGTGTCTATTTTCTACGTCATCGAAACATTGGGGAAAGTCGTCCACAAACATTTTCGCATTCAATGCCAGAACTGCATAATCCTCTAGATACATGGGTTATATATTGGTCGTAATGCTTCAACGAAAGTTCTCAGAATATTCAGGTTCTTCAAGTGATTCCCTGTTGTTTCATGAGCTATGTTGAGATCATGCATTGCCTTCCCGATGAGTGTCCTCAGTAGCTTCCTGGTCTTGATGCTCATCTTCTGCATCTTCATGGTTGATTCCATTGTTGTCCTCCACAACATGCTGATTCTCTTCAGTATGCAGCCAGTCACCGCCATCAAGATCAATTAGTCTCATCAAACGACCATTTTTTTCAATAAAAATGACGTCTTTACCTGAGCTGATTTTTCCCAATTCCGGACACCAAAGTCTACATCTGTTACAACAGTATCCGGTTATATAGCACTTCAAAGATCTAGTATTAAATTTATCAGTTGACAGTTCTTTCGGAATGTAACATATGCTACGCAGCCAAACACACGCAGTTGTGCAATACTTGGTCTTTCGTTATACTAAAGAGCCGCTGGAATTTTCCCATCCAGAGCTGATGTCGGACTGCGATTAATGAGATAAATCTCAATTAAAACTGCTTCCGACTAAAACTCCTTTTCAAGTTTACATCCAAATAGAATACACCGAGCCTTTTCAATTATTGTGCGATTTAATTGCTCTGCCACGTCATTTTGTTGCGGCGTGTACCTTATGGTAAATTCTAATTCTAAAAAAAAAAATTAATTTAATTTGAGATAAATTCTCGATCATTGTCGCGCCTGAATCAAATTTCATATTAAAGTGCGCCGTCGCCATTTCATAAAAGATTTTTAAATAATGAAATACTTCCGATTTCAACACGTATTTCTTTCCGTCAAATGAAGTTAGGCGTCACTGGTCAAAACAAATCTCTTTGCTCGAATTCGTGTTTGGTTGTGAGGAGCCTGAGTTTGCTTACCTTCTATACAGCTCGTACATTTATCCGTTGGAGTCGCCAGCTTCCCTAGATTTATTCTATCAACTTGTGGTTGAAATTTCTTCATATTCTCGTAGCCAAAATGCCCCAAACGCCTATGCTACAGATCGGCGTTGCCTTCCTAGGCTCGATTAGTCAACAATCCGTTTGCATACTTGAAACTCAGTGAATATAAACCTGGTTCGATTTTTCGAGCTACAGCAACCACTGCACAGCTAAAGCCAACATCTTCATTGTCATTATCTTTATCCTGGACTTTGATTACCAATTTAATTTGGCCGAATGTTTACTCGAATTTACATTGGACAATTTCAATCTGCATTGTACTCGTGTATGTCCTTACAATCCTTTATACTGCATTTCTTTGGTAATGGTACAATGATAGTTTTAGTAGATCTTATGGCCACTCTCCTGTATCATATAATTTAATTAACAAAACTTGTATTAAATTAAAAATTTAAATATTTGAAATACTAAAAAAATTGAAACTTGAAAAGTTCCTATTATACAGTTTTAAGATTTAGTTTTAATACAAATGACTTCATATTCTAATTTGTTACTATGGCGGAGGGCCCCACTGAAATAAAAGCTAACCCAACTCTCATGAAATAATAATAAAATTTTATTTTTTCCAGATATTTACGCAGATCCACTCTACCAAATATTGTTTGTGATCCAAGGACTGGGTTCATTCTTTACAATATCCATGTTGGCTTCAATGGATTGTCTATTTGTCTTTCTTGTTCTAAACACTTGTGCACAGTTTAAAATTGTGCAAGTAAGATTATTTATATAATATATTTAATAATTATTTCATATTTGTTTTCGTAACTATACTATACGACACATACTCTTATTATACATTACAAAAGTTATAATTCTTCTTTATTCGCCAACGGCTCTGCTTACATCCCAGATTCACGATGGATCGACTGTTGCTCAGGAGGGTAGATACAATTTGAACAAGCTTAAAGTCCTTGATGTTTCCATATGGCTCACTCAGCAACCGCTTGTGATTTGCTGTCATAATGCTGACGACAACAAATCTACAAATAATACGGCTGTAGCTAAAGGCGCGTTCTCACTATACTTTATGAAACGTTTTCAATGATGCATTGAAACAGAATAACAAATGAGTGTGAGAACACTGCGTCGGTTTACAAGCAAAACACATTAAGTATTTTTTTTTTCAATTTCGACTTATTCACACTACGCCATACCTTTCTTGCAACTCTCGTCTGGTAAATTCCATTAAGTTCTTTCAAAACTTATTTTTATTATTATTATGTTTTTATATTTTCACCAAGTCCCAAATTACGGATTTCGTTCAGGTAAAATACACTATGTGACTTAGTTTGTTTCTCTTGAATAATTTTATTAATAAAATGCGTCTTAGTGTTTTTCGATGAGCATAGCTTATGGTCGCAGAATTCAGCTGCATTAAACAGAGTAAACTTGCCCAAATAGACCGGGGGCTTGTGCTACATAAAATTGTCATTTTTTCACACTTCTTCACTGTCACACTAACCTGCGTGAAATCCCACAAAAGAAACAACTACGAGTTTTAGACCGGGGACTAACCCCCTACATAAAAAATGTATCATGGTATTCCAAATACTGACCTTGGTGCATACTTAAAATACCCTGAAGAACGATTTTCTGTCTTCCCCGGAAAAAAGACGATCTACCCAGCTGTGGGTACTTACCCAAAACTGTCTAAAAAATTGATATTTTAGAATCTAGGTATTCTGTATGGGACGTGCCTACAGCAGTCTATTCGGGCTTAGTGACCCCGCGTACCCGAACTAAAAAGGTGGCTGAACCAAGCACTAGTCACCTCCCATATGAGTGCACAGTGTCTGCGAAGTGTTGCCTCCCGTTGTGTGGAGGCCCACCCGCAGTCTGTAAGTTTCATGAGGTGATGGCACCTGTGCATGGCAGAGACCTGATATTTAGGGGCTACAGCATGGCTTCGCCGCACCTATCAGGCTCTCTGTCTTTTCCACCTGGTTCCAGAGGCCCGCTCCAGTATGACCACGGAATACTGGTATAAGTGTTGTGTTGCCATTGTGCCCACCCACTGCCCAGCTCCGCGGTCCTGGCTGCGACAGAAGCGCGACTATGAGGGGTTACAGCCTGGCTTCGCCGCACCCTCTGGTCCCTCTGTTCTCACCTCTCGCCATCCTCCACCTGGTTACTTGGTGAAAACCCGTACCAGGTGTGTACACCGTTACCTCACCCTGAGTACTCGTCTGTAGGCGTACTACACAAAGTCACCCCGACCACCTGGGTGGCTGCCTTGATCATCTTGGCATATCGTCCGCGCCTAGCCTCTCCAGCAATTGCTGAGAGGCAGGTCAATGGTACCCAGGATTCCTGAGGTAGTGAGAAACAAAAGAGCGGAATAATAATAATAATAATAATAATAATAATAATAATAATAATAATAATAATAATAATAATAATAATAATAATAATAATAATAATAATAATAATAATAATAATAATAATAATAATAATAATAATAATAATAATAATAATAATAATTTTTTTAACTAGAAGAGGGCATCAACTGCTGGGGTTATTAGCCCATATACTAATCAAAAAGTATAATATAAATAAATATACGGGACATATACTACTATATAAGTATTACAAATAGATGTATAATAATAATTTTGAAAAAAAAAGTAACATGTAAATAAATATATAAAATAAATATACATATGTATACGAGATCAACAAAACCCACATGCATAAAATACAATATATAAATATAAGTATTTACGCATACTTATGTATACGTATAATGAGAAAAATAGAAAAGAATACAAGAATTACATAAAGAAAATTTTAATGAGATGAAAAAATAGACAAGTCTATAACTTTTCATATATATTTACCGCACGCAAAAACTTCAGAACATTACGGATCTTATCAGAGTCTGTTAGAATAAAGGAAAGGTCTTGATCTAAATGATATAGTCGCCTGAGTAGATCATACTGTGGACATGCAACAAGAATGTGTTCAACTGTCAGAGCAGTATCACATCTGGTGCACATAGGGGCATTATCCCGATTTAAACGGTACCCATGTGTCAGACTTGTATGACCCATTCTCAGACGATGGATCTTGACTTGATCCCTTCTGGTAAGATCATTCGGCAATAAAACTGGCGCAACCAACGGCTTAATGGTTTTCAGATGGTTCTGAACCCCATCCCATGTGCGCTGCCACAAAGCCAATACCTCTTTCTTCAGATGAAGACTTATATCTGAAGATTTATACATTACGACATCAACAGAGTTACTATCAGCGGCAAAACGTGCTGCCTCATCAGCCAATTCGTTACCCCTAATGCCGACGTGACTTGGCACCCAAAGAAAATAAATATCTCTCCCTGTCTCATGAAGATGTTTCATGAGGGACAAGATATGCTGAATAATTGGGTCATCAGTAAAAGGGTTTGAAATGGCTTGTAGGACGCTCAAAGAATCGCTTACTACGAGGAACTTCCTAGAAGTTCTGACGAACTCGCAGTAGCGTAGAGCTTGCCAGATAGCATAGGACTCTGCTGTGTAGATAGAAGTTAGAAGAGGCATTGACCATGAGTGCTGTATGTTATCGACAGCAATTGCGCAACCAGTACCATGGTGGGTTTTAGAACCATCCGTATAAATTACCATCATGTTTTTGTATCCGTGCAGAACCTCAAGAAACCTTGACTGTATCATTATCGGGGGACTGTTGGACTTGTCGTACATAGTTAGTATGTAGTTAGTCCTAGCTAATGGAACCAACCACGGCGGTACTTCAGATTCCCCTACAGGAATCGATAATGGTATATCAAAGTTTATTTGGTCTAGAAGCTCTTTCGCGCGGATACCAGCGGGTCTGGTTTGAATTTGTCGTGGATTGCACCAATTATCACTCCGAAAGAAAGTATTGAAGTTCTTGTGTTGCGGTAAGGACTTGATTTTAGAAACATAAAGCAGCAGAAACTTTTTACGTCTTACATCAAGTGGCGTCAGTCCTGACTCTGAATACAAATTTAATGTAGGGGTACTGGGAAACGCACCAAGAGCGTACCGTAGAGCCTGGTTGTGCATTGAGTCTAATCTATTGAGGGTTGTACGTTTTGCCGAGGCATAGACGACACACCCGTAATCAATCTTTGATAAAACCAGAGATTGGTACACTCGTATAAGAGTTTTGGGCTCTGCTCCCCATTTAGTACCCGCCAACATTTTTATAATGTTTAGAGCTTTAAGACAAACAGTCCTTAGCTCTTCAACATGTAATTTCCAAGTTAGCCTTGGATCGAAATAGAGTCCCAGGAATCTGACGCTATTGACGATTTTAATAATATTATCCCTCATAAAAAGGAGTGGTCCATAGTGTGGTCGGTTTAGGCGACAGAAGTGCATGCACTGGGTTTTTTCGCGAGAGAACCTGAATCCAATTTTGTCAGCCCTCCGGGCAATGCTGTTAATTGTAGATTGCAAAGTTCTGTTGATGTCTCCCATCTTCTTACCAGAACAGAAAATGGTGAGATCATCAACATACAGACACATACCTACAGAGCTGACAAAGGACACAAGCTCATTTACCGCAATGGCAAAAAGTGTGACGCTCAAAACAGAGCCTTGGGGTACTCCATTCTCTAATATTCTTGAGGATGATAGAGAGGTACCGACCCGAACTCTAAATTTGCGTTCTGCCAGAAAAGAAGAAATAAGTTGCGGCAAATTACCACGGAAACCCCAGCCATGTATCTTCTTAAGAATGTGATACCGCCACGTCATATCATAGGCCTTCTCTAGATCAAAGAACACTGCAACCAAGTGTTCTTTATTATTGAAAGCAGTGAGAATTGCATCTTCCAGATATACGAGATGATCAACAGTGGATCTGAATTTGCGAAACCCGGCCTGGTGATCTGACAGAAAATGATTGGTTTCCAGAATCCACATAAGACGGTTGTTGATCATTCTTTCGAATATCTTTCCGATGCAAGACGTTAAACTGATCGGCCTATGATTTGACGGTATCGATAGGTCTTTTCCGACCTTAGGGATAGGGATGACAATGGCTTCCTTCCACTTCTCAGGATATGAACCTTCTTGCCAGAGCATATTGTATACGGAAAGCAAGTGCAGTTTAAAATCAAGGGTTAAATTTTTGAGCATATCGTTGGTAATTCTATCTAAGCCTGGAGATGACGACTTCGATTGGCTGAGAGCATATTCCAGTTCCATAAGTACGAATGCAGCATTATAATGAAGAATTTCAGTAGTGCTGAAATCTAGCGGTACTTCCCTGTCCGCTTTTGAGTTTTGAAACTCAGGTACGTAATTAGAAGAGCTGCTAGTACTTTGGAACTGGTCGGCCATTATTTCCGCGATAGTGGATGGATCATCCGTATAAGTTCCATCATCCAGTTTCAGGCAGGTTATGCCTGTAGAATTACCATGCCCAGCGATACGTTTAACCCTTGACCAACATTCTTGTGTTGTGGTATTGGACGAAATACCAGAAACATATTCGTCCCAAGATTTTCGCTTGCTTTCCAATATACAACGTCGTGCTAGCGCTCTGGCTTTTTTAAAAAGAATAAGGTTCTCCTGCGTGGGAATCCGTTTGAAGCGGTTGAAAGCCATTTTTTTATCCCGGACCAACTCTTGAATTTCGCGGTTCCACCAGGGAACCGACCTTCTTTGAGCTTTGGACTTGCTCTGAGGGATTGCAGTTTCTGCTGCTAAGAAAATATTTTCTGTTAGTTCTTCTACATTTACATTGATGTTATCAGTCATGGGTGGAATTTTAAGGGATGCCTTGAAACATGACCAATCGGCTTTACTCATTAACCAACTCGGCGCAAACACTTGTTCACACATGGGAGTGTCTGTAGTGATCACTATAGGAAAGTGATCACTCCCATGTAGATCATCAAGTGCCCGCCAAGAGTAACGAGTTGATAATGTTGATGAGAGTATAGTTAGGTCGATACAAGAAAAGGTCCCTGAACGGGCATTAAAGTATGTGGACGAACCATCATTTACTAGAACAAGATTTGGATCATCAAGCAGGTTCTCAACAATTCTACCCCTTGGATCAATATGCCCAGATCCCCATATGAAATGGTGGGCATTGAAATCTCCCAGAAGAATAAAGGGAGTGGGAAGTTGCCGAATAATACCTTGAATGTCAGTCAAATCCCAGTTGGCGTCAGGTAAATATATGTTACAGATAGTAACGTTAAATGGGGCTGACATTCGTATAGCAATCGCTTGAATATTAGTGTTGAGATTAACCTGCTTGAAACTCGCATCTTGTCTTACGATGATCGCCACACCTCCATTGACCCGGATATGGGGTGCAGAATCGAACCTAACTATACTATAATTCTTCAATGAGTAAACCTGGCCTGGTGTAAAGTGTGTTTCTTGAAGACACGTACATATCGGATTAAATTCCGATAGTAGCATCTTCAAGTCACAATAATGAAAGACGCATCCCCTAATATTCCACTGAATAATATTGTTCATGACTTAAAATATAATGTAGAAGAACTAAACTGGTTTTCTTGGTTTGCCTAGAGGCCAACCCTTCTTTTTCTTTTGCTGCTGCGAAGATGCAGAGCAAAGAGAAAGATCTTCGTCAGAAGAAGAAACAATACAAGAAGTATTTGCCCTTATCTTTTCCTTAGTAGGAATAAAAGAAGGAGAAGGGCCAGGAGCAATAGACACAATAGAAGAAGAAATACTGTTTAATGTTTTCTTCTTTTGTGTAGGAATTTTTGATGGTGTCGGGAAAGGATTACTGGTGACAAGAGGCGCACTTTGTTCGGCATTAAAAGTTTCTTTCGTAACAAAGATACTTTTCAATGCCTGAACTATGTGGGGAATTATTTCTTTGGCAAAGGAAGTAGTATCCGGTTTTGCTGAGGCTAATGCTTTATTGGCATAAGAGATACCGGCCGGTGTAGAAATAATGACCTTCTTCCTTGCCTCAAGATATGTAATATTCTCCTTTATTTTCATCTCTTGTATGGCAACCTCTTGCTTATAAATAGGGCAATTTTTGGAAAGAGGCAAGTGGTCTCCCGCGCAGTTAATACAGGTAATGGGTTCTATGCAAGGGGTTCCTTCATGTAAGGCCTTTCCACATATGCAAATCTGTGGACTTTTGCATCGTGCAGCTGTGTGTCCGAACTTTTGACAATGGAAACAGCGCATTGGTGCAGGCACATACATGCGTACAGGGAGGGACATATATGCTACTTTCAACTTAAGTGGAAGTTTCGGGGTATTGAAGGTCAAGACATGATTTGGTGTGTCTTTATATTGACCATTGAATCTTGTCTTAATGCGACGCACTTCAATAACACCCTGCTCCCGTAACTCGTTGCATATTTCCTCCACTGTACAATTTAAGAGGTCTTTACAATAAATGACACCCTTGCATATATTAAGTGTCCTATGTGGGACCACTTCTATGTCCATATTTCCCATTTTGGTCATTTTTAATATTTTTTTTGCTTGCGAAGCCGAAACTGTCTCCACAAGTAGACCATCTCTAATTTTCTTTATAGTTTTTAAATCGCCGATTAATCCGAAAAGTAATTTTTGTATAATAAAGGGACTAACTTTTTCAAAATTATCACCAAGCCTTTGAATGACCAAGAACCGGGGTACTACCACCTTTTCTTGGTTCATCTCAGAAGTGGGGTTATTGGACATACCCGCACAAGATGTGTTTTTTGACGAGGCTTTCTCCCCGGGAGCTTTTAACACGGCTCCAAGCGCACCGGTTTTGGTGGTCGGTGAACCAGAGAGCGGCTTTGGTTGTTTCATTTTCATGAAAAATGATCCTTCGGTCTTTGGTATCCCCACCCTCCTTGGAGTCTCAAAAGGGACACTAATACCGCAAACCGGTATAGTGCCAGGGCTTCCCAAAGACTATAGCAATCCCGGAGGGTAGCAAGGCCAGTCCACGGGAGAGATCACGATGGGGCCGCTAAGTCCTCGTGCACGCCCGCTTCCTGGTGATCTCGCTACGTCCCCAAGACGACTCACCCCCCAGCCTCGCAATGGGATGGGAACCGATTGGTAACAGGTGGGTTAGTCTGCAACCTCCCGTTTGAGTGAATTCAGGGCCAAAGTAGTGTGTTGGGGCTTCCTCAACTACCAGGATCCCCTCCTCCACCGACACGGGTCACCGCACACGGTCAACATGCAGGTAGGCATGAAGAAAACTGTGTACGGACGATCACCTACTAATCGTCCGGTTAGATGAATGGAGGACACATAGGTCATGACCCGTTAGTTTCACCTTTGCTGGCAACAAAGGCTACTGAGCCCCCCCACCACGACAAGGTGGGCCCGCGGGGGGGAAATAATAATAATAATAATAATAATAATAATAATAATAATAATAATAATAATAAAAAAAAAATAATAATAATAATACCCGCAGGGGTAGACTGGCCTACAGCAGTCTATTCGGGCTTAGTGACCCCGCGTACCCGAACTAAAAGGATGGCTGAACCAAGCACTAGTCACCTCCCATATGGGTGCGCAGTGTCTGCGAAGTGTTGCCTCCCGTTGTGTGGAGGCCCACCCGCAGTCTGTAAGTCTCATGAGGTGATGGCACCTGTGCATGGCAGAGACCTGATATTTAGGGGCTACAGCATGGCTTCGCCGCACCCTTCAGGCTCTCTGTCTTTTCTATCTGGTTCTAGAGGCCCGCTCCAGTATGACCACGGAATACTGGTATCAGTGTTGTGTTGCCATTGTGCCCACCCACTGCCCAGCTCCCTGGTCCTGGCTGCGACAGAAGCGCGACTATGAGGGGTTACAGCCTGGCTTCGCCGCACCCTCTGGTCCCTCTGTTCTCACCTCTCGCCATCCTCCACCTGGTTACTTGGTGAAAACCCGTACCAGGTGTGTACACCGTTACCTCACCCTGAGTACTCGTCTGTAGGCGTACTACACAAAGTCACCCCGACCACCTGGGTGGCTGCCCTGACCATCTTGGCATATCGTCCGCGCCTAGCCTCTCCAGCAATTGCTGAGAGGCAGGTCAATGGTACCCAGGATTCCTGAGGTAGTGAGAAACAAAAGAGCGGGAATAATAATAATAATAATAATAATAATATTAATAATAATAATAATAATAATAATAATAATATTAATAATAATAATAATAATAATAATAATAATAATAATAATAATAATAATAATAATAATAATAATAATGATACCTATGTATCACTCTTTAATAGTACAAGTATTTTGGCCATTAATGTATTATATATTTATTATAAATTGTATTGAGCTACTTTATTGGTAATATATTTTTATATTTCATATAATTTAATCTTATAATCTATGTATTATACTAATATATTGTACAATATATAAAATGACAGCTGTCATTTTATTTCATTAAAAAATATAAAAATAACATAGATAACTTAATAAATATAATTAAATTTATATTTGAAATCAGATTATATATAGTATAATCAAAGTATTTAAAATATGTTATTAACATACAATTTTATAGGTATTATTAAAGTTTGATATAAATAGTGTAATTTCTGACAGTCAAAACACAGAAGAACTAGTGTTTAAACTTGGGTTTGAAACTTTCCCAACAGAATGCCTCCCCAGGTGATAAATAGGGGAACATCCATCAGTTATGAGTACGCGGTACTCAACAACGTCTGATTCTTCAGAGGAGGCGTCTAGTTTCAAAGCTGACAGGAGCTATAAAATGTAAAATAATTAAAATAATGGTCCAAACAAGAAGTCAAATTTTGAGTGGCGTGCCGGGATTACCGGGTCGGATCTCGCCACATACAGGATGGATTCATAATGAAGACGACTTACGCAATGAAAATGGTCAACGAGTAGATAACAACATGGAAACATCACATCAGCATGATAACGCTTACTGCACAGAGGTTTCTCAAGGCGGAGCGTTATGTAGCCAAGCTGAAGAACCAACTACATCAAGTAGAAGAAGAATAAGACAAACGTGGTCAAAAGAGGAATATAAGGAGTTAATGTGGTGTTACCAACATAGTAAACTTACCGTTAAAAATTACAGGGATACTTTTAAGTTATGGCGTCAAAGAAATCCCAACTCTAGATTAAATATGGATGCAAATAAGCTGCAAAATCAACGCAGGTATATTGAACAAAAAGAAAAACTTTCCCCCGAAGAAATACAACAAATTATAAATGAAGTTAAAACATACATCGAGTCTCAAAATCATGAAACACATCCTAACACTCAAGAAATTCCTACTATTGAAGAAATTTCAATAAATCAACAAGAAATAATACAAGTACAAGAACAAGATCAAGAAGAAAATGTAGAAAACAGAGAAACTAACATAAAAAGAGAAATAATAGACCTATATACAAAATTAATACAAGAAGATTTCAATAGTAGAGTAAAACTTCCTAAGATAACATACAACAAAGACACAAGACAACTAATAAACATTGGAAATAATTGTCTAGATGAAATACTGAAAGAAGTTGAAAATGTAAATATTACCATTATTAACACAGCTTTATATAGCACAGCCTACGTTTTAACCCAGCAGATAAATAATATAGATCTATCCAAAAATATCATGCGAAAACCTATAAAACAACTTGACATACCTATGTGGCAAAAGAGACTTGAAGAAAAGATTAAAAAATTAAGAACAGATGTATCACAATTATATCTATTAAAAGAAAATAAAACTCCAAAATCAAAATCGAGAGTAGAATATTTAACAAAAACATATTTAGAAAACAAAGAAAAATCTATCGAAGTAGTAATTGAAGAATTAAAACAGCGAATAACAGCGACAGCACAAAGAATAAGAAGGTTTAGGGCTAGAACACAGCAATTTAAAGACAATGGAATGTTTCATCAAAATATAAAATTATTTTATAAAACTTTAAGAAGTACTAATTGTCTAAATAAAGAAGGTCCAAGTGCAGATGAAATAGAAAATTATTGGCAAAATATTTACGAGGATAATATAGAACACAACAAAGATGCTAGTTGGATTAAAGAAATAAAGCAGAGTCAAGAACATAGAAGAATGGACTGGGAAGAAGTGGCATGTGAAGAAATTACAGAAAAAACTAAACGGACACAAAATTGGAAATCTACTGGAATTGATATGATCCCGAACTATTGGCTAAAAGAATTAAATATATCTCATAAATATTTAGCAAAACAATTTAACGAATATATAGATGATCCTTCACTTATTCCAGAATGGCTTTCAACAGGAAAAACATATTTATTGTATAAAGACGGAGATATTAAAAACCCCAAAAACTATAGACCTATAACCTGTCTGAATGTAATGTATAAAAACTTTACCGGTATATTGGCTAACAGAATAAGCAAATATGTTATACAACAAAAAATAATACCGGCGGAACAAAAGGGATGCGCCAAAGGTTCGCAAGGCTGCAAAGACCACTTACTCTATGCCAAAGCAGTGCTTGTAGATTGCAAGAAATATAAGAAAAACCTAAACATTGCCTGGATAGATTATATGAAAGCGTATGATAGTGTCCCTCACAGCTGGTTATTAGAATCTCTCAAAATTTATGGTATACCTCAAAACATTACAAATTTATTAGAACAAATGATGAGTACATGGAAAACTAAAATGTATTTAAAAACATCAAATGATATTAAAGAAACAAGAACTATCAATATCAGAAGAGGCATATATCAGGGAGACTCATTGTCACCTATTTGGTTTTGTTTAGCGTTGACACCACTATCCACAATAATTAATAAGACTGCAATAGGATATAAAATAAAAGAAGCGCAACATGCAGTAACACATCAAATGTATATGGACGACCTAAAGTTGATATGTAAAAGCAATACAGAACTGAAAGAAACCATAGACAAAGTTAAATTGTTCTCCGATGACATTCGAATGAAATTTGGTATACAGAAATGTGCTACAGCTAATTTTCAGAAAGGTAAATTAATACGAACAGAGAATATACAAATAAATTCAGATGAAAGTATAAAATCTTTAGAGCATGGAGAAACATATAAATACTTAGGGTTGAATGAAGGCGATGGAATAGATCACAAGACAATTAAAGAAATAATTAAAAAGGAATATTTAGCAAGAGTTAAAAAAATATTAAATACTCATCTAAATTGTAAAAACAAATTTCAAGCCATAGGAGCATTAGCTATCCCAGTAATCCGCTACAGTTTTGGTATAGTACATTGGACCCTAGAAGAAATAAAGAAGGTTGATAGAAAAACACGAAAATTACTTACCATCAATGGACAATTACACCCACGTCAGGATGTTGAAAGACTATATGTAAAAAGAAAAATGGGAGGAAGAGGACTTCAACAGATAGAAGCAGCTTACTATGCAACAATGTTTCAGTTAAGTTTTTACATTAGAACAAACAGTAACCGTGATCCAATAATAAGCAACATTAAAAGATACGAAATGGGCCTTCCACAGAACAGATCTCTTTTAAAAATATCGAAGAAAATAGAAGAAAAAATATATAGTGGGGTAACAAGTTCTGAAAGTAACGTAGAAAATGTAGAAGATGAAATTCAAATAACACAACAAACTCAGCCGCAAGAAAGGAGGACACCTACACACATAAAAACACAATGTCAAACAAAATTATACAATATTTGGAAGAATAAATCTATGCACGGACAAAAATTTAGACAAATGGAAAATTTAAACATAGACAAAGAACAATCGTACAAATGGTTAACAAGTGGTACTATTAAAGGTGAAACTGAGAGTCTTATAACAGCAGCTCAAGAACAGGCATTAACTACAAGGTATATTGCAAATAAATTACATCGTAATAGACAAGATAAATATTGTAGAGTATGCAAAAAGGATGATGAAACTATACATCACATAATATCTTCATGTTCGGAACTTGCTAAAAATGAATACGTTAAAAGACATAATAAAATTTGCACTCTCATTCATTATAATTTATGCAAACATTATAAATGTACAAACTTAACTGAAAAATGGTATAACCATAACCCTGTAAATGTAATAACTAGTGCAGACAATAAAGTTACAATTTTGTACGATTTTGGAATACAAACTGACAGAACTGTGTTAGCCAATAGACCAGACATAATAATAAAAACAGAAAAAATTACCTATCTTTTGGATGTTTCAGTTCCAGCAGACGAAAATATAATATCAAAATTTTCTGAGAAGCTGCTAAAGTATAAAGATTTAAGTATTGAAATTAGTAGAATGTGGAAGACAAAAACATTTATAATTCCAATAATCGTAGGAGGGACAGGATTTGTGGATGCAGAATTTAAAAAAACTATAGAAAAAATCCCTGGTAAACATGACGCACTGGAAATTCAAAAAACTGCAATATACGGTACTGCACATATAATAAGAAAAACAATTACTTAACACCCTTACCTGAGCTGCTTGATAAGCAGCTGGAAGGAGTGTAAATCCCGGAACAGGAAGTGGGCGCATACTACTGAGATTACACCCGAAAAATACAAATGTTTGTGTATATATTGTACCTATAACCTGTATCTGTAATAATAATAGTAATAATAGTAATAATAGTAATAATAGTAATAATAGTAATAATAGTAATAATAGTAATAATAGTAATAATAGTAATAATAATAATAATAATAATAATAATAATAATAATAATAATAATGGATCGAGTCCAAATATCTATATCCAAATAATAATCCCCCAGGGGGTGGGTTCCTTATGTTGGAACCTGCACGGGGAGTGGCGTCCCCGGGTCCTCGAGCCACGAGGAGTTGGTGCCCGCACCATTGGGAAGTAGCGTCCCCACGGATCTCTGAGCTACGTGTGGCAGCCCCACACATACCGCTGCTAGGGCTAGTACCCCGAAACAGTGTGACCTTTCTAAACGCTCCTGTCAATACAAGAAGGAACAGATACTCTGGCGGGCCGGGACAGCAGGACCCGGGTCGGAACCGTCGTGATGCCATACCTGCAAACGACCCCCCACGCAATGTCCCCGGACAACGAACCAGGCGCTCACAACAACCCCAGGCGCCTGTAGAGGAGTTAAGTGTTGCTGAACCAGTTGTTCAGCCCACTAGTTCTTCCCGCAGTAGACAGAGGACCATCTGGAATGATGAAATCAATGAGTACGTGGTCCGATGCTACTATAAAATTACAAATTTAGAGACATACAAAGGGCCATTCACTAAAGAACTTCATAGACTAGTGACGACAAAGTATCCAGAATTAAGAGGAAAAACAGTGCAGAATATTATAGACCAGAGACGTTCCATATTCTGCAACAGCCGGTTACCTGCTGAAACAATAAAGAGAATTAAGAATGAAGTGGCGATAGAGCTGGGAATCCAGACTTATGTAGAAGACGAAACACCAACTCCTGAAGAACAAATTACAGTTGAAGACAACCCGGTTGAAGAAGAATTTCTCCGTCAGTTGCTAAAATACGAAGGGATGGACCCAAATTTTAGACCTCGGCTTCCTAAACTAAAGAACAATGGTGAAACAAGCGAAGTAATAAAGAGCGTAGATGCAGTAATAGGCAAAAGACTAAGTGAAGAGATATCACTCACAGAACTACACACACTGATTTATGTTGGTGCGGTAACAACATTAGAACTGCATGGACAGAAAATAGGAAGTACCAACAAGAGGCCTACAAAGGAAAAGAAGAAATGTAACACACCCGCATGGGAGAGAAGAATGGTTAACAAAATCAGTGGACTTAGAAAAGAAATTGGCATTTTATGCCAAAGCACTAAACCACAAGCTTCTGCGAAAGTCAACAAAGCTGCCACTGAAATTGCTAATAAACACAAATCTCAAGAAAACCCTACATCAATAGAAGTATTAGACCTATTAAAACAGAAGTTAGCTGCAATGAGTGCCAGACTAAAAAGGCACAAACAAAGTAACACCCGCAGACAACACAACCATATGTTTGCTGCGAACGAGAAAATTTTCTACAGAAGCCTGCAGAAGAAAATGGATATTGAAGAAGGATCACCACCTACATCCAATGAAACCAGAATATACTGGAAGGATATCTGGAGCAATCCAGTTAAACACACACAAAACAAATGGTACTACGAGGAAAAGGCGCACAACAGCAACCTTAGAACCATGTTAACATGGGAGATCAGTAAGGCAGAAGTAGAAAAAGCGATAAGGAAAACACAAAACTGGAAAGCACCAGGTCCCGATAAGGTGCAGAACTTCTGGATAAAATACTTACCATCAACTCACAGACAACTGGCGAAATGTTATACAGAAATCCTGCAAAATCCAGAACTTATGCCAACATTTTTAACCAGTGGTAATACTTTCCTGTTACCAAAGACAGAAACCTTGTCCCCAGATCCGGCGGCGTACAGACCAATTACCTGTCTATCAACGAGTTATAAAATTCTTACCGCTATAATCTCGGAAAAAATCTATGAACACCTAAAAAATAATAAAATATTAGATGAAGAGCAAAAAGGTTGCCGCAAGGGCTCGCAGGGTTGCAAAGAACAACTGGTGTTTGATTCAGTCATCACCAATCATGCTAAGAAAAGGAAGGAGTCATTATACACTGCTTATATAGACTACAAAAAAGCGTATGATTGTGTACCACATACATGGTTAGTAGAGGTACTAAAACTATACAAAATAGAAGACCATATCATACAATTCCTACAACATGCCATGAAGAACTGGAATACGACCCTTATGATGAATACACCAAATGGAACAATCGATGCTGGCCATATACCAATACGTAGAGGCATCTTCCAAGGTGATGCCCTTAGTCCACTATGGTTTTATCTCTGCATAAAACCATTAACATCATTATTAAACCGTCAACACAAGGGTTACACCATAGAAAACCAAAACTTCACCCACCTCTGGTATATGGATGACTTGAAACTCTTCGCAAAGAAAAAGGAAGAAATGGGGAAAATGTTAAAAAATGTAGGAACATTCAGCACAGACATAAAGATGACATTTGGGTTGAACAAATGTAAAACAAGCACAATGATACATGGAAAATGGCAGGAAAGTGCAGGATTTGATATTCAAAACCAAGGAAAGATAACAGGAATGTTAGAAAATGAGAGCTATACTTACCTTGGTTATGCTCAGGCTCAAGGGATTGAAGATAAGACCTGTAAAAAAATGTTACGAGACACCTACCTTACTAGAATCCAGGCATTACTAAAATCTAATCTATCAGCCAGAAATCTTACTAAAGCCATTAATACATATGCTACATCGGTACTCACCTATAGTTTTGGTATACTAAACTGGACCGAAACAGAACTGGAAGAGATGAATCGGAAAACTAGGAAAGAGTACCGTAACAATCGTGGACACCATCCCCACAGCGCCATTGAACGGTTTCACTTACCGCGGCATCAAGGAGGAAGAGGAATTCCTAGCATACCACTGCGAAATATGACACAGGTCCAAAACCTCAGAAAATATTTCCATGAAAAAGCAGAAGACTCCAAGATGCACAAGGTAATAGTAGAAGCAGACAAGCGATTAACACCTTTACGCCTAGCAGAAGAACAACTTCAAAGCTCTAAGAAATGCCTCACTGTGCAAGAATTAAAAACTATATGGAAATCAAAACCATTGCATGGCAAGTACATTGCACAAATACATCAAGAGCATATAGACACCAGAGCATCGGAAACGTGGCTTAGAACTGGCGCACTTTTTAATGAAACTGAGGGCTTCATTACTGCGATCCAAGATCAAGTAATACCAACGCGCAGCTACCGGAAAAGGATTATAAAAGAAGCAATACCCAACATAAAGTGCCGTATGTGTGGGGATTATGAGGAAACCCTGGACCACATAATGTCAGGGTGCACAGTCTTAGCTCCGAAACAATACCTAGATAGACATAACAAGGTAGCAGGTATAGTCCATCAAGAACTAAGAAAGAAATATATGGAATACAATGAGATCGTCCCCTGTTATAAATACCATCCACCTAACATCTGTGAAGATAACAAAACTAGGCTTTATTGGAATAGGAAAATAATTACCGATAAAACAATCGAGTGCAACATCCCTGACATTGTACTGACGCTGAAGAACGAGAAAATTACATACATAATCGATATAACTGTCCCACTATGTGCCAATGTCAATACAGGCTATGCGGGAAAAATTAATAAATATTTACCATTAGCTGATGAGATCCGCAAGATGTGGAAGATGGATCGAGTCCAAATAGTACCAGTAGTCTTGGGATGCACCGGCGAAATCCCACTAAAATTACATAAAAGTCAGGAAACATTACAACTTCAAAAGTCACTGTACATACCCATGCAGAGAGCTGTTTTACTACATACCTGCAGCATCGTTAGAAGGGTCCTGGGAGAGTCCTGAATTGAACCTGAAAAAGAAAAATTTAATTAGGATAATATACCAGTAACGTAATACATTTTACTTACTAAACCATTGTACATACTTGCCGCTGGCCGTATGTATGATTATTACCTGGATAAAAACAGAGAAATAGGCAAAAAATAATAATAATAATAATAATAATAATAATAATTAATTTTTTTTTAACTAGAAGAAGGCATCAACTGCTGAGGTTATTAGCCCATATACTAATATGTAGGTATTACAAATAGAAGTATCATAATAATTTTGAAAAAGGTAACAAATAAATATGTAAAATAAATATACATATGTATACGAGATCAACAAAACCCACATGCATAAAATACAATATAAAAATATAAGTATTTACGCATACTTATGTATACGTATAAGGGAAAAATATAAAAGTATACAAGAATTAAATAAAGAAAATTTAAATGAGATGAGAAAAAAAGACAAGTCTATAACTTTTCATATATATTTATCGCGCGCAAAAACTTCAGAACATTACGAATCTTACCAGAGTCTGGTAAAATAAAGGAAATGTCTTGATCTAAATGATGTAGTCGCCTGAGTAGATCATACTGTGGACATGCAACAAGAATGTGTTCAACTGTCAGAGCAGTATCACATCTGTTGCACATAGGGGCATTATCCCGATTTAAACGGTCCCCATGTGTCAGACTTGTATGACCCATTCTCAGACGATAGATCTTGACTTGATCCCTTCTAGTAAGATCACTCGGCAATAAAACTGGTGCAACCAACGGCTTAATGGTTTTTAGATGGTTCTGAACCCCATCCCATGTGCGCTGCCACAAAGCCAATACCTCTTTCTTCAGATGAAGACTTATATCTGAAGATTTATACATTACCACATCGACAGAGTTACTATCAGCGGCAAAACGTGCTGCCTCATCAGCCAATTCGTTACCCCTAATGCCGACGTGACTTGGCACCCAAAGAAAATAAATATCTCTCCCTGTCTCATGAAGATATTTCATGAGGGACAAGATTTGCTGAATAATTGGGTCAACAGTAAAAGGGTTTGAAATGGTTTGTAGGACGCTCAAAGAATCGCTTACTACGAGGAACTAGAAGTTCTGACGAACTCGCAGTAGCGTAGAGCTTGCCAGATAGCATAGGACTCTGCTGTGTAGATAGAAGTTAGAAGAGGCATTGACCATGAGTGCTGTGTGTTATCGACAGCAATTGCGCAACCAGTACCATGGTGGGTTTTAGAACCATCTGTATAAATTACCATCGTGTTTTTGTACCCGTGCAGAACCTCTAGAAACCTTGACTGTATCATTATCGGGGGACTGTTGGACTTGTCGTACATACTTAGTATGTAGTTAGTTCTAGGTAATGGAACCAACCACGGCGGTACTTCAGATTCCCCTACAGGAATCGATAATGGTATATCAAAGTTTATTTGGTCTAGAAGCTCTTTCGCGCGGATACCAGCGGGTCTGGTTTGAATTTGTCGTGGATTGCACCAATTATCACTCCGAAAGAAAGTATTGAAGTTCTTGTGTTGCGGTAAGGACTTGATTTTAGAAACATAAAGCAGCAGAAACTTTTTACGTCTGACATCAAGTGGCGTCAGTCCTGACTCTGAATACAAATTTAATGTGGGGGTACTGGGAAACGCACCAAGAGCGTACCGTGCTATTGGCCAGTCTCAGACATTAGAAAATCATAATTGCAACCCATTTCGAAAAAACTTGTTTTTATATAATAAAATTATAGCATTCCGTCTCGAAATAACATTTGATTCTTCATTTTAATATATTTTTCAAAAAATAAAACCGCCTTACAAAATAAAAGACTTCTTTAGGGTACACGAACAACAGAAATGTGTAAAGTAAGCTTTAAAACATGAAAAGAATCAAATTGTAGATAAAAATCGCGGTAAAAACAGGTCCGTGAAGTTGGCAACCACCTAAAAGCACAAACAACCAAATTGGTGGGAATCGTTTGTGCTTCGTTAGTGCTTGATTGTGCCTTTAGAAAATATACAGCAACCCCAAGCGTTCAATAGTTATAAACAAATTAAAAGTGGTTGCCAACTTCACGCTTAGCAACCACATTAGAAGCACAAACGACCAAATTAATGTCAACGGAAGTACCCTCATTTGAAGATTTTAACAATTTTTCTTGAAAAAACACTGTTAAATATTAATTACACATTTAATATTATTGTAGGTAAATATTATAGAATATTCTATTATCTATACGATTTAATTGCATCTTATTCATCATATTCAATGGATATAGAGTTAAAAGAAATTAAATTTCATAAATCAGCCAGCTATGCTATAACCATGAAAACAGCCACTATATTAAGAAAATTCTAACTGACAGATTCTGGACAGATGTCAGTGTCAATAAAAAGAAAATTAATGTGGCAGAGATAAGGATGTTGAGATAGATGTTGGGGAAGACACGGAAATATACGGTAAGCATTGAAGGAATAAGGGAAATAACTGGAGTAATAAAAGTTTTTAAAAAACAAGAGAGACTATTACATTGGTTTAAACATATCATGAAGAGAGATAAAGAATATATTGGCAGAAGAATTAATAGCTTAGTAATAGAAGGTAGAAGAAACAGGACTGTATTGCGGAAGACTTCAGAGAAAAGCAATCGAATGAAAACGACCCGCAAAACAGACATGAATCGAAGAAGAAAATAGCCACCCTAACGAATGAGAAAAGCTAAAGAAGAAGAAGATATCCGTGTCAAGTGCCATTTGCATAGTTTGTTTATGAAATAATTTTATTGGAATTTCAGAATCTTTTGCAAGAAAATTTATGTATGGAATTTGTAAATAATATACAGGATCGACGGAAGGTATTGTGCTGGCCACATCAGATTTTTTCTTATTAAAACAGCTTTGCTTAATCTATTTTTTGTTTGTTTTTTTTCTTTGATTAATTCCTACTTTATTGAGCATTAAAGTAAAACATTTTCAGAAACGATACCTATGAATAATTTTGGAACACAAAAGTATTAGAATTGTATGGGATATCTATGTATATTTATTAACACAATTATATTCACTAGAACATGAAATGAAAATCCTTTTATTTATGACATACAATAATTCAATTCGTTAAAAATTACAATGTTACTTTGATTACAAATTTATGCAATTTTTTATTTTCAAAGCATGAGTGATTCCTAATGTTTCAACAAAAAGACGTCACATTCAGCAAGTAAAACCAATTAAGTTCAGACTTCCTGGAAAAACACACTAAGTCAGGGTCATTTCTTCATAAAACTACTAAATTTTACTAAATTGCCTGTGCCTGCACCTTCCAGGTGTTGTAATTGTTCTTTCTCAGTGGTTCGATATGAAAATTTGTTGTATTATTTTTAGCCATATTTATTATTTTTAATAAATACCTGCTGGGCCCATAACCTATTAGGATATCTATGTATATTTATTAACACAATTATATTCACTAGAACATAAAATGAAAATCCTTTTATTTATGACATACAATAATTCAATTCTTTAAAAATTAGAATGTTACTTTAATTACAAATTTATGCTATTTTTACCTCTCGCTAAGAGAGGTATTGCATTCATGCTAAAAATCGCATATCCAGATTTTATTGAATAAGCACGTTTTAAGGTCCCTACAATCCGATTTTAACATTTTCACGATGATTTCTGTGTGTGTGTGTGTGTGTGTGTGGATGTGTGTGTGTATGTGTGTGTGTGTGTGTGTGTGTGTGTGTGTGGGATGTTGGAAGGACGATTACTCAAAAACTATAAGACTTTATATTTGTTTAACTACATATTTCCCTATCGGACATTCATGGGAAGATCTGAAAAGGTTTTGGTAACAATTGGACAACCGGAAGTAGAAGATTCTTGAAAAAAAAATCTTCTAAATATTATTTTTTGAAATTTTTTTTTGGTAATATTAAATAAAATTAAATTTTCTATCTGATACATTTAATTATTTTATTATATATTCTATAGATTTAGAGATAAAAGAAATATAATATACAAAATAATCTGTTTTAATAAATTTTACAGCTGAAAGAATGCCATGGAAAATAGTTGAAAATTTGAATGTTTGTAACTGACAGATAAATGTCAGTGTCAGAAATCCGGAGACATTACTGAAGAATTTTTTTGGGAAGTACATACATTATATTATTTCTTATTGTATTTATAGTTAAATATTTAAAATTATAGGTATATTACACATACCCTTCAGAAATACTGTTAATGGTCTCCACTCTGAAACGTAAAATACAGAAAAAATTGTATCTCATCGAAATAATGAGTAATGAAAGAAAAATGTACTTACTTGGAGAATCTCTTAATTCTTGATCTGTGACTATTATGGATGTAACAAGTCTAAGTTGAAGTGACTTAAATTTGTTTTAAACATTATGGGACAATGTACATCAGCACTGTAGCTAGAGTAACATTGAACTGCGAAAAAGCTATCAAATTCTTCTCAAGTAAGTTGTAAATATTGACAAAATTACACATCGATATAAGAAAATAATCGGAGTGCAATCTATCCATCACTTTATTAATGGGAATTAGTGTTATTTAGATACAACAGGTATGAAAAAATTAAATGTAAAAGAAGATATGTAAGAATAGATGCACAATTCAGATTATACATTTTAGCCGCCCAAAATTAATGTTTTTACTAGAAGAATATGAAGAGAAAGTAAACAAGAACTTTGTTCGAATTGAAAATCCCTGTTACCAGCAGGTATATATAGTAAACTCTACTTTGTAATTTATTGTACATAATTTATGGTAAAATATCCTATAGATTTTGTAAGTATATGTGAAATTTTTTTATGTTGAGTCATGTTCTTATTGAATAATAAAGAAGTTTATACGTTATAGACTTATATAAATATATTATTTGTATTTCTGAAAATATTCTTTGCTTTATGAATAGAGCCAGGTAAAATATACGGCGAGAGGTTATGTGCTGGCCACATCAGATTTTTTATTTTCAATGCATGAGTGATTCCTAATGTTTCAACACTCCTCCCTTCGAATGTTTTTGAAAATAAGTTTAGTAAAGTCCGATTAGTTTTCTTAGTTGTATAAGTTTTGGTCCTGGTACAGCCTTCGTAAATAAATCTGCCTCCATTATTTCGGTGGCCTTGTATTGTATTCAATTTCTACTTGAACATTTGCTATTGTTTCTTTGATAAAATGTTCTTTTATATTTATGTTTACTTTTTTGAGTTTATGACAGGATTTTTCGCCATGTTTTGTGCAGCTTGATTGTCGTTTTCAATTTTGATTTTCTCTTGGTTTATACCTATATCGTTGATTAATTGATGTAGATCAGGGCTTCTTAAACTATGGGTCGCGACCCCAAATGGGGTCGTTTAGCAAAATCCCGGGGTCGCGAGACTCCAATTTAAAACTACATTTTTCAAAAAAGCCTTTGGCTGAATTCTGGATCGGAACTAGTACTGAATTTCCCACAATCGCTGATATGGCGTTAAATGTTCTTCTGCCATTCAACACCACATATTTATGTGAAATTACTTTTTCAGATTTTTCACATATTAAATACCAATATCGTTCATAGCTAAAAAATGTTGAAGAGATCTTGCGTCCAGCAATGTCAAATATTACACCAAGATTTAATTTGTTGTGCAATAAAAAACAGGCACATCCGTCTCATTAAAAAATTTCCTTTAATTTTAATTTAATACTTAATCACTTAACGACTACGTTCGAACACATTCGAGCGAACTAAGACGACCAAAATACCCAGGCTTGAATATACCAGCAACGATATTTTTTGCTCAATATTCTTTTTTATTTATGTTATTACAGACAATTATTTTTTTATCAAAAATAGGGCATATCATTTTTGTAACTATAATCTACATTGTAGATGAATCGCTTCTTTCGCTGCCTCAGTCATCGCCATATACTCAGCTTCCGCTGTTGAAAGTGCAACCGTCCGATGTTTTCGTGACTCATAACTTATGACGCTTCCTCCATATATAAAACAATATCCCGTGTAAGATCTTCTGTCTAGGAAACATGATGCCCAGTCTGCGTCGGTCATCCCCACTAAAGGTTTTCTAATTTTTGAGTAAATTAAAGAAAGTGTTTTCGTACCTTTTAAGTATCGTAGAATTCTTTTGACTGCTGTCCAATGCTCTTTCCCATAACATTCGTTAAACTGGCTGAGATGTGATACTGCGTAAAGTATATCTGGTCTTGTAGCAACTGCCAGATACATCAAAGCTCCAATTAGTTGTTGGTAAGGTAAGTCTTCGCATTTCGTAGAATTTTTCTCTAATTTCAAATTTGTTTCTATTGGAGTACTTACTGGTTTGCAGTCCTTCATGTTAAATTTCTCTAATAATTTTTCTATGTAATTTTTCTGCGATGCTTTTATCTCATTTTTATTTATTTCAAATTCTATACCCAAGCAATAATTTAGTTGTCCAATATCCTTCATGTCATATATCTTCATTAAAGTATTCTTCACGTAGTCCAACATATTTTGATTTTTGTATGCTATTATAATGTCGTCTACGTAAATGGCAATCACGGTATATTCTCCCCCTTTTTCCATTACGTAGATACAAGGGTCTGCATTTGATTGTTTGAATCCCATTTCGTGTAAGGTTTCATCAAGTTTTTTAAACCATTGTCTACCAGCTTGTTTGAGTCCATATACCGCTTTTTTAAGCTCGCAAACTTTTTCTTTGCCTGGTTTTCTAAGATTTTCTAACATTTCTTTTGCTTTTTTGAAATGTCATGGGCATTTCCCTCTTCGGTCATTAGTCACAGAGATATTTTTCTAATTTTTTTGGTTTTTCCATGACAATTTTTTCTTCAATATTTCCATTTAAATAAGCGGCGACTTTACTTGTATAATCGTTTGACGGTAATTTTAATGTAGATGTTTCATTTGTGTAAATATTGTCAAATCATTGTTTATTGTAACAGATATGTGACGTACATCCACTATCTAGATACCATTTGTCTTTTTCAAAATTTGCAGGGTGTCTTTCTGTTACTAAACATAAAGGCGTGATATTAAAATTTGTGTTTGAAACATTCGCACGACAATCTTTGGCCTTATATCCCTTTTTGTGGCAGTTGTAGCACTCTATAATCGTACGTTTATTTTGTGGACTATATTTGTTTTTCCATTCCTTGTTTCCTCTTTTATATTTTCCATAAAATGCTCCTTCTGTGCTAGAATTATTATTTTTTCTTGCTTCTTGTTCTTCTATAATTTTTACTTTTTAAATCTTCTGGACTTGGTAAATTGTCTCTAGATTCTATAGCGATGCGAAAATTTTCAAACGAAGCGGGCAAACTGTAAAGTAGCATAATACTTAATAAATCGCTATTTATATTAATGTCCATTTCATTAAGTTTGCTACCAGTTTCCATAAAGTTATTAACTTGATCACTAATGTCCTTTTCATCGGTTATTTTGTGTAGTATTAATTTTTTTAATAATGTCGCCTTTCTTTACTTTCGTAAGTCTTTTTTAATATATCCCATACTTCTTTGGAAGTTATACAATTTTTTACTAGACGTAATTCTGATGGAGATATTATTAATAATAAATCAGATCTTGCAAGAATATTTTGTTGTTGAAAAATGATCTTTTCATTTTTTGTTTCTGGTTTAAGGATTTCTCCATTAACGTATCCCCATAATCCATTTTTTATCAAAATTGCCTGTGCCTGCACCTTCCAGTTGTCGTAATTGTTCTTTCTCAGTGGTTCGATATGAAAATTTGTTGTATTATTTTTAGCTATATTTATTATTTTTAATAAATATCTGCTGGGCCCATAACCTATTAGGATATCTATGTATATTTATTAACACAATTATATTCACTAGAACATAAAATGAAAATCCTTTTATTTATGACATACAATAATTCAATTCTTCAAAAATTACAATGTTACTTTGATTACAAATTTATGCTATTTTTATTTTCAAAGCATGGGTGATTCCTAATATTTCAACAAAAAGACGTCACATTCAGCAAGTAAAACCAATTAAATTCAGACTTCCTGGAAAAACACACTAAGTCAGGGTCATTTCTTCATAAAACTACTAAATTTTACTAAACTAATTAATAAAAATATATCTGTTAATGTACAAATCTATCCTGAAATTTTATAAAAATACACTCCATAAACTTTGAATAATAGTACTTTTCTTTTAATACAATAGGTGGAAACAGCGATCGAAAATGACAAAAATCTTCTAACTCAATTATCTCAATACTAATACTTTTGACTTATGATGTTTTGCTTGTAAATCGACGACTGTTTCATGAAAAATTATCATAAAAATCATGCTTTTATTAAAAGTGAAAAATCAAGTCTACTCTGATCATTTTTAATGATCATATTTAATGAGACTATGATTCATATATATATATACACACACACACAAATCATTCACATTTATTCATATTTAATGATCATGCTAGAAATTGAGTCATTGATCCATTATTAAAAAGCATAAAGATGGTGCCGATATACGTTTTGTAAACATTGACATGCGTTTCCACTGTTCATTTTGTTTACATTTTTCAATAAGGGTCATTGATAATGAACAAAGTACAAATCCTTTTCACTTTCAATGAAAGTGTAAAATGACGTTACAGACGTTCATATTCAATGAATCATCGGAAATGATTCGTCAAAAGTTATCAGTCGGGACTCTTTTTAATTACTATAAAGTGTGAGATGTTTTTTATTTATTTTACACATCCTCAATATGGTACTCGTACATATTTAAAACACCAATATTTTTCCTTCAGACACGTGTACGTAACTTTGATAAAAACCGAATAAGTAACATCCAATCTCAGGAAAAATTTCTTCATGGGACTATTAAACTACATCAAAAATTATGCAAGTAAATATTTTCAAAAACAACTTATATTTTCGGTTACATTATATTCCGTTTTAGATTTTGTGCTGACTTGGAAATATCTATGACAATGGAACTTTTATGTCAATTTATTATCTGTTGTTTATTCCTATGTATATGTGGTTTTATAATTACAGTGGTATGTATTAAAGTAACTTATAGATATAATGTAGTTGCTTCAATTTAAAAAATGCTTTTTATATGTAATAATTAGTTATTAGTTTAAGGTTTAAAGCAAAAAAGTTGCAAAATTCATTGCCACATGAGTATTTTAATTACTTATTGGAATGGAGACTGATATGACATAAAAAGTAAATGCTTAAATAAAAATACTTTTACAGCCAGAGACAGAGAAAGTGATACTTTGTTGCCTAATAACTGTTAATAAAAAATGTGTATGCTTAAGACCGCACGTCCCAAGTGAAAACTTGTATAGCGATCGTTCTCAATCATTTTTAGAATGTCAAAAAAATAATTTAGCAGTTGCTATAACGTTGTTATATGATTTTATATGAGTAATATTTTAGCTATATATAAATACATATAAGTAATTATATGTCAAAAATGACAGCGGGAGTAATGGCCGATTTCTTCACTTTCAGTTAAGTCGTAGATACTTTATCTGAAGGATAAAGTTATGGCTAAGCTAAATTTCTTTTTCTTCACATCTAATTAAGTCGATCTGATAGATATCTAGTAGATAAAGTTATCCATCACTTGGAGTACTTGGAGTATGTGATTTATCCTACGTATCTAAGAAAATCAACATAACCTCATTTTTAACGATAAATAAATTGACAAAATTGACCATACATCAAGTAGTGGTAATATGTCCTCACATTACTGATTACTAACAAAATATCGGATTACATTTAAAAAATAAAGTTTAATCGATATATTAACAAAATGAATGCACTAATGTTACATACAGGGTGATTCATCGGTCTGTCCTGTCTTTATAACTCTTTTATTTTAAGTCAGATAGTAAAACTCTTCAAATATAATTTATAAAATATATTATTATCTATCTACGTACTATATGCATTTGTATACAGGGTGCTCCGTTGAAGCGCAACAATATATAACTTTATATTTCTTAATGGAACACCCTATATATATTTATTTATTTTGATAGTAAATTAGATTCCCTTTAAAAACCTATTAAGTAATAAGGGGTCTAAAATTATAAATTAAGAAGTTATTTACGTTCATAAAAAATAGTAGTTCATAGTGGAAAAAACCATAATTTAATACAAAATTTTGATTCTTTTTTATTAATACTTATTTTAAACATTACACTAATTACAAAGAGGCTATTAAAATTTAGTGATAGACTAAATAATGCAAAATTATAATAAATGCTCGAAAACTTGTCCTTCAAATTATCCATAGCTTACTTTGTTAATAATAACATGATACAAAATATCATTCAACGAATAAAGGTAAATAACTTCTTAATTTATAATTTTAGACCCCTTATTACTTAATACTTTTTTAAAGGAAATCTAATTTACTATCAAAATAAATAAATATAAATAGGATGTGCCATTAAGAAATATAAAGTTACATATTGTTGCGCTTCAACGGAGCACCCTGTATACAAGTGCATATAGTACGTAGATAGACAATAATATGTCATATAAATTGTATCTGAAGAGTTTTTCTATCTGACTTAAAATAAAAGAGTAATAAAGAGAGGACAGACCGATGAATCACCCTGTATAGATATTTTTCGGCAAGTGAAGAGGGAGATGAAAAAGAAATCGGTCGAAGAATTAAGTTCACTGCATTCAGGAATTCCGCTCCCTGTCGTGTTTTGCTCTCTTCGCATTGAAGCACATTTTTTCCGCAAATTCTTTTTAATCGAATCATATTTTGCTATTATAGTCTTTTCAGATCTCGCAAAACTACTGCAGTCAGCAGCGTTGAATTCATGAGTTATTTGAATCCATGCATCATTTTTATCTTTCCATGTAGTAGCATCAATTTTTTTTTATTTTTGATGACATCTTTAAATTTTATCACTAAGGGCTGTTTGATAAGTCCGTGACTTTTTGAATAAAAAAAATATTTTTTTTCAACAAATAAGCGTTTTATTTCTCTACATAATCTCCTTTTAGCTCGATACATTTAGTCCAACGTTTTTCCATTTTTTTTATTCCTTCCAAAAAATAGCTTTTCTCAAGGCTCTCAAAGTAGACGTTTGTTTCAGTGATGACCTCTTCATTCGACCCAAATCTCTTACCGCCCAGCCATTTCTTCAGGTTTGGAAACAGGAAATAGTCGCAGAGAGCTAAATCTGGAGAATATGCTGGATGGGGTAGCAGTTCGTAGCCCAATTTGTGAATTTTTCCAGTGGCGAGTACACACGTGTGCACCCGTGCATTTTCTTGATGGAACAGTACATTTTTCTTCGCTAAATGCGGACGTTTCTGCTTCAAATCATTATCAAATCGGTCCAAAAGCTCGGAATAATTATCGCCGGTGATCGTTTTACCCTTTTCAAGGTAATCGATGTGAATAACACCGCGTGCATCCCAAAAAACTGTGGCCATAACCTTGTTGGCCGAAAGACCCACCTTGGCCTTCTTTGGTGCACGTTCACCCGAAGAAACCCACTATTTTGATTGTTCCTTGGTCTCTGGTGTGGTGTGATGGATCCAAGTTTCGTCTACGGTAACGAAACGACGCAAAAACTCTTTCGGATTGCGGTTGAACATCGCCAAACACTCCTTTGAAATGGTCACACGTTTGCGCTTATGGTCGAGTCGCGGCGCCCAGCCCGCGGATACCTTTCTCATGTCCAAATATTCATGCAAAACGTGATGCACCCGTTCAGTTGAGATTCCTACGGCCTCAGCCACCTCACGCACTTTCATTCTCCCATCGTCCAATATCATTCCATGAATTTTATCTACGATTTCTGGCGTGACGATTTCTTTTGGGCGACCTGAACGTTCGGCTTCACTTGTGCTGGTACGACCACAACGGAACTCGGTAAACCACTTCTTAACCGTTGAAATTGAGTCCCCATAGTACTTATCAAGCTTTTCCTTGGGTTCGGTGATGATTTTTTTACGCAAAAAAATAATGCTTAATCATTACACGAAATTCACTTTTTTCCATTTTCAATGAAATTAACGAAGTTGTCTAATATAAATAGCTGTCAAACATAAACTAAATGGCGCAGTTTGTTCAAAAATTTTCAGTAGCCTACTAATAGATGGCAGTTTATGGGAGCAGTATTGTATTTTTAAAGTTACTGCGCGGGAAATTCAAAAAGTCACGGACTTATCAAACAGCCCTCGTATATCAATTAATAAGTCGGTCTCCAATTTTGTGAAATTTGCATCTCTCTTTTCCTTTTTAATTTCAATAAAATAAAATAAACGATTTTATTTATTTTGTATTCAACTTTTTTACAACAAAAATTTAGTAATTAAAAATATGTTGTGGCCAGCACAATACCTCTCACCATTTTCATTTTATGTTACATAGGGCGAGAACAGTCATGTGACTTTGTTGGCTTTGGCAAGCAGATATAGAGGCCCGTGTTAGAATGACAGCTATTAATAATGTACATAAGTGTCAAGTATCATAATTTTTTATTCCAAACATTATTTTTCAAATCCATGTGGATTATTTTCCACGACAAGTATATTCCATACTATTGATGACAAATAAATATCAGAATATTTTGAAATTTTGAAAGAAAAATTATGACATGTGACAATTGTGACATCTATGTAAATAACAGTTACATGACTGCTCGCGCTCTATAAGTAGCGAATTTAACATTTCTTGTACATACAAATAATTGAAATTGTATTTCTTCTTTCGTTCTATGAGGAATTTTGTCCTACTCTTCTAATATGTTCAAAATTCTTCAAATTCATTGACACTATTAGCGGTATTTCTTAAGGATATTATGTAATATTAACATACCTATAATTTAAATAAATATTAAATAATATTAAATATATGACTTTTGACATTTATCTGTCTGCATTTATCTGTCGATTACAAACATTTGAATATCTCAACTGTTTTTTAGGCAACGAGATTTATTACAACAAATCATTCATACATACATACATAAAATCACGCGTGTCCCACCTAGTGGGTTCGCACAAACCCGAAAACAATAAGAATAACATCAACATCATACAACAAATCCTTACTCTTAAACATATTAAAGTGACCGATTTTCGGTAGCGAAATACCGCATCCGGATGACAATAATAATTAGGAAACAATCAAATTATTCTATATTATTATATACTATATCCCCAAACCTATACGAGATATAATAAAAAAATAATTGTGTCACATTGAGAATTAAATTTTTAATATTACCAGTAAAAATTTTCAGAAAATAATATTTAGAAGATTTTTTTTCAGCTAATCGAAAATATAACCAGAGGTGAAGAAATAGGCCATAAGTCACGCCAAAACGGCTAATTTGGAATTAGACTTTATTTTTGACAGCTATTGTGTTATTTTCCGGCCTTGTATAAATGAGCTCTATAAAGTTGGCTCAGCATTTTCATCTCACAACAATAAACATAGTTCTAATATTTAAAGCTCATTTATTGCTCATGTTTACAATTTATTGCTCTTGCCGATTCGGAGAAAATTTATGTGAGCTACCCATATGCTGTGCTGATTCACTACTGCAAGTTAAACTCTGTGCAGGAATTTAAAAAATTCACTCAATATTGGAATATATACTAGAATGACCCAAGAATATGTCGACAAAAATTGAAGTCCTAATCATTATTATTAAGATAACTGTAGATGGTTAAACTATCGCACAAAAGCCCAAAAGGCTATACTCCATTCGAATTAAGAATAATAATTGGGACTTCAGATTTTGTCGACATATTCTCGGGTCATTCTAGTACATATTCCAATAATCAATGGATTTTTTAAACCTCTTAATATTTCGGAAAAAATCAAGTTCCAAAATGTGCCAAAATCGAATGTTATTTAAATGGGGAAAATCAAGTGCATTTAGGCACGGTTAAATATTAAATTTAAGCGGAATCATTGCCAGTATAATTTTTTTTATTTACTTGGAACCACTTTAGGAGACGGCCCGGTTAAAATTCGATTTGCCCCCATTTCAGGTCCATCATAATAATACATATACTATAAATAGTTTGTTAATTCATATATTATACTTTTAAATCTTTTTTTTTAATTTTTAAATTTAAATTTATGATTTATTTTTATGAATAAAAGCCTATATTTCAAGGTATATTACTGATATTGTCTTGAAGAACTTCTTGATTTTTCTGGTAATTAAAAAAATAACTACTTGATTTTTTTAAGTAATTGAAAAATAACTACTTGATTTTTCAAGTACTAGAAATTATAACTACTTGACTTGACTTTCAGCTACTATTACTTGATGTGTTTAGGAGTTAGGATTTAGATTTATATAGATTTGTTATAGTTTCACCATTAATTTATTATCACATGGATTTGATGTTTTACAATCGACAGACCGAATTCAACTCATTTGTACAAACTTAAACCTTTCTTAAATAAAAGATATTCCCAAATATGTATTCATAATCGGCAACCAGATTAACGACTATAAATATATTACATACCCCTACCTTTAATATACACTTAATTAACAATACATATATACAATAATAATAATAAATGAACAAAAGATTATTTTACAATTTACAAAATTCTCATCGTATACCAGACGTTGGGGACTTTTTACAATGCGTTTTGGTCTAGTTTCTTTTGAATTTTGCGAAATATTTTCCTCTACCACTGACTCGGTATTATTATCAGAATTGTGAGTTTTCTGAGGGATATCAGAAGTAAATGATGTAAGTTTTAAAGCTGATTGCTATGTCTCTTCCATGTTTTACCTAGCTCTGGAATGTGCACCATATAAATGTTTTTGCCTATTTTTTTATTAATTATTCCCTTGATCCATTTTACTTGGTTTAGAAAACGATAATCTTTTATTAATACTCTGTGCCCTGGTAAAAATACAATTTTACGGTTACCTTTAAAATAAGCACATTGTTTCTGTTGTTGTTTTTGTACTCTATCCTTTATTTCGCCCCCTATCACACGATTGTTAACGTCCAACAGTTTAAATCTAGTACGTAATTCTTTCCCAAATAATAAATAAGCGGTACTTACCCCTGTCGTACAATGTTTCGTAGTGCGATAATCAAATAATAAATTGTTTAATAATAAATTTATATCTAAATTTCTTTTTTTATTTCCTATTACCTTTTTTAATGCCGTTTTTACAATTTTCACCGCATTTTCCGCTGCACCATTGGAAGCAGGATGAAAAGGAGGTGATGTGATATGTTCTATGCCATTTTTGTTTAAAAAAATTTGAAAGTAATCTGAAGTAAATTGTCTACCGTTATCAGATATTATTGTTCGGGGCAATCCAGATCTAGCAAAACAACTGCTTGACTTGATTTCAAGTCAAGTCAAATCAAGTAACTTGAATATCAAGTCAAGCCGTGAAACTCTACTCCAACAAAAAAAAAGAAACCTGTCGCATGACTGAATACGATCTGTTATAATTTATTACTTGCAAATAATCAATATTTTTGTTACACAAATTGCATACAAGACGTTTTAGCCTACTATATGAATATCTGACTTCAAAAACTGCTTTTCTACGCAAATTATACTTTATCGCAGGTCATCATTAGTATTCAATAATATTTAAGCGTGTGAGCTGGAGCAACAAATTATTTAAGGATCGCATTTAGCTAAAATTATCTCGCAACGAAAACTATCTGTCGCTATAGGGCACTTCAAAAATGTTTTTCTACAGATATTATACTTTCTCGCAGGTCACAAATTAGTTATCAACAATATACCCGTGTAGCAATAAATTATTTTAGCCGCGAATTTAGCTTAAACTCTACTTTTTCAGGAATATCTTGCAACAAAAAGTATCTGTCGCTATAGGGCACTCCAAAAATGTTTTCTACAGATATTTTACTTTCTCGCATTTTACAAATTAGTTATCAACAATATACAAGTGTGTGAGCTGGAGCAATAAATTATTTTAGCCGCGAATTTAGCTTAAACTCTACTTTTTCAGGAATATCTCGCAACAATTCTATCCGTCGCTATAGGGCATTTCAAAAATGTTTTTTCTACAGAAATTATACTTTATCGCAGGTCACAAATTAGTTATCAACACTATACACGCGTGTGAGCTGAAGCAATAAATTATTTTAGCCACGAATTTAGCTTAAACTCACTTTTACAGAAATATTTCGCAACAAAAATTATCTGTCGCTATAGGGCATTTCAAAAATATTTTTTCTACAGAAATTATCCTATCTCGCAGGTCACAAATTAGTTATGAACACTATACACGTGTGTGAGCTGGACCAATAAATTATTTTAGCCGCGAATTTAGCTTAAACTCTACTTTTTCAGGAATATCTCTCAATAAAAACTATCTGTAGCTTTAGGGCACTCCAAAAAGATTTTTCTGCCGAAATTTTACTTTTTCGCATTTTACAAATTAGTTATCAACAATATACAAGTGTGTGAGATGGACCAATAAATTATTTTAGCCGCGAATTTAGCTTAAACTCTACTTTTTCAAGAATATCTCGCAACAAAAAATATCTGTCGCTATAGGGCACTCCAAACATGTTTTTCTACAGAAATTATACTTTATCGCAGGTCACAAATTAGTTATCAACAATATACACGTGTGTGAGCTGAAGCAATAAATTATTTTAGCCACGAATTTAGATTAAACTCGACTTTTACACAAATATTTTGCAACAAAAACTATCTGTCGCTATATGCTTCAAAAACGTTTTTCTACAGAAATTATACTTTCTCGCAGGTCACAGATTAGTTATCAACACTATACACGCGTGTGAGATAAAGCAATATATTATTTTAGCCGCGAATTTAGCTTAACCTCTACTTTTTATGTATATATATAGAATATCTCGCAACAAAAAGTATCTGTCGCTTTAGGGCACTCCAAAAATGTTTTTCTGCCGAAATTTTACTTTCTCGCATTTTACAAATTAGTTATCAACAATATACAAGTGTGTGAGCTGGAGCAATAAATTATTTTAGCCGCGAATTTAGCTTAAACTCGACTTTTACAGAAATATTTCGCAACAAAAATTATCTGTCGCCATAGGGCACTTCAAAAATGTTTTTCCATAGAAATTATACTTTCTCGCAGGTCACAAATTAGTTAGCAACAATATACTTGTATATGAGCTGGAGCAATAAATTATTTTAGCCGCGAATTTAGCATAAACTCGACTTTTACACAAATATTTTGCAACAAAAACTATCTATCGCTATAGGCTTCAAAATCGTTTTTCTTCACAAATTATACTTTCTCGCAGGTCACAAATTAGTTATCAACACAATACACGTTTGTGAGCTGGACCAATAAATTATTTTAGCCGCGAATTTAACTTAAACTCTACTTTTTCAAGAATATCTCGCAACAAAAATTATCTGTCGCTTTAGGGCACTCAAAAAATGTTTTTCTACAGAAATTATACTTTATCGCAAGTCACAAATTTGTTATCAACAATATACACGTGTGTGAGCTGGAGCAATAATTTATTTTAGTATCGAATTTAGCTTAAACTCGACTTTTACAGAAATATTTCGCAACATAAATTACCTGTCGCCATAGGGCACTTCAAAAATGTTTTTCTACAGAAATTATACTTTCTCGCAAGGTCACAAATTATTTATCAACAATATACCCGTGTGTGAGCTGCAGCAATAAATTATTTTAGCCGCAAATTTAGCTTAAACTCGACTTTTACACAAATATTTTGCTACAAAAACTATCTGTCGCTATAGGGCACTTCAAAAATGTTTTTTCTGCAGATATTATACATTCTCGCAGGTCACAAATTAGTTATTAACAATCTACACGTGTGTGAGTTGGAGCAATAAATTATTTTAGCCGCGAATTTAGCTAAAACTCTACCTTTTGAAGAATATCTCGCAACAAAATCTATCTGTCGCTATAGGGCATTTCAAAAATGTTTTTTTCTACAGAAATTATACTCTATCGCTGCTCACAACTTAGTTATTAACAATATACACGTGTGTGAGCTGGAGCAATAAATTATTTTAACCGTGCATTTAGCTTAAACTCTATTTTTCAGGAATATCTCGCAACGAAAACTATCTGTCGCTATAGGGCACTCCAAAAATGTTTTTTCTTTAGAAATCATACTTTCTCGCAGGTCACAAATTAGTTATCAATAATATACAGAAATTATACTCTATCGCTGCTCACAACTTAGTTATTAACAATATACACGTGTGTGAGCTGGAGCAATAAATTATTTTAACTGCGTATTTAGCTTAAACTCTACTTTTTCAGGAATATCTCGCAACAAAATCTATCTGTCGCTAAACAATAAATTATTTTAGTCACGAATTTAGCTTAAACTCGACTTTTACACAAATATTTTGCAACAAAAACTATCTGTTGCTATAGGCTTCAAAAACGTTTTTCTACAGAAATTATACTTTCTCGCAGGTCACAAATCAACACTATACACGTGTGTGAGATAAAGCAATAAATTATTTTAGCCGCGAATTTAGCTTAACCTCTACTTTTTCAGGAATATCTCGCAACAAAAAGTATCTGTCGCTATAGGGCACTCCAAAAATGTTTTCTACAGAAATTTTACTTTCTCGCATTTTACAAATTAGTTATCAACAATATACAAGTGTGTGAGCTGGAGCAATAAATTATTTAACTGCGCATTTGTCTAAAACTCTACTTTTTCAGGAATATCTCCCAACAAAAACTATCTGTTGCCATAGGGCACTTAAAAAATGTTTTTTCTTTAGAAATCATACTGTCTCGCAGGTCACAAATTAGTTATCAACAATATACACGTGTGTGAGTTGGAGCAATATATTATTTTAACCGCGAATTTAGCTTAAACTCGACTTTTACAGAAATATTTCGCAACATAAATTACCTGTCGCCATAGGGCACTTCAAAAATGTTTTTCTACAGAAATTATACTTTCTCGCAAGGTCACAAATTATTTATCAACAATATACCCGTGTGTGAGCTGCAGCAATAAATTATTTTAGCCGCAAATTTAGCTTAAACTCGACTTTTACACAAATATTTTGCTATAGGCTTCAAAAACGATTGTCTACAGAAATTACACTTTCTCGCAGGTCACAAATTAGTTATCAGCACTATACACCTGTGTGAGCTGGACCAATAAATTATTTTAGCCGCGAATTTAGCTTAAACTCTACTTTTTCAAAAATATCTCGCAACAAAAATTATCTGTCGCTTTAGGGCACTCCAAAAATGTTTTTCTACAGAAATTATACTTTATCGCAAGTCACAAATTAGTTATCAACAATATACACATGTGTGAGCTGGAGCAATAATTTATTGTAGCAGCGAATTTAGCTTAAACTCGACTTTTACACAAATATTTTGCAACAAAAATTATCTGTCGCCATAGGGCATTTCAAAAAGGTTTTTCTACAGATATTATACTTTCTCGCAGGTCACAAATTAGTTAGCAACAATATACCCGTATGTGAGCAGGACCCCTATTCTGTAACTTTTAGCAACACCGATATCGTGTTGATAGGGCCATTTTGGAAAGAGCGCGCACGATAATGTCAGACAGAGTACGAACTATATGACGTCACTCTCGGTGAAGAATCTTGAAAAAAAGTAGGAGGGATAACACCACCTATGTAGGTAGTGTTATGGACATAGCAATAGTGATTTGACAGTTTGTTGGCGGTATTCGTGAGTGAAAGTTTGTCAATAAGTTTCAAACTGTGTTTATATCATCTTTTATTTTTCTGAGGTAAGTTGAAAATATAATTATTTTTTTATTATTATTGCAAAGTGAATTTGATATACAGTGTATTCGAAAAATAGGGGACCAAATTTGGAAAATATATTAATCAAACCAAAACAAGAAGATAATCCTAATATATCCATATCCGGAAACGAACCATTTCGGAATAAAATACTTGTTTGTTTGAATTTTTAATTTTATTTTTAGTAATGTTTTTACCTTCCGTCACCTATAGGTAAGGAAGGTATTGTCTTTGGTCAAAAAATTCGGTGGTGAGTTTTCATTGATTAAGCACGTTTTAGGGTCTTTACAATACGATTTTACTATTTTTACGCTGATGTCTGTATGTGTGTGTGTGTGTTAGTGTGTGCGTGTGTGTGTGTATGTATGTGTGTGTGTGTGTGTGTGTGGACGCCGTTTCGTGCACGATATCTCCAATACTAGAATTCCAAAAATTACAATTCTTGCGTATTCCTCTTCCTTACAACCATATGTAGACTTGTTTAGATTTTGGTTATAATTGGTCAACCGGAAGTACCCTCATTTGAAGATTTTAACAGTTTTTCTTGAAAAAATCAGTTAAATGTTATTATAACTTAAAGAATATATTATTGTCTATACGATTTGATTGCATTTTATATTTGATATTCAACAGATATAGAGTTAAAGAAGAATAACGATAATAAATTTTATATAAATTTCATAATTCAGCCAGCTATGTTAACTTAACCATGGAAACTGCTAATATATTCAGGTAATTAAAATTGACAGATGTCAGTATCAATAAAATGTAAATCAATGAAAGAATAAGGGAAGTAACTCTAGTGTTAGAAGTTTCTAGATATAAGAGAGACGATTACATTGGTTTGAACATGTCATGAGGAGAGATGAATATATTAATAGAAGGTGGAAGAAACATAGGAAGACCAAATATAAGATGAAAAGACTGTATTGTAGAAGACTTGAGAGAAAAGGAACTGAATGAGGACGACACGCAAAACAATAATGAGTGGAAGAAGAAAATAAAAAATAGCGACCCCCTAACTAATGGGAAAAACTAAAGAAGAAGAAGAAGAAGAAGAAGAAGATGTCAGTGTCAAGTGCAATTTGCATAGTTTGTTAATGAAATAACTTTACTGGAAATATCTTTTGCAAGAAAATTTATGTATGGGGCGCGTGCAGTAACATGACTTTGACCCGTGTCAAAATAACAGCAATTAATTATGTCCATAACTAACAAGTGTTATAATTTTTCAATCAAAATTTCATAATTTTCTAATTTCATGTGGTTTGTTTGTTATCAGGAGTATGGAATTCAGTTGCCGAGAAAGGGAATCACATAATACCAAAAATTAATAATCTTTTGCAACCAAATTTATTTATGGAATTTGTACATAATACACAGGTTGACGGAAGGTATTGTGTTGGCCACATCAGATTTTTTACTCTCAAAATTACAATAGTTACGTTGTCATAATTTGTTGTCACCGTAAAGAGCTTAGTTTATTCGACGCCCATTAATAACGTAGAGAATTTGCGGCAAAGAATCATAGACCGTTGCAATAGTATAAGACAAAAACCAGGAATATTCGAACGTGTTCGACAATCCATGAGAAGACGTCTAGAATGTTGCATGCAAGTTCAAGGAGGACATTTCGAACAACGATTGTAATTTTGAGAGTAAAAAACACTACTAAAATTAAAATTAAAAATTCAAACAAAAGAGTGTTTTATTCCGAAATGGTTCGTTTCCGAACATGGGTATATTAGGATTATTTTCTTGTTTTGGTTTGATTAATATATTTTCCAAATTTGGTCCCCTATTTTTCGAACACCTTGTATATTATTCAAAAGTGAATAAGGATATTAAAAATATTTTTTTGTGTAAATATTGATACAATAACATTAAGCAATGGTTCGCTAACAAAAAAAAAAAAAACTTTTTCCGATATAACATATTTATTGTAATCTTTCTTTAGATGGCATTATTATATGCTAAACTGCAAATTGTAGCAGAGGAAGAACTGGATGTAGAGTTGGAAGAAGCTGCTCTATTGAGACGAAATTTAAGAGATGCTCAAGATCCTTTCGGTGTGTCAGAGACAGAATTTGTGGCGAATTTTAGATTGAATAAAGAAGCTTGCCGATATATAATTGAAGTATTGTCTCCACATATGGAAATAAGCCAAAGGAACACAAGAATTCCGCCGCATCGCAGAGTAAGAAAGCATATTTATTTATTTATTTAAAATAGTCATCTATAATTATTTTACGTTTCTAGGTTTTAACAGCATTAAATTTTTTCGCTGTTGGAAGTTACCAGCGAAATGTCGGAAACAACTTGCTGGCACGTTATGAGCCAGCCGGTTGTAAGTAGGTCTTTGAAGGAAGTTTCAACATTGATAGTTCTTCAACTCGGGAAGATATAGATTAATTGATCGATTCTGTTCACATCTGTAAGTCTTACATATCTGTAAATCTGTAAAACCTGTCAATAACGCATCTATTTTTGTTGATCAATATAAAATTGTACATTAGAGTGACAGTTTTCGTTGCCATTTTGTTCATTATTTACAGATTTACAGCTCTGTAAGATTTACAGATGTGAACAGAATCTACCCATAAGTTTCCGAAAACCGACGAAGAGAATAATGATGCGAAGGAGAGGTATACAATATTTATTATTACAAGTGTCGCTGTATTGTAGAGAATTATTGTCCCTTTAAAAATAAAAGAGTTTTTATATCTAATGTTTTGTTTTTATATAACATTTATTCATGTTTTTACATCCACAGAGGATATGTCTACTACGAGTAATCGAGTAATGTGAATATATTCATTTTTCACTACAATGTTTCAATCTGAAATATGTATATTTATTGACTAATTTATGCGGTTATACACGTTTTGAGGAAATGTCAGATTTTAAATGCATGACCAACCCACTGTAATTTCCTCAACAACATAGCCACAATAAAATTACTAGACGAAAATCACGACCTGTTCCGAGAATATCCGGAATCAAACAACACTCAAACGATGACGTATAGCAACACTACCTGTTGCTAAAGTTACAGAATAGGTCTCCTGGAGCAATAAATTATTTTAGCCGCGAATTTAGCTTAAACTCTACTTTTTCAGGAATATCTCTCAACAAAAACTATCTGTCGCTTTAAGGCACTCCAAAAATGTTTTTCTGCTGAAATTTTACTTTCTCGCATTTTACAAATTAGTTATCAACAATATAGAAGTGTGTGAGCTGGAGCAATAAATTATTTTAGCTACGAATTTAGCTCAAACTCAACTTTTACAGAAATATTTCGCAACAAAAACTATCTGTCGCTATAGGTCACTTCAAAAATGTTTTTCTACAGAAATTATACTTTCTCGCAGATCACAAATTATTTATCAACAATATACCTGTTTGTGAGCTGGAGCAATAAATTATTTTAGCCGCGAATTTAGCTTAAACTCGACTTTTACACAAATATTTTGCAACAAAAACTATCTGTCGCTATAGGGCACTTCAAAAATGTTTTTTCTGCAGAAATTATACATTCTCGCTGGACACAAATTAGTTATTAAGAATGTACACGTGTGTGAGTTAAAGCAATAAATTATTTTAGCCGCGAATTTAGCTAAAACTCTACTTTTTCAGGAATATCTCGCAACAAAATCTATCTGTCGCTATAGGGCATTTCAAAAATGTTTTTTCTACAGAAATTATACTTTCTCACAGGTCACAACTTAGTTATTAAAAATATACACGTGTGTGAGCTGGAGCAATAACTTATTTTAACCGCGAATTTAGGTTTAACTCGACTTTTACAGAAATATTTCGCAACAAAAAATATCTGTCTGTTTTTCTACAAAAATTATACTTTCTCGCAGGTCACAAATTAGTTATCAACAATATACACGTGTGTGAGCTGGAGCAATAAAATATTTTAGACGCGCATTTAGCTAAAACTCTACTTTTTCGGGAATATCTCGCAACAAAAAACTATCTGTTGCTATAGGGCACTTCAAAAATATTTTTCTACCGAAATTATACTTTCTCGCAGGTCACAAATTATTTATCAATAATATACACGTGAGTGAGCTGGAGCAATAAATTATTTTAGCCGCGAATTTAGCTTGAACTCGACTCTTACAGAAACATTTCTCAACAAAAACTATCTGTCTCTATAGGGCACTTCAAAAAGTTTTTTCTACAGAAATTATACGTTCTCGCAGAACGCAAATTAGTTATCAACAATATACACGTGTGTGAGCTGGAGCAATAAATTATTTTAACCGCAAATTTAGCTTGAACTTGACTCTTACAGAAACATTTCTCAACAAAAACTATCTGTCGCTATAAGGCACTTCAAAAAGTTTTATCTACAGAAATTATACTTTCTCGCAGATCACAAATTAATTATCAACAATATACACGTGTGTGAGCTGGAGCAATAAATTATTTTACCCGCGAATTTAGTTCGAACCATTTTTTCAGGAATATCTCGCAACAAAAACTATCTGTTGCTATAGGGTCCTCCAAAAATGTTTTTCTACGGAAATTATAATTTCTCGCAGATCAAAACTTAGATATCAATAATAAACACGCGTGTGAGCTCGAGCAATAAATTATTTTAGTCGCGAATTTAGCTTAAACTCTACTTTTTCAGGAATATCTCGCAACAAAATCTATCTGTCGCTATAGGGCACTTCAAAAAGTTTTTTCTACAGAAATTATACTTTCTCGCAGGTCACAAATTAGTTATCAACATTATACACGTGTATGAGCCGGAGTAATAAATAATTTTAGCCGCGCATTTAGCTAAAACTCTACTTTTTCAGGAATATCTCGCAACAAAAACTATCTGTCGCTATAGGGCACTTCAAAAATGTATTTCTACAGAAATTATACTTTATCGAAAGTCGCAAATTAGTTATCAACAATATACACGCGTGTGAGCTGGAGCAATAAATTATTTTAGACGCGCATTTAACTAAAAATCTACTTTTTCAGGAATATCTCGCAACAAAAACTATCTGTCGCTATAGGGTACTCCAAAAATGTTTTTCTACAGAAATCATACTTTCTCGAAGGTTACAAATTAGTTATCAACAATATACACGTGTGTGAGCTGGAGCAATAAATTATTTTAGCCGCGAATTTAGCTTAAACTCCACTTTTACAGAAATATTTTGCAACAAAACTTTCTGTCGCTATTGGGCACTTCAAAAATGTTTTTTTACAGAAATTGTACTTTCTCGCAGGTCAGAAATTAGTTATCAACAATTTACACGTGTGTGAGCTGGACCAATAAATTATTTTACCCGCAGGAAGACCTCGCAACAAAATCTATCTGTCGCTATAGGCAACCCAAAAGTGTTTTTCTGCAGAAATTATACTTTCTCAAATATCACAAAAACAGTATACACGTGTGTGAGCTGGAGCAATAAATTATTTTAGCCGCGCATTTAGTTTAAACTCGACTTTTACACAAATATTTCGCAACAAAAATTATCTGTCGCCATAGGGCACTCAACGGATATTATACTTTATCGCAGGTCACGAATTTGTTTTCAACAATATACAAGTATGTGCGCTGAAGCAATAAATTATTTTAGCCTCGCATTTAGCTAAAACAGTAAAAGTCGAGTTCAAGCTAAATGCGCGGCTAAAATAATTTATTGCTCCGGCTCACACAATTGTATATTGTTGAAAACTAATTCGGTCCCTGCGATAAAGTATAATTTCCGTAGATTTTTTTTAAGTACCTTATAGCGACAGATAGTTTTTGTTGCGAGATATTCCTGAAAAAGTAGAGTTTTATCTAAATGCGCGTCTAAAATAATTTATTGCTCCAGCTCACACACGCGTATATTGTTGATAACCAATTTGTGACCTGCGAGAAAGTATAGTTTCCGTAGGAAACATTTTTGAAGTGCCCTATAGCAACAGATAGTTTTTTGTTGCGAGATATTCCTGAAAAAGTAGAGTTTAAGCTAAATGCGCGGCTAAAATAATTTATTGCTCGAGCTCACACGCGTGTTTATTATTGATATCTAATTTTTGATCTGCGAGAAATTATAATTTCCGTAGAAAAACATTTTTGGAGGGCTCTATAGCAACAGATAGTTTTTGTTGCGAGATATTCCTGAAAAAGTAGAGTTTAATCTAAATGCGCGGCTAAAATAATTTATTGCTCGAGCTCACACGCGTGTATGTTGTTGATAACTAATTTGTGATCTGCAGGAAAGTATAATTTCTGCAGAAAAACATTTTTGAAGTGCCCTATAGCGACAGATTTTTTTTTGCTGTGAAATATTTCTGTAAAAGTCGAGTTCATGCTATTCCGCGGCTAAAATAATTTATTGCTCCAGCTCGCACACGTATATATTGTTGATAACTAATTTGTAATCTTCGAGAAAGTATAATTTCGGTAGGAAAAACATTTTTGAGTTGCCATATAGCGATAGATAATTTTTATTGCGAGATATTTCTTAAAAAGTTGTAGCTAAATTCACGGCAAAAATATTTTATTGCTCCGGCTCACACACGTGTATATTGTTGATATCTAATTTGTGATCTGCGAGAAAGTATATTTTTTGTAGAAAAAACATTTTTGAAGTGCCCTGTAGCGACAGATTTCTGTAAACGTCGATTTTAAGCTAAATCGCAGTTAAAATAATTTATTGCTCCAGCTCACACACGTGTATATTGTTGATAACTAATTTGTGACCTGCGATAAAGTATAATTTCTGTAGAAATACATTCTTGAAGTGCCCTATAGCGACAGATAGTTTTTGTTGCGAAATATTTCTGTAAAAGTCGAGGTCAAGCTAAATTCGCGGTTAAAATAATATATTGCTCCAACTCACACACGTGTATATTGTTAAAAACTAATTTGTGACGTGCAAGAAAGTATAATTTCCGTAGGCAAACAGTTTTTGAAATTCTCTATTGCGACAGATAGTTTTTGTTGCGAGATAATCCTGTAAAATTGGAGTTTTAGCTAAATGTGCTCCTTAAATAATTTATTGCTCCGGCTCACACGCGTAAATATTATTGAAAACTAATGATGACCTGCGATAAAGTATAATTTCCGTAGAAAACCTTGATTATTTGCATGCAATAATTTTTTAATTAGAGCAATAAATTATAACAGATCGTCTTGCGACAGTTTTCTTTTTTTAATTTTTAGTTGTGAGCTAGCTTGTCTTTAAGCTAGCTCACATCAATTTTCTCCGAATCGGCAAGAGCAATAAATTTTAAACATGAACAATAAATGAGCTTTAAATATTAGAACTATGTTTATTGTTGTGAGATGAAAATGCTGAGCCAGCTTTATAGAGCTGTATAAATGACGTAGGCTAGGACAGAATGAGTGTAAAGTGACGAATGACCGTGACGGATGAGCTTTGTTCACTAACCAGGAAAAAGTATGCAGGATGCGCCTATAGAAGTTTTCTCTTCAAAAAAATTTAATCCTGCTATTGAAATATGTTGTTTCTTATTTTCTACGTATACATGCAGTTTCAGTTGACTATATATTTATTTTCTCTTTTAAAATCTGTGGTACGATTTTGAAATCTAAATCTACTTTTTCTTTTTTTTTGCTAAAGAAATTTTGAAGAAAACGATTTTTCGCGTCGCGATGGCGCTTCTCGAAGGGCGCCAAGGTCGAAAACTTATATTTTTTATTAGAATCCCTAAATATATAACATCTAAATATCAAAAATATCCGACCTTTTGTGGAATAAATCCACATTTTTCTACCACACGACTGGACGAGACTAACAACTTCCACTAATCTGGCACAGTAACGTATTTTCATAATTTATTAAAGATTACCTTAACAGTTGTGAATGTTTATAGAAAGTAACTATAGCAACTTAACCTGATATATATATATATATATATATATATATATATATATATATATATATATATATATTGATTTACATTCCTTCGATAGCAATAAACTAAGTAAAGGCCTATACACCACTCGTAAAAAAGCTAATATGTACACTCAGTTTTGTGCTTTTGCATACTCGGCTAGTGCCTACTATGCAAAACTGAAACTGGCGTAGGCAAAATTTTTAGTGTCTTAACTTTTACTATACTATTTAATGCCAATCGGCCAAATAATCAATTATAATACATGTTTATTTTAGTTTCCAGGAAACGGTTATATTTATATTCAAAACGTAGTATGTTTAACAGCAGCTTTGGGACAATTGTTTCTTCATTGCTTTACGGCAGATAAACTTACTACTGAGGTTGGTGAAAAATATAAAAGCATATAAGTACGATCAGAATTTATGTATATATATATATATATATATATATATATATATATATATATATTGGCAAAGGTCGGGTTTGCAGTGAAATCAAAACGATTGAGTCATCAAAAACGAACAAGTTTATTTGTTGGCGATAATAGACGTTACACATTCGTGGCTGAACAAAGAGTGAGTCAACAAACGTTCGTTCCGTGAAAACAACAGAAAACAAAATGTACGCACAGGCTCGCGCGCAGTAACAAAAACAGCGCGAGTTAGGTAAGCGCCGCTGACGGTCGTTTATGGAGGTTGGGTCGCAATGCTCGGTCGATAATATTAACACGCCCCCTCGAACCAACCACTATCTTCAATTTTATGTCTGCTGTAGTCCCAAAAGAAGCATACACCTATTGTGTTTGGACTTAGCCAATCCTTTCGTTAATATGTCTTTAGCTTTCCTGACGCTCGTTTTTCTTCTCTTCGTTGGCAATGTAGTCCAGGACTTCTTCGAAAACATCCGGAAGCTCCATAAAAATCTCTTCATCAAGATCACTGTTGAGGTATGCAGTCTCCACGTCATATTGTCTGATATGCATTCCATTTTGTGCGGCCAAAGCAATCGTCGAACGTATCGAACCTAAACGTGCAACTGGTGCATAGGTTTCATGGAAGTCTTTTCCGTACGGTTGAGCGTAACCTTTGGCCACTATTCTAGCCTTGCGCTTGTCCAAGACTCCATTAGCACCGAACTTATTGCATAACACAAAACGACTGCCTATCACACGTGGTGCCTTGGATCGATCCACCAGGATCCACGTGTCCTTATCCAAAACTGACTTGACTTCCCTCGCCTCCTACCATCTTGACCAAGTTATTATTTAAATTATATCATGAATGTACGCCATATGCTAAATAAATAAATTCACACGATTCTTCGCTAGATAAAGCACGAGTGACAGGAATCTCCGTTGAAAAAGCGAAGTGGTCATTTGGTTCATCGATGTAGTTTGCAGATGCGTAAATCTTTTTCGGTCTTCCAGGTCTCGAACGATCCAGTCGCGGTCTCCCACGTCCTCTTCTTTCTCGATTAGGTAGGTTCTCAGGAGGGAAACCTAGAAAATCTTCACCATCGGAGTCCTCGTTGTCATCCACGATGGCTTGTTCCTCGTTCGCTGGACGGTTCATCTCAATGTGAATTGGTTTCTGCGAGCCCGAGGGACAATGAAGATCAATATCAATGGTCGGCCCTGTATCATTCTCGTCACACTCATCTCTCACAGTATTTGAAGTTCGCGACCGATGCTGTACCCTTTCCCGCAATGTCTGTACAAGAACTATCTGCTAAATTCAATTTTTCACGATCAGTTTTCACATCAACTTTAGCGAACATTTTCACGTCTTTACACATATGCGACGAGCAACCACTGTCAAAAACCCAAGCACGGTGATTCGCAACAATTCCGGTGCCGAGAGCTTCATTACCCGAATTTTCATTTGCTATATACAAACTCACTTTTTCGGCTTGACTCGCGGATTGTTCATTCGATTTATCCCGCACTTTACAGTTTTTCGCTCGATGCCCGATCTTGTTACAATGGTAACATTTCATTTACCGTCTTTATTTATTTACCTTTATACCTTTTTCCGATTGTTCATCCCGTTTTTTATTCGGTTTCCATTTGTTACCTGCATACATTGCATTTTGCGTCGCATTCCGATTAACCTCTTTCCTGGCGTCGAATTCCTCCGTGATTTTGATCTGGAGCGTCTCCAAATCCGGTAATTCGTCCCTCGATGATATCGCACAGCGGAAATTCTCAAAATCTTCAGGTAGACTCCGCAGTAGCATGACGGCCAATAAATCCTTGTTGATTTCGACGTCCAGCTCCGCCAACTTATCCACCGTGTCCAAAAATCTTCGAGAATGTTCGCGCACATCGCCGCCATCTTGCATTTTGAGGGAAATCAAAGAATTTAGCAATGCCGCCTTTCGCGCCGGGCCCTTGGACTGGTAGATATTTTCCAACTTGACCGAAATTTGTCGCGCCGTCTCACAGTTCTTTATTTGCTTAATTTCGGCCGGGTTTATCGCGAGAATTATATCAGACTGAGCCTTCAAATCAGACTGCAGCCATTGTCTCGCAGCCACTGCCGACGCCGCGTCGTTTTCTATCACCTCAGGTTTGACGTTTTCGCCGCTCACAAAACTCCACGCGTCATTTTTGATCAAAACTGCACGCATTTGAAGCTTCCATGTGTCGTAATTATCTTTCGTCAACACTTCGAATCTCACACCGGTGCCGTTCATCGTTAAACTGTTCCGACGAACCTTTTCGAGAACCGGACGAAAAAACTACGCACTGGCGAACAATCACAAAGATTCGTTTATGGAGGTTGGGTCGCAATGCTCGGTCGATAATATTAACAATATATATATATATATATATATATATATATATATATATATATATATATATATATATATATATATATTGTAGGGTTTAGCAGTGGCTTATGCAGCTTATAGTAGTAATTGGTACAACGCTTCATACAGTATTAAGAAATTAATAATGTTTATAATAATGAGATCTCAAAGGCCAATATATCTTACTGCAGGAAAATTTACTCCTGCTTCTATCGAGTCATTTGAACTGGTATAATATACTTATTTTTATGTTTAAGAAAGAATCTATACTTATATATGTTGTAGGTGACACGTACTGCTGTATCATATTTTACGGTACTTAGTTCAGTTACCGAAGAAAACTGATAATGATGATAAACAATATTATTAGTTAATACAGGATGTTACAGAAAGGGTATTTTTTAAAAATGTATATATATATTATACATTTCGATGTGCTGGTTCTCAACATTTTTTTTCCAAAATTCCGAAAATTATTTCTTATTATTTATTTAACTCTTACAATGTACATTTTTAATGCGCCACTGTCGACGTGAAATGTTTATTAGTTAGTTGGTTAGTTACAATTTATTGTTTATAAGATTTACATTTAACAATATATGTATAAACGGAAAATGAATATATAGGTGATTCATTGGTCTTTTCTTTTTTAGTAACTTGATTATTTTAAATATTTAGAGAAACATTTTTCATACAATATTTATTTTATATTAAAATGTCTATAAATCTGCAGTATAGGTTTTTCTACAGAATGTTCCATTGTTTCGCAATAGTATGTAACTTTATATTTTCAAATGGTCAATTATAAATTATATAAAATGTTCAAAATGTCCACCTTGAACCTACAATAAGGAAAAACAAAAGACTATCTTCAATTGTTTTCCATTGTGAACGGCCACTATGATTTTATTGTAATGTTAAAAGTATGGGTTGTATATTATGTCAGAAATAAAATATTAAAATCGCTATAGCTCTGAAACTAGGCATTTCCGGATATATGTTTATATGAACTTTTTTTATTGTTTTGAGATGTATTATTCACCTGTAAATCAGTGACCTCTATTTTTGAATACCTAGTATATTTATTCAAATTTAATAAGTAGATGAAATTTGGAAGAATAGAGAATAATCGTATACGCAGTCTTATCCGTATGTAAATTATGTATTTCCTGAAATTGCTATCCAATAGTACTCGTATAAAAACATTCATGTTATATTATTGAAAAATACAATAGCGAATGAATAAAATATTATATTGTAATTAAACACAGAAGGCTTTGCATTACTATTTTTTGAATTAGACATATCATATTATTAAATAAAAGGTATAATAATGAAAAATCGGTTTGCAATAAATGAAATATTTAATAAATAATAATTTAAATTGTCCTATGTTATACAGGTGTTTCATCAGTCTGTTCTTTTTAATAGTTTCTGTTTGGGAGACTCAAACTCCCGAACCATAAAATGCTCTCCAATTTATGATCGCGTAATAATTTTTTCACGTGTTAATATTAATAACATTTGCAAAAAGAAGAAAACTATTTAAAATATAACATGTAATAATTGATCACTGTTCACATTTTGCATTAACATAGATACCTAAAGGTAATTTCTCTTTGGATAATATGTATGTACCTATATTAAAAAACTATGTAATATGAATTATTAACAGAGAGGTACAAATATATCGTATGTGTATGTATAATCTCTTAAGCCTAAGTAATGTATGTCTATTTATGTATTTATTGGGGAATTTTTAAATTTATTACACATTATATTTAATATGTATAGATTGTAATTAGAACAACAAATTGAGAGTTACAAATATTTTCTGTAATTCTATAAACAATTTTTTTAAAAATTACCATACCTCTTGGTATGAAGCATGTAAAAGCTTGACAACCAATAAACATTATTATTATTATTATTATTATTAATATTATTATTGATAACATTTGCAGTTTTATTTTTAGGTTTTAATATTAGATATGTATTTTTTGCTGAATAGCCTTAAAATGTTCGTTTTTTGTTAGCTGATCAACTTCTCTGTTTTTTTTGTTTTTTACCTTCCTTCACCTATAGGTAAGGAAGGTATTGTCTTTGGTCAAAAAAATCGGTGATAAGTTTTCAATGAATAAGCACGTGTTAGGGTCTTAACAATACGATTTTACTATTTTTACGATGATGTCTGTATGTGTGTGTGTGTGTGTGTGTGTGTGTGTGTGTCTGTGTGTGTGTGTGTGTGTGTGTGTGAGTCAGTGTGTGTGTGTGTGCGTGTGTACGTGACCGCGGTTCCGGCCGCGATATCTCCAATACTAGAATTCCAAAAATTACAATTCTTACGTATTGCTCTTTCTTACAACCATATGCAAACTTGATTAGATTTTGGATATAATTAGTCAACCGGAAGTACCCTCATTTGAAGATTTTAACAGTTTTTCTTGAAAAAACTCAGTTAAATATTATTTAACTTAAAGAATATATTATTCGCTATACGATTGATTGCATTTTATATTTCATATTCAACAGATATAGAGCTAAAAAATTATAAAGATATTAAATTTCATAAATCAGCCAGCTATGCTAACTAACCATGGAAACTGCTAATACATTCAGAAAATTCAAATTGACAGATGTCAGTATCAATAAAAAGTAAATGAATGAAAGAATAAAGGAAATAACTCTATTGTTTCTAAAAAGATATAAGAGAGACGATTACATATTGGTTTGAACATGTCATGAGGAAGAATATATTAGAAGAAAAATGAATAGCTTAGTAATAGAACGTGGAAGAAACAGAGGAAGACCAAATATAAGACGGAATGACTGTATTGCAGAAGACTTGAGAGAACAGAAACTGAATGAGGACGACACGCAAAACAAAAATGAGTGGAAGAAGAAAATAAAAAATAGCGACCCCTAACAAATGGGAAAAACTAAAGAAGAAAAAGATATCAGTGTCAAGTGCAATTTGCATAGTTTGTTTATGAAATAATTTTACTGGAAATATAAGATCTTTTGCAAGAAAATTTATGTACAGGGCGCGTGCAGTGACGTGACTTTGCTGACTTTGGCAAGCAGATATGGGGACCCGTGTCAAAATGACAGCAATTAATTACGTCCATAACTGACAAGTGTCATAATTTTTCATTCAAAATTTCATGATTTTCTTATTTCATGTGGTTTGTTTGTTATCAGGAGTATGGAATTCAGATGCCGAGAAAAGGAATCATAAAATACCAAAAAATGAAATTTTGAATGAAAAATTATGACATTTGTCAGTTATGGACATAATTAATAGCTGTTATTCTGATACGAGTCCCCATATCTGCTTGCTAAGGTCAGCAAGTCACGTGACTGCTCGCGCCCTATACATAAATTTTCTTGCAAAAGATCCTCTATTTCCAGTAAAATTATTTTAGATAAAGAATATAATCAAAATTATGACTACAAATACTTAAATTTTGAATTTTTATCAAAAAGTGATTTTAATGCATTAATACATCATCCACCGAACCAAATTCCACTATTCGGAAATGGTACAAATCATATAGTAAGTAAATATATTTTAATTACTAAACATGGAAATATTAATACAAATATTGCTTTCAAAAATATATACGACAATAATATGCAACAATTATGTTCTATATGTTATTTTATTTATTTAAATTATTTAGAAAGTCATTGTCATTATATATGGTTACATTTAGATATTATAGAAAAATCTGATGTGGCCAGCACAATACCTTCCGTCAATCCTGTGTATTATGTACAAATTCCATACATAAATTTTCTTGCAAAAGATTATAAATTTTTGGTATTATGTGATTCCCTTTCTCGGCAACTGAATGCCATACTCCTGATAACAAACAAACCACATGAAATAAGAAAATTATGAAATTTTGGTTGAAAAATTATAACACTTGTCAGTTATGGACATAATTAATTGCTGTCATTTTGACACGGGTCAGTCATGTTACTGCACGCGCCCCATACATAAATTATCTTGCAAAAGATCCTATATTTCCAGTAAAGTTATTTCATAAACAAACTATGCAAATTGCACTTGACACTGACATCTTCTTCTTCTTCTTTAGTTTTTCCCATTCGTTAGGGGGTCGCTATTTTTTATTTTCTTCTTCCACTCATTTTTGTTTTCCGTGTCGTCCTCATTCAGTTCATTTTCTCTCAAGTCTTCTACAATACAGTCTTTTCATCTTATATTTGATCTTCGTATGTTTCTTCTACCTTCTATTAATATATTCATCTGTCCTCATGACATGTTCAAACCAAAGTAATCGTCTCTCTTATATCTAGAAACTTCTAACACTAGAGTTACTTCCCTTATTCTTTTATTGATTTACATTTTATTAATACTGACATCTGTCAATTTGAATTACCTGAATATATTAGCAGTTTCCATGGTTAAGTTAGCATAGCTGGCTGAATTATGAAATTTATATAAAATTTATTATCGTTATTCTTCTTTAACTCTATATCTGTTGAATATCAAATATAAAATGCAATCAAATCGTATAGACAGTAATATATTCTTTAAGTTATAATAACATTTAACTGATTTTTTCAAGAAAAACTGTTAAAATCTTCAAATGAGGGTATTTCCGGTTGACCAATTATAACCAAAATCTAATCAAGTCTTGGTTGTAAGGAAGAGGAATACGCAAGAATTGTAATTTTTGGAATTCTAGTATTGGAGATATCGTGCATGAAAGGCGGTCCACACACACACACACACACACACACACACACATACACACACACACGCACACACGAACACACACACACATACAGACATCATCGTAAAAATAGTAAAATCGTATTGTAAAGACCCTAAAACGTGCTTATTCAATGAAAACTCACCACCGAATTTTTTGACCAAAGACAATACCTTTCTTACCTATAGGTGACGGAAGGTAAAAAATGAGGATCATGAAGTAGTTAGCTATGAAAGTTTATTAAATGAAATTATTAAGAACCCTTCATATTGGTGCGATAATTGTTTATCCCCATTATATTATTTATATTCAAAAAAATCTGATGTGGCCAGCACAATACCTTCCCTCAATCCTGTGTATTATGTACAAATTCCATACATAAATTTTCTTGCAAAAGATTATAAATTTTTGGTATTATGTGAATCCCTTTCTCGGCAACTGAATGCCATACTCCTGATAACAAACAAACCACATGAAATAAGAAAATTATGAAATTTTGGTTGAAAAATTATAACACTTGTCAGTTATGGACATAATTAATTGCTGTCATTTTGACACGGGTCAGTCATGTTACTGCACGCGCCCCATACATAAATTATCTTGCAAAAGATCCTATATTTCCAGTAAAGTTATTTCATAAACAAACTATGCAAATTGCACTTGACACTGACATCTTCTTCTTCTTCTTTAGTTTTTCCCATTCGTTAGGGGGTCGCTATTTTTTATTTTCTTCTTCCACTCATTTTTGTTTTCCGTGTCGTCCTCATTCAGTTCATTTTCTCTCAAGTCTTCTACAATACAGTCTTTTCATCTTATATTTGATCTTCGTATGTTTCTTCTACCTTCTATTAATATATTCATCTGTCCTCATGACATGTTCAAACCAAAGTAATCGTCTCTCTTATATCTAGAAACTTCTAACACTAGAGTTACTTCCCTTATTCTTTTATTGATTTACATTTTATTAATACTGACATCTGTCAATTTGAATTACCTGAATATATTAGCAGTTTCCATGGTTAAGTTAGCATAGCTGGCTGAATTATGAAATTTATATAAAATTTATTATCGTTATTCTTCTTTAACTCTATATCTGTTTAATATCAAATATAAAATGCAATTAAATCGTATAGACAATAATATATTCTTTAAGTTATAATAACATTTAACTGATTTTTTCAAGAAAAACTGTTCAAATCTTCAAATGAGGGTACTTCCGGTTGACCAATTATAACCAGAATCTAAACAGGTTTGCATATGGTTGTAAGGAAGAGGAATACGCAAGAATTGTAATTGTTGGAATTCTAGTAATGGAGATATCGTGCACGAAACGGCGTCCACACACACACACATACAGACATCATCGTAAAAATAGTAAAATCGTATTGTAAAGACCCTAAAACGTGCTTATTCAATAAAAACTCACCACCGAATTTTTTGACCAAAGACAATACCTTCCTTACCTAGAGGTGACGGAAGGTAAAAAGAATGTAATAAAACATGTTACCACGAATTTAAAATCCAATATAATAGATCCGATTCAGATTCAAATTCAACTAATTCAAATTTAACTGATAATTTGTTTGATTACAATTCAAAATTTATTTGGAATCCAATTGATCTTCTATAAATATAAAAATTTATTAATTTAAAAAATATTAAATATTGCTATAATTATTTTTATTTTATTTTATTTAAATTTTAACTTGAAATAACTCTTTTGTTTTTAATTTTAGAGGCATAGTGACAATGAACTTTTGTATTCAGATAATAAAAATCTTTTAAATGGTACTATTTTCAATATGGCATTCCATTTAAAAAAATGTTAATTTGTTGAATAAGTCGTGAATTTGATGTTCAATTGTTTTGTATTTTTCACCGTTAAATTTGTCGTATAATATCGCGCAACTTTGTCCATTTAATCGTCTTTCTATCTCTTCAAATAAGAAAGTTAGCAATGGTGGCCCGCTTACAGTGGACACACTGTATTAACCATATTAATTCCTTCGAAGCTTCCGAAGCAGCAACGAATTCCGCTTCAGTCGTGGACAAAGTTACCATTTTCTGGAGTTGACTTTTCCAGACGACTGATCCACTTGCAAATTTCACAACTATTCCTGTAGTAGAACGTCTAGTGGTTTGGTCGCCTGCGAAATCTGCGTCGCTAAATGCTTCTAATAATCTGTTGTGCCGATAAACTAATCCATATCTTGCAGTTCCCCGCAGGTATCTGAAAATTCGTTTTACCTTTAACCAATCTGCTTGTGATGGATTTTCAACAGCTCGCGCGGCTTTGTTAACCGCATACGCAATGTCTGGCCGAGTTGCTGTTGTCAAATGCATAAGACAACCGACTGCTTCTCTGTATGGAACTAATGCTGACGGATCATATGTTGTACCTTCTCTGCCATCACTGCGATCACTAGGTGTTGACAGTGCGTTACTTTCAGTTATGCCAAACCTCTCTAATATTTTCTTCGTATATCGTTCTTGATGGACGAAGATAGTTCCATTGTCTTGGCATTCTATTTCCATTCCCAGAAAGATATCCAGCAAGCCTGTTGTGATTTTGAATTCACTCTCTAGTGCTTTGATGAATATATTTATTTCCGTTTCATCACTACCGGCGACCAGGCCGTCATGTACATATATTGCTACAATCAACCTTTTTACCTTCCGTCACCTGGTAAGGTAGGTATTTGTGATGGCCTGCCATCTTAAATTGTAAATTTAATCATAAAAATAGTGAGTGCGGTCCTGGTGGGTCGAGTGCGGTCCTGGTATGTTGTGTGCGGTTGATAGTGACGTAAACAACATCTGCCGTGAAAATGGTGCTGTGTACAAAACAAGGTGACTGGAGTGGGGACTAGCGAGCCGGCTGGTACTAGAACTAGAGCGAGGCAGATGGTAGAAGGAGAGTGAGTGGAGCGGAGCATAGGGTAACGCTCGTCCCTTGACTCTTCGAGAGTTAGAATAGTTGAGGAATCCACGTGGTTGTATTAATAAAATACGATTGCTACGTCTTCGCCTGCCGATAGCTACGGAGCCACCACGTTGTCAACGTGCCATCATCGTTATCAAGCGTCACCTACGTCTTCGCCTGCCGATAGCTGCGGAGCCACCACGTTATTAACGTGCCATCATCGTCATCAAGCGTCCCCTACATCGTCGCCTGCCGATAGCTGCGGAGCCGCCACGTTATCAACGGGCCATCATCGCCGTCAAGCGTACCACTACGTACTTCTCGCCAAACTTTAAGCTAAGTGTAGTTAAAGTCTTGGTAGTAATTAGAACTTTTGTATTTGTGCTAATGTATTTAATGTTCCTTAGTTTAAATTAAAAGGGTTTAAAAGAACCCATAAGCATTAACTTTTATATTTATTTATGTGGACTAACCCAAAACGAACCCACGAGCCCATTAACGACCCTGAGATATGTAAATAAAGTTTAAGGCGCGTCACATATTTGGCACCCAACTAGAAGGCTCGAGGTTACCACATAATTATAACTAACTAGAAGGTTTGGGGTTATATAAAAGTTAATGCTTTGAAGTATATGTAAAGGTCACAAGTCACACCATTTCTTGTAGTAAAAATGCCACGGTCTAAGAAACGCGATTCGGAAAATTCAGATGTAGAAAATGTTATCCTACAACTGTCGCAGAATATGATGGCCATGCAACAATCCATGCACCGGTTAGTTGAACAATTAAGTAAACAGAATACCAGTAGTGACGCGGAAATTAAGAATGAAAAACGAGATAGTGAACCGGTTGTAGATAGGATATATATATCGGCTTGGAGGAATTTAGGCGGAGCTAATTTAACGTTTAGTGTAAATGGTCAAGTACATCCGAAAATCTTTATAAAAAAATTAACTACGCTATTTGAAGATGCGGGAGTTCCTGATCACAAGAAAGTGGCATTTGCACTTAATGCATTACGGGGTTCGGTAGCAGATTGGGCCGCGTTGAAAGAAAAAAGTTTTAAATCGTTTGAAGACTTTGAAGTTGTATTTTTGGATCGATACTGGGGGGTTGATCAAGATAGGGAACTATATTTAAAACTAAAATATGGTCGATATGAACACGGTAGCCTTGCTGACTATTTTTTGAAAATGGTAAAAGAAGCGTCGTTTTTAAATGACCCAATAGATGATGAGCATTTATGTGAACTAATCACCAACCACTTTAGTCCAGAAATAAGGCGCGGTATTTTAAATTCGGGCAGTAAAACGAATGAAGATGTTGAGGCATACCTTCGGAAATTAGATGATATTTACGAAATGGAAAGAGAGAAAACACTCTATAACAATGACAGACGTGAAAACAGGAACGGTACTCGCGACGGGAATCGTAATCAATTGCAAAATAATAATAATAGTAAGTCAAATAACAATAATTATGAATGTAATCAGAGAATTGCAACTATTGTTAAAGAAACCCCTTCTGAGACATTATTATCTGGTGATGAAATAGAAAATACGGAAGAAATAACTGCGATGCCTATTATCGAAATTAAAGTCGAGAAGCGTACAAGTGAAGCACTGATAGATTCTGGCAGCCAAGTAACTTGTGTGTCAGAAGAATTAATCAATGAATTAGAGACGGATGAAAATGTAAAAATATCTACATTTCCGGTCAATGGAGTGGAGTTAGGGAGCGCCTTTTTGCAAAAAAATGTTAAAGTAAAGAAACAAGTATTGCTCGAAATAGAAATAGAGGGGGTTAAAATTGATACTATTTGTTTAGTGGTTCCAAAATTATTCAGGCAAGTTATTTTAGGATGTGACTGGCTACGAAAAAATAAAGCGGCCATTTGCTTTCCAAACAAAACATTAAGTTTAAAACTTAAGGAAGATGAATATATTAAAGTTTTATTTAAAGAAATTTTAAATGCGGGATCTCATGAAGGTAAAATTCACGAAGTAAACGAAATAGACACTATTAATAGTGAGGAAAATGAAGTTACTAAGGTTGAACCCAACCCTAATAATAAGAATTTATTATTTGATGAGGTGATAAACGGGGAGGACCAATTAGCCATTGAAAATATCTTAACAAAACATAAAGCAGTATTTTCTGATAAGATAGAACTACATGATACAAAACCATTCTTTTTAAAGTCGCACCAAATACCGTTTTGTTACCGAGAAGAAATAAATAAACAAATACAGGAAATGTTAGAGTGGGGGGTTATTGAACCAGCGCAAACCGAATATATTAGTCCGTTAGTGATAGTTAAGAAAAAAGATGGAAAGCCGCGAATTTGTTTAGATGCACGGTATTTAAATTCTGTCATGGTTAAAGATCATGTTATGCCTCCAGATCCAAACGAATTGTTGTATAATTTTGCTAAAGGAAAAATATTGAGTACTATAGATTTAACTAGCTCGTATTGGCAAGTATTGATACGATTAGCTGATAGAAAATACACGGGATTTTTATATAAAGAAAATAGTACTGAACGAATAAATAAAGAAATTGGTCGACTTCTTCGGTCTTTATGCCATGCTAAGCATACTAAATGGGCACTGGTTATCAATAAGGTAGAATTTTATTTAAATAATGTTACGCATGAGAGTACAGGGTTTACCCCGAATGAAATACATTTCGGTCAATTACGCGAAGAACCTTTAATTAAAAATGTACCGTATCCGAAGAAACTGACATTACCCGGAAATATAATGTTTCTTGCACACCGGAATTTAGTGTCCAAAGCTTGCAAACGCAAAGAAAAACATGACGCTGATAAGAAATTAGAAAAATTTAAAGTTGGTAATTGGGTTTATTTGAAAACTCATTGTCTATCTTCGGCGGAAGATAAAGAGATCCGGAAGTTCTTTTTAATATATGAAGGGCCATTTGAAATCGTAGAGGAACATGGTGCAAATGCTTATGTTCTACGTAATCAGGATAAGAACGTGTTGAAAGGAACTCATAATATATATAATTTACGGAAGCATGTGCCACCGTATTCTAAACAGTAGCAAAACTATTAAAAGTTATTGTATTTTACTAGTTTTACTAGGGGGGTGATGTGATGGCCTGCCATCTTAAATTGTAAATTTAATCATAAGAATAGTGAGTGCGGTCCTGGTGGGTCGAGTGCGGTCCTGGTATATTGTGTGCGGTTGATAGTGACGTAAACAACATCTGCCGTGAAAATGGTGCTGTGTACAAAACAAGGTGACTGGAGTGGGGACTAGCGAGCCGGCTGGTACTAGAACTAGAGCGAGGCAGATGGTAGAAGGAGAGTGAGTGGAGCGGAGCATAGGGTAACGCTCGTCCCTTTACTCTGCGAGAGTTAGAATAGTTGAGGAATCCACGTGGTTGTATTAATAAAATACGATTGCTACGTCTTCGCCTTGTGCCAGCGCGGGTAATTCAATTTTAAATAATTATCACTACGTTACCCACGCTGGCCCAGATGCATTCAATTTCAAATGTTATAGTTATAATTATCATTTTTGTAAAGCAACCTTGTATTTTCATTGTTGCTATTATTTTTTGGTTGTCATGTTATGTGTTTATTTATTATCTGAGTTCAGTTGTTGTAATAGCTCCGACCAGAGCATAAGAAATAAATTTTGCTCCTGAAATTCAAGAATTTATTTATTACCTGTGTTCATCTTCAAGTTTCAGCTTTAATGTGCACCGATACGACGTTGCCACAATTGGTGACCCCGATTAGCAGCATGCATTTTTGATCTTCATCAAGACTAAACTCCAAACAGTATCATCTCTTCTCTGCGAATCAACTTCCAATCATCCCTTTCTTCCCATGGATTGTCGCAATCCAGCGACAACGGACTAACCCTCCAGACCATCAACATCATCTTCTACAAAACGAAACGGACTAACCGAACATGAGGTACTCACACAAATTAAAAATACTTTCTCAAATACAACATACAGACTTCCACGTAAACGTCAAATCACTCCTTTCATACACAAAGACCTTCAGTCATGTGAATTCGTATTTCTACGCGCAGATGGCGCTAGACATAAACTATCACACATATATACAGGTCCATTCCGAGTGATAGAACGAGGGAACAAATTTTTCAATATCAATGTCAACAATGCAAATCAAATAGTCTCCATTGACCGACTGAAGCCGGCGTACATGGATCCGGCGAATTACGAAAACCGTCGAACGGCCCAACAGAGGTCTCTGGTGGTCGACTCTTTTCGCCGGGGAGGGTTACTGTGCCAGCGCGGGTAATTCAATTTTAAATAATTATCACTACGTTACCCACGCTGGCCCAGATGCATTCAATTTCAAATGTTATAGTTATAATTATCATTTTTGTAAAGCAACCTTGTATTTTCATTGTTGCTATTATTTTTTGGTTGTCATGTTATGTGTTTATTTATTATCTGAGTTCAGTTGTTGTAATAGCTCCGATCAGAGCATAAGAAATAAATTTTGCTCCTGAAATTCAAGAATTTATTTATTACCTGTGTTCATCTTCAAGTTTCAGCTTTAATGTGCACCGATACGCCGTTGCACAGCCTGCCGATAGCTACGGAGCCACCACGTTGTCAACGTGCCATCATCGTTATCAAGCGTCACCTACGTCTTCGCCTGCCGATAGCTGCGGAGCCCCCACGTTATTAACGTGCCATCATCGTCATCAAGCGTCCCCTACATCGTCGCCTGCCGATAGCTGCGGAGCCGCCACGTTATCAACGGGCCATCATCGCCGTCAAGCGTACCACTACGTACTTCCCGCCAAACTTTAAGCTAAGTGTAGTTAAAGTCTTGGTAGTAATTAGAACTTTTGTATTTGTGCTAATGTATTTAATGTTCCTTAGTTTAAATTAAAAGGGTTTAAAAGAACCCATAAGCATTAACTTTTATATTTATTTATGTGGACTAACCCAAAACGAACCCACGAGCCCATTAACGACCCTGAGATATGTAAATAAAGTTTAAGGCGCGTCACATATTGTCTTTGGTCAAAAAATTCGGTGGTGAGTTTTTATTGATTAAGCACGTTTTAGGGTCTTTACAATACGATTTTACTATTTTTACGATGATGTCTGTATGTGTGTGTGTTCATGTGTGTGAGTGTGTGTGTGTGTATGTGTGTGTGTGTGTGTGTGTGTGGACCGCTTTTCGTGCACGATATCTCCAATACTAGAATTCCAAAAATTACAATTCTTGCGTATTCCTCTTCCTTACAACCATATGCAGACATGTTTAGATTTTGGTTATAATTGGTCAACCGGAAGTACCCTCATTTGAAGATTTTAACAGTTTTTCTTGAAAAACTCAGTTAAATGTTATTATAACTTAAAGAATATATTATTCTCTATACGATTTGATTGCATTTTATATTTCATATTCAACAGATATAGAGTTAAAGAATTATAAAGATTGTAATAATTATAAAATTTCATATATCAGCCAGCTGTGCTAACTTAACCATGGAAACTGCTAATATATTCAGGTAATTCAAATTGACAGATGTCAGTATCAATAAATAGTAAATGTATGATAAAGGTAAGGGAAATAACTGTAGTGTTGAACGTTTCTAGAAAGATATAAGAGAGAAGATTACATTGGTTTGAACATGGCGTAAGGAGAGATGAGTATATTGGAAGAATGAATAGCTTATAACAGAAGGTGGAAGAAACATAGAAAGACCAAATATAAGATGAAAGAAGTGAAAAGGAACTGAATGAGGACGACACGCAAAACAAAAATTAGTAGAAAAAGAAAATAAAAAATAGCGATCCCCTATCAAATGGGAAAAACTAAAGAAGAAGAAGATGTTAGTGTCAAGTGCAATTCGCATAGTTTTATTAAATAATTTAACTGGAAATATAGGATCTTTTATGTGTAGGGCGCGTGCAGTGACGTGACTTTACTGACTTTGGCAAGCAGATACGAATGTGGACTCGTGTCAAAATGACAGCTAATAATTACGTCCATAACTGACAAATGTCATAATTTTTCATTCAAAATTTCATGATTTTCTTATTTCATGTGATTTATTTATTATCAGGGGTGTGGAATTCAGTTGTCGAGAAAAGGAATCATAAAATACCAAAAAATGAAATTTGAATGAAAAAATTTGACGTGAGGATGACCCGCAAAACAGAAATGAATGGAAGAAGAAAATAAAAAATAGCGACCCCTAACGAATGGGAAAAGCTAAAGAAGAAGAAGATGTAAGTTTCAAGTGCCATTTGCATGAAATAATATTACTGGAAATTTATAATCTTTTGCAAGAAAATTTATGTATGGAATTTATACATAATACACTGGATTGACGGAAGGTATTGTGCTGGCCACATCAGATTTTTTTGTTTAGATTTCTTGTAAACAGGCATGGGTCTGCTGAACTGACACGAAACCCTTCTTTCTTCATGAAGTCTACGAAGCGGTTATTCCAGCAGCGCGGAGCCTGCTTTAAACCATATAGGCTACGCTTGAGCCTGCATACTCTGCCGCTCCCATCATTGAAGCCTTCGGGTTGTCGCATATAAACTTCCTCCTGAAGTGACCCGTACAGGAATACTTGTCTTCACATCAAACTGTCGTAGTTTGAGACGATCTAACGCTGCCACTGCCAAAACTGTACGCAATGTTTCGTACCGTGCAACCAGACTGAAGGTTTCTTCGTAGTCGATACCGGCCTTTTGAGAGTAACCCTTGGCAACAAGCCTTGCTCGATATCGCTTTGAGCCATTTGAGTTTTCCTTAACTCTTAGCACCCAACGATTTTCGATGATCTTCTTACCTTTTGGTAACCTTACCTAATCTCAGGTTTCGTTTTCCGCTAATGCAGCCATCTCTTCTAACATGGCCTCTTGCCACTTGTCTCGCTGACTCAAAGAGATAGCTTCCGCGTATGAAGCTGTATTATCATATAGCCTTGCTGCAACACAAACATACTCCCCACTTACTTGCCAAGCTGGTTTCTTTTTCGGGCGTTCGCTCGTTTGACGTGTTATTCTTTCTTGATCTTCTTGCGGTTCTGCTTGTTCTTCAGCAACTTCCTCCACTTCTTTTGTTTCGCTAATTTCTTGTAGAACAGTCGTTTCTTGTGGTTCAATCTGCACCACAGTTTGATCATTTGATGAATTACATACTCGTTCAGGCTTGAAGTCGACGTCATGTGATTTGATAATTTTCTTAGTTGATGGTATATAAATTTGATATCCATCTTTGTTATTTACATACCCAACCATATGTCCAAAGATGCTCTTATCATCCCATTTACGTCGAAACTGCTTCGGAACATGTACGTAGCAGCTTGTACCAAAAATTCGTAAATATGACAAATTTTTGACTTCTTCTCCTATCCATAATTCTATTGGTGACTTACCAACCACAGGTGTCTTACCCGTTCGGTTCAGAATGTAGACTACTGTTTCGCACACTTGTTGCCACAGGAACTTAGGCAACTTGCTAACTGAACGCATTGACTGTCCTAGTTCCACCAACGTTCTATTTTCTCGTTCTGCCATTCCATTTTGCTGTGGTGAATACGGCGAAATAATTATATGTGTAATACCTCTATCTGCAAGTTCTTTTCTGACTGCTCCACAATCAAATTCTTTTCCCCCGTCAGAGAGAAACGTTTTAACAACATGACCTGCTGTTTTTGCTTCATTCAGGAACTGTTTTAAGAAACCAGCAACTTCATTCTTGTGTCGAATGTAGAATACCCGACGAAATTTGCTGTAGTCGTCCTTGAAACAAACGTAGTACCATGCGCCTTTGATGGACCGGATTGACATAGGACCGCAGACGTCAGCGTAAATTTGCTCATCAACCACGGTGGAACGAACTTTTCTTGTCAAAAAAGATTTCCGACAAGATTTTCCTAAGGCGCACCCATCGCAGAATTCATTTCCAGGTGACTTTACTTCAATGCCCATTCGCTTGAGCACATCATGCACGTGACTCGTGCCTTGATGACCTAGACGCTCATGCCACAGCTGCAAAATTTCTGAAGAGGTTGCCAAGCTGACTTCAGCAGCCACTTTTGGTTTGACAACTCGCATGTTCATGACGTACATTCCATTTAACCAGGAACTCGTAGCCACGACCTCTTTTCCTCGTTTAAACTCCACTCGTTGCCTGTCGAACTTGATCGAATACCCATGCTCTGTAGCTCTCCGCACCGAGAACAAATGTTTACCTATGTTAGGAACATACCATACATTCTTTAAAATACCAAGTAGCCACAGCTTCCCGACACGCATTTCAACTTGTATTGTTCCAACACCATGAGCACGTAGTGTTGAAAGGTTCGCTAGCTGAATGTCTGTAGGAGCTGCAAAATGACAGTAAGATTTAAAATATTGTTTATTAGCTGTCATGTGCTGCGATGCACCACTGTCACAAACCCATGAATCAACCGTATAATTCATTCTGTTCATTGCTAAATAAGAATTACAATTTTCAGATGGTTTACTATCAGGTTTCGATGGCTTTAATTCAGTCTTGCAATGTATTTTCATATGTCCAAGTTTACCGCATTTGAAACATTTTATTTTCTTTTTCCGTCTGTCAGGCACGTCACTTGCTGTTTTGGTTACTGTCTTAGTCTCCGGCCGTGCCACAAACGCTGATGATTCCATCGCTTTTGTTGTACGGAGCTCTATCGCACACAATTTTTGAATTAAAATGTTCAGTGTACGTTTTTCTTTCTCCATAGCTTCCCATACATTTCTGAATTCATGATATTCAGAATCAAGCGTAAACATAATCCTACCAATCAGTAACTTATCTGTTAAGCTTGTCTCTCCTTGTCGTCGAAGCTCTGTATTCATATCGACGAATACTTTCTGCAGCTTCGCAATATGAGCTGCAATATCGTCTGTGGGATTTCTGGTTGATGAAAAGAATTCTTCCATTAACAAATCTAGACGTTGTTCGCTACTTTGCTCAAACACACTCAGAAGTTTGTTCCAGATATCAGCTGCTAATGTGTACGTTAATACCAAGTCAGGTACTGATTTACTGAGTGCACTAGCTATCAGAGATGTCGCTTTTGCGTTTTCACGCTTCCACGTCTGATACTTCACTCGGTCTCCTTCAGTTGCATCTGGTGTTAATTCTGGACATTTTCGTGTACCGTCAACGATGGTAGACAGATCAAATTGCTCGACGTGCATTAACATTTGCCATTTCCACTTCGCCCAATTTTCTGCACCTCCCAGCTTGTCCATTTAGATTTTTAAATCCGCCATTTTATTTCTGAAGAAATACCTAACAAACTGACTATCTTATTTTCAATAAAATACGTTTTGCTTTGTGGGTTCTGGGCCCACAAACTATTGGAGTTAGTGGATTAGTAAATCGTATTTGAAAGGAAAGATAATACTGAGCAATATTCAAAATTGTTATATTATACAGAAAAATATAGAACATACATGAACTGTCATAAAAAACAACTTGTCAAAATCTAAACATATCTACTTGATTTTTTACAATATGTATAAATATAATATAGCATCAAGAAGCTTGTTATATAATAACATTGAAAGTTTCATATGTGTAACTAAGTGTGATTTATGTAAAAAACATTTTTTACATTCATTACATTGATAATCTTTAACGCCAGTGTGTTGCTTTATATGTGTAAGTTTGATTTATGTAAAAACCATTTTTGACATTCATTACATTCATAATCTTTAACGCTAGTGTTGTTTCATATGTGTAACTAAGGTTGATTTTTGTGAAAACCATTTTTTACATTCATTACATTGATAATCTTTAATGTCAGTGTGTTGTTTCATATGTTTAACTAAGTTTTATTTACGTGAAAACCATTTTTTACATTCATTACATTGAAAGTCTTTAACGCCAGTGTGTTGTTTCATATGTCTAGTTAAGTATGATTTATATAAAAACCATTTTTGACATTCATTACATTCATAATCTTTAACGCTAGTGTTGTTTCATATGTGTAACTAAGGTTGATTTTTGTGAAAACCATTTTTTACATTCATTACATTGATAATCTTTAATGCCAGTGTGTTGTTTTATATGTGTAACTAAGTTTGATTTTCGGGAAAACCATTTTTCACATTCATTACACTGATAATCTTTAACGCCAGTGTGTAGTTTCATATGTGTAACTAAGGTTGATTTTTTTGAAAACCATTGGCAATCTTTCACGCCAGTGTGTAGTTTCATATGACTAGTTAAGTGTGATTTATGTAAAAACCATTTTTTACATTCATTACATTGATAATCTTTAACGCCAGTGTGTTGCTTTATATGTGTAAGTTTGATTTATGTAAAAACCATTTTTGACATTCATTACATTCATAATCTTTAACGCTAGTGTTGTTTCATATGTGTAACTAAGGTTGATTTTTGTGAAAACCATTTTTTACATTCATTACATTGATAATCTTTAATGTCAGTGTGTTGTTTCATATGTTTAACTAAGTTTTATTTACGTGAAAACCATTTTTTACATTCATTACATTGAAAGTCTTTAACGCCAGTGTGTTGTTTCATATGTCTAGTTAAGTATGATTTATATAAAAACCATTTTTGACATTCATTACATTCATAATCTTTAACGCTAGTGTTGTTTCATATGTGTAACTAAGGTTGATTTTTGTGAAAACCATTTTTTACATTCATTACATTGATAATCTTTAATGCCAGTGTGTTGTTTTATATGTGTAACTAAGTTTGATTTTCGGGAAAACCATTTTTCACATTCATTACACTGATAATCTTTAACGCCAGTGTGTAGTTTCATATGTGTAACTAAGGTTGATTTTTTTGAAAACCATTGGCAATCTTTCACGCCAGTGTGTAGTTTCATATGACTAGTTAAGTGTGATTTATGTAAAAACCATTTTTTACATTCATTACATTGGTAATCTTTAACGCCAGTGTGTTTTTTCATATGTGTAACTAAGTTTGATTTTTTTGAAAACCATTTTTTACATTCATTACATTGATAATCGTTAACGCCAGTGTGTTGTTTCATTTGACTAGTTAAGTATGATTTATGTAAAAACCATTTTTTACATTCATTACATTGATAATCTTTAACGCCAGTGTGTTGTTGCATATGACTAGTTAAGTACGATTTATGTAAAAACCATTTTTTACATTCATTACATTGATAATCTTTAACGCCAGTGTGTTGTTTCATATAACTAGTTAAGTGTGATTTATGTTAAAACCATTTTTTACATTCATTACATTGATAATCTTTAAGGCCAGTGTGTTGTTTCATATGTGTAACTAAGGTTGATTTTTGTGAAAACCATTTTTTACATTCATTACATTGATAATCTTTAAAGCCTCTGTGTAGTTTCATATGTCTTGCTAAGGTTGATTTTAGTGAAAACCATTTTTTACACTTACTACACTGAAATTCTTTGTTGTTACCACTTGCACCACCAGTAACTAAAATATTTTCTTCAGGGTTACTTTCATTATTATCAGAAACTACACTATGGTCATCAGAATTCTGATCACTTTCGTCGCCCATGTCAACGCTGCTATCTCATGACGATTGAGGTCTGTTTGAAGTGGATTTTCCTCCTTCAGTATTTCTTGTAATAAATCAAGTTCACGGCCAGAGGGATATTCTGGGTCTTCTTTAATGAAAATTTCGTCCACTAATGAATATTTTACTTCTAATTTCTCATTTTTATCTACACTTCCTTTTTAATACAAACTTCATCGATTTTATTAATCTTTGTTTTAGATGTACACTTGTCTGTCACGTCTGTGTTGTTCGGTGCCTCCTTGATCCACGCTTCCAGACGTAGAGTGTTCACACAGTCTTTCTTAAATGTAGTAAACAATTGAAGTTTCTGTTCGCAAATGGAACAGAAACGTAGCGGAAGCCTCAACTTGAAGATTGTCTGAAACATGAATTTTCATTGTAAAAATATGCTCATTAACGATGTACATTTTCGATGTATTTTAAGGTATCTCGCGTAATATTAACGATAGAACAAACCTGTTTAACATTCCGTAGTCAACTTTTTGAGAGAAATTTAGTGGTCGCCACAGGAATTTTCTATCTTCATTTGTTTTTGAGCTACAGGTAAAAACTCGTTTTTCGCTAATTTCGAAAATATCTCATCTCATTTAGTATAATAGTTAGAGAAAAATTGTCTAGACATATTTTGTACAGTTTTTTTACGTAGAACAAAATGACGTAGATTTTTTTATTTGACATGTTACTAATTCTCGAAATATAATACACACTTATATTTTTTAAATGGGAACCTATGTTGAAAATAGTCTCACCTTTTTATTTATTTTATACGCTTTTCAATGATATATAACAAGTTTACATTCCTTTTGTTATAAACATAAATAAAACGAATTATTATTTTTTTGAGAAAATATTGAAAATGAATAAAAAGCAAATGAAAAACTCTATTACACATCACCTTTTTCTATTATTAATATTATTTTCTTCAGTTTTCTCATTTTTCAATTTATAGACCTCAGAAAGTATATTAAACCACTTTTTTCGACTTTTGCCAAAGCCAACTATAACGCTGATAAATACAGTTGTCCATTTTAAATTTCTCGAGATATATACGACCAAGAAAGACGGTTAAATGAACAAACAATTTCTATTTCACAAGACAAATTTACGTAAAAGAAAAATATTTTTTTCGATCAGTGGTTCTCAAAATACAGGACCTAAATTTCTTATTTTGAATGAGAGCATGCATTTTTATTTGCTCCTTCGTTACGAAATATAATTCTGAATTCAGTGGTATAATATTTTTATATCCTTACATAACGATTTTATTTTGGGAACATTGAATGTAAATTTTTATATTAATTTGATTAAAATAGGGCTATAATAACAGTGCTATAAATGGAAAAAATAAATTCGTGTTAATTTTTTACATGGAATTAGAATGCCATGAAAGAAAAGCGTGAATATTTCGTTTACGTTGACATTTGTGATTAATTAAAAGAACAAAACATTCACTTCTTTCTGTCAGGGCACTCTAATTCTATGTAAAAAAAAATTAACACGTATTAATTTTTCTCATTCATGACACTCTTACTATAGCCACATTTTAAACAAATTAATATAAAACTTTACTACCCCAATTCACAAAATAAGATTAGCACTTAAACCCGATTATAACAATCAAGTTAAGCTAACCCAAATTCACAATAAAGTTTAATCCTTTATCGGTAATACTTTCTTAAACCGGTTTAGTTTAAAATTTAACTCTACGTACCCAATGCAACAAAATCATTTGGTATAAATAAATATTAAACCTATTCACAAAACTTTAGCTAACAATTTAAGCCATATATGCTCAAACGCAGGATTAACGTTGTGTTAAATTTGTAATTGTAATTTTGAATCATCATAGAGGTTTGTTATTGTTATTATAATAATAATAATATTAATAATATTATTAATAATAATAATCTTTATTAAATAACTTCATACTAATACAAATATTATATATACTACTATGTCAAAAAAGTACCGGGAATTGGTCAATAAAACACAAAATGTGCATTATTCATCCAATTTCTTTTTTGCCTTCAAAGTAGGCCCCTGCCGAAATAGTACACTTATGCCAACGAATAATCCAATTATCAAAACATTTTTAAACGCATTTTCACGAATCGACTTCAGACTCGCCGCGAATTCTCTTTTATGTCTTCTATCGACTGAAAACGGGTGCCTTGAAGTGGTAATTTTAGTTTTGGAAAAAGGAAAAAGTCGGCCAGAGCCATATCAGGGGAATACGGTGGTTGTTAGATAAGATTTTTTGCGGTTTTGGCCAGAAATTCGTTCACAATGATAGCCTTGTGAGATGGTGCGTTATCGTGGTGCAAAATCTATGAGTTTTCCACAAATCTGGTTTTTTCGACGAATTTGCTCTCTCAAACGCCGCATAACGCTCAGATAATATTCTTTAGTTACTGCCTCACCTTCTGGCAAGAATTCCCAGTGCACAACACCGCGATAATCGAAAAAACTGTAAACATCACTTTCACTTTTGATCGACTAAACGTTTTTTTTTTCGGTTTCGGCTTTATCAGGTCTTTCGGCACTAGTCGAGCGGGAACGCGTTTCATGCCCAAACAATCGTTTAAAATGGTACGAATTGATTCGTGAGGCACAGAAATTTCAGCGGCTATCTCTCCCAGACTTAAATGACGATTTTCAGTCACCGTTTCCTTTACTTTAGTGATTTTAAGTTCAGTTGAAGACGTTGATGGCCGACCTGAGCGAGGCAAATCTTCTACCACATCTCAATCGCTTTTGAATGCACTGTATCACTCATACGCACGTGTTTTCGATAAAGTCGATTCACCGTAAGGTTTATGTAACATTTTCAGCGCTTCGGCACATGAAATTCCATTTGCAATGCAAAATTTGAGACAGATTCTTGGTTCGATATTTTTATCCATTGTAAACATCGCAAAACACACTTGAGATAAACTGACAAATGGAGCACTGTAAAGAAACTAAATGACAGATCGCGCTTAAACTCCGCGTGAGCATAGAGGACAGTTGAGCTAACGTAGCGAAAAAAAGAATTTTGACACTCCTTTAAGGTAGTAGTCACTGGAGTGTACCTAATCAAAAACTTGTTCTATGTTCAAAATAAAAATTAAGCTAATGCAGTTTATATTTGTAATAACTTATATACACAGATTGCATCAAAATAGTTAAAAGCTAATATCAAACACTGTAACAGATGAATTTTCTTTATTTTTCCGTAGAAAAGTTTTTTTAAATATTTTTTGGACTGTACCACTGGCACTAACACATACACAAGTGTCGTATTTCAATATACTCACACTACAGTATGAATGTTGAAGAAAAACGTCGCACCTAGACATTTATTGGTACATTCGGGTATAAAAGTAATAAGATATTTTGAGATATAATACTAATTCTAAACTACAAATGGAAACTGCAAAACAAATTAATATATTTCTTTCTTAAAATTACAAAACTAGTATTATACTGTTTAAACTTTTCATGCTTTTCACGTAAAATACCCATTTAAAAAATATTTCCTTGGAATGTACGTCAGAAATTCCTTTAACCAAAGATCACTTCTTATTCGCTAATACCAAAGCGGGTGTTGTTGACTGATACTCCATCTGGAACGGCTTATACATGGTTGTCAAGTATAATTCTACTTATTTATCGTATCTTTAGATTATAATTTTCTAGAGGCAATAAAATTAAATCTGGATGGTAAATAATATAAATAAATTTTTACATAAAATCCGTTAATTAGTTTTGTATAACATACTAGTTTTTCGATTAAATATCGGTATGGATATAAAAGTTATAATTTAAAATGTTGTGTTTATGTTGGCATTTCCTATTCTTCACGTGTTAAAAAGGGTAAATTTAATTGCAAATATCTCACGTACCGCATGGTCAATTGTTTTAAAACTTGGAGAGCATGTAGATTATACTTCAGTTTAGATGTACTTAAAATTACAAACACAATATTACAAAATACCTATTCAATCTTCCATTAGGTACTTATTAATTATTTAATGTTTCTATCAAGTATTGTAACATTAAAAGTTGCCATCAATCCAGTGGCCCAAAACTTTGCTTGCTTGGACCCATTTTTTAATTTGTTAATTTCAACAAAATTCTTTTTTATTCAGGATCAGTGCGTCCAATACTATACACCCTTAAATTTTATTACACAGGTTGGGTTACAGCCTGTATATACATATAATTTTTTACCTTTAATTAAATGTACTGTAAATTTTTAGATGAAAAATATTTATCTATAATACGGACGAAGAAAGAAAGGTAAGAATGAATAATTTTATTTAGAAATAAAAGACGTAAATCATCATAATCGTAAAATTATATTTTTGTAAACACACCAACAGGTAATCCGATATCTACTCCATTTTCAATTCCTGAAATGGACGCTGTACCAATAATTCCGATAATTGTGACATCAAAATCTGTTATTGTGTCCGCAGTGGCAATCCCACCTCCGGTCTTCAACATTTCTTTTTTCTCGCGGCATCTTAAAAAGTTTTTTTTTTATGTAATACATATATGAATGACTGATGATATAGAACTGGTTTTCAAATTCTTCCACTTTGCTTTCACTTCTTCTACAAGTACTACGGCCATGGGAAGTAACCAGTGGCGTCGTTTCAGGGTAGGCAGGTGAGGCAGTGACTCACCAGAAAAGAAATAAAGCTTTATGTAAAGTTTACATTGCGTCTTATGAAGAAAAATCGTCCCGTAAACTTTTATTGTCTTTTTACAGCAATTATTGTTTTCTTATGGAAAAAATGATTGATGTATGTAAATATGAATGTATGAGCAGTGTTTTCCGTAAAAAATATTTGAGGCTATTGCTATTATTTAGTTACTTCGAGGCTATTAAATTAAAACTAACCTAATTATACTTATTTCTGTTTACTTTTATTACATATAAAACAGAGGCGGCTTGTCAGGGTGGGCAGGTTAGGCAGTGTCTCAACAGAAAAGAAATAAAGCTGCATGTAAAGTGTATGTAAATTAAATTTTAACTTATACCGTTAATGCTTGTCTTTATAAATATCAAAAGAATAATTTAAGCCACCACCATAACTAATATGTAATGCAGTTCTCCTAATTTACACCCTATGCTTCTCGAAATGAATTGTATAAATGCCTATGTTTTTGATACAAAGCAATAATTCCGGTGAGAAATACGTTGCGCTAGACAAAGAGCTGTTTGAGGCATTGCTTCAAATGCTAAATGCAATGAGTGCGTAAAGGATAAGGATAAGTCGCTTGACCTTCCACGCGGCCTATAGAGGCCGTTACCATACATGAATACAATCAACGCCACGTACTGATAAATTTTGTAAGTAGGTTCACGACATTACTGCATATTTTTGCAAGCAAGATTAAATAGTTGCAAATTGCATTCGACAATAAACTAACATAACATAACCTGTCTTGTCTAGCATTTTTATAATAATAGGCTCTGATTTGCGACTCATACGTATTGCAGTAAATATTTAATTCTTTTATTTTTTTCGTTGTTTTTATAGTTTACCCACATAGTGTTTTTGTAATTTGAATTTTCGTTGAAAACAAAAAACAAATAATGGCTTCGACTTCAACTTTCAAAGAATTCAGTGACAATATAAGGAATTCTGAAGATATTGTTAATTTTTTAATTAACAAAAATTCATTTAATCAACTGTCTCACGAAGATAAACTATTTGTCAAAGAAATTCCTAAAATGTTCTGTGATCTGGCAATTTATTTTTGTACATGAGAGGGAAAAAATATGCATTTGCACATCATATAAAAAAATGTAACTTTCAATTATAAGGCATTTGACATGGAATGAAAAAAAAAATTTCGCCTGCGGCGCTTTTTTTTATGGATACTTTACCTCACCAAAGTTTTGGTGTACGAGCCGCCACTGGAAGAAACAATATTTATTTTCCTTGTTTTTATCTACAGCCGTAATTTTTTTATTGGTATATTATTTGACCCTAATTTCTCAAATAATAATTTAATTTTACTTTCAACTTCATTAAATAACACAGATATTTCATTTTCAGTGAAATTTGACTTTCTTTCGCGTTTACTCGCCATTTTAATTTTAAACAAGGACTATTACCATTTTTTTTTTCGAGAATATGGTTTACATTAACTTTTTAATACCGGGTTAGAAAAAGTTTAGCTAAACCAAAATTTGGATTTAAATAATCCTGTTTTGTGAATTCAGCTGTAAATGCCATTTTTCCGAGCATTTTTCTCAAAAAAATCGTTATGTAAAGATATAAAAATATTATACCACTGAATTCAAAATTAAATTCCGTAACGAAGGAGCAAATAAAAAAAATACTCTATTGAATGGGCCTAAAAAATATATACCACCTCATTGAAAAATATATAAATTTGTGTTCTAACTTGAGAACCACTGGTTTAAAAAAATAATTTCTTCTGTATTCGAATGCCCCCCTTGGTCTTCTACAAGACTGTCTTCTAGTATTTTATTGTATTTTTAATAATATAGAAATTATTTGAGGTAGTTCATTTAGCCATTACAGCATGTATATTGGAGTCACATTTTGAATAGACCAGAATTATTCATAGTTTGAATTCCCTAATTTCTGATTTTAGAGACAAAAAAAAAGATATTTCGTCAAAGAAATTAAGCAGTTAATAAGAATTCGATACTTTTTATTCAGTAATAGATTGCAACAGTTGAAACCCCTAGAAAAGATATAGTAAGAAAATTATTAGAAATGAAAATGCTGTAAGGAAACTGAGACAGCGTATGTCGTTGATAGTCCCTCACCCACCCATAAATAGGTCAATTGCAATAATGAACCTATTAAATTATATACCGCTGAACCCCTATCTACGAAGGCGTAGAAAGGACATAAAAGAAAAATATTTATATTTGCAAGTTTCATCTTGCAATTATAAATATTTCTTTCATGTCCTTTCTACGCCTTCGTACCTATCACTCGTATAAGTGGAAATTGTCCACAACGTTAAGCTATGCGCATGTGCGCACAGCCGGTAGGCGAATAACGAATCTAACAAATCGAATGCGTTTGACGCATGCGCATAAGAGGGGCCGTGTTCACGCTTGAAGAGTGCAAAATGTTCCGGACATTTCTTGTGTGCCTTTTGGCGGTATATAGTTTAATAGGTATATTAGTGCAAAAGAATCTATGCAGTGTACCGCAGTTGTAGGCCCAAATCGAGACATCCGTTCATTGAATTTTGCAGTATTCTACTTTTGTTTATATAATTATAAACTGTGCACAGTTCATGTGAATATTTATTGTACGAATCAGGAAATAAAGGATCCGTTTAGGTGCTACATATAATTCTTTGTGTAAGAGATTTATTTTTATGAGATATCTCCGCCTTTAAAGTTGAGCAAATATTTCTTCCGTAAGAAATACACGAGGATCAAAATTATGTTCTCAGCGTTATGAACTGAGTTTGAATTTGGCGCCTATGTTTGACCGTTACACTTTTCTAGTCCATTGTGACCATCAACCTTGAGCTATCTCCTATGTGTCACTTTTAATACCGGATTGTAAAGGGCACGAACTTTATTACATGGTTCTAGAAAGTATATGCCTAAGATGGCGTCATGGTTACAGATTACAACTATAGTCGTGTTCATAGATAAAGTAATAAAATTTAATAATAATAATTTTATTACTTTTTCTATGGCCGTGTTCCTTTGGGCTGTGATTCGCAATCAAAATCATCAAAGTGATCATGATTAAGAAGAAGTATGTTTTTTATTTCCTATTCGTTATCCCCAATTTCTCATTTTGTGATCACTAGACAATCTTCCCCTTTCCCTTCTGAATCATCCTTTTTGAGTGATCACACGGGCAAATTTAAAAATGACTGTTGACTGAAGACAATAGGTTTTCGAGCGTAGAAATATATCAATGTGGGGTTTTTTGCATCAAAGGAAATATTATTTTCCTACAAAAGCATGTAATGACCCACCATACTTTTGAAAACAAAGAAAATATGTTACATAAAAGATTTGTTTTAAGGAAACCTACTTCATATGTTTTACCAAGGACATTTATTTTTATGTGGCCATTTTTAATGTGCTGACTATAACACTTGACAGTAGATTATTTATAAAATAAAATAAATGTTTTCATTGGTCTGCATACTGCAAATGACATTTGACGCTAGATTGTGTTTATTTTATTCAAGTTGTTTTCTTGATATAATTTTGAAATCGTGATTCGAAAGGATCACGATTAAACTAATCAGGATTCACAAAATCACAATCACTGCCCGAAGGAATTGTTTTTCATTCATAGCCTACTAAAAAATAATTATAAAATATAAATTTATTTAAATTTCAATTGACTTTTTCTCAATATTTTTGTTATGTAACGATATAAAATAATCTCATGGTGGAATTCAGAAAAAAATACGCTATTGAATAGGCATACAAAATAGATATAATCCTATTTGAAAAAATATAACTTTATGTTGTAACATGAGAACCACTGGTTTTAAAAAATATTTTATTCTCGATTGGGATGTTCCCATTGGTCTTCTACAACTTTGTTCTATAATATTTTTTTGTAACTATAATAATAAAGAGAATAATGGCGGTGGTCGATTTTGATGTTACACCCTGTATTGAAACTTACCTTGCAGATATGAATACATGAATACAAGTTGTATTCAAGTTTCAATAAAGGGTGTAACACCAAAATCGACCACCGCCATTTTCTCTTTATTATTATAGTTACAAAAAAATATTATAGAACAAAGTTGTAGAAGACCAATGGGAACATCCTAATAGAGAATAAAATATTTTTTAAAACCAGTGGTTCTCAAGTTACAACATAAAGTTATATTTTTTCAAATAGGATTATACCTATTTTGTATGCCTATTCAATCGTATTTTTTTCTGAATTCCACGATGAGATTATTTTATATCGTTACATAACAAAAATATTGAGAAAAAGTCAATTGAAATTTAAATAAATTTAAATTTTATAATTATTTTTCAGTAGGCTATGAATGAAAAACAATTGAGTTTAAATTAAAATGAAACCACAAAACAATGAAACGAATATTTGTTAAAAACGTTATAAACAGTGTTCTATTAGATTTCTATCCTAAATAGTTCAAATTGTAAATAATTTGGAAGCTGGACAAGACACCATTCATCGGCCTGACCTTGTCTGTCGTGTTTTCCACATTAAATTGCAACATTTAATTAGTTTAATTTTAGACCACTGCTACTTTGGTGCAATAAGGTCATTGTCATATTCAGTGGAATTTCAAAAACGTGGTTTACCTCATGCTCACATTCTTGTAATTTTGCAAGGAGCAGACTAAATAACAACTACAGAACAGGTAGTTCATTAGAGCAGAAATTCCTGATCTTAATGAAGAACCAATAATATTACACGAGTTAGTGAAAAAGCATGTTTTGCATAAAAAATGTGGTGCAGGAAGGCCAGGAGTAACCTGTTTACGGAATAATGTTTGCAGGTGACATTTTCCTGAAGATTTTAGGGAGACGGCACAATTGTCAGGAGACTCAACGTACGGAAAATTTTGTCGCCGTAATAATGGTCGTACATGTGTTTTAGGGTACACAGTTTATGATAATTGTGACGTTGTTCCCTATAGTCCTGCTCTTCTTTTAATTTTCCAGGCACATATTAATGTGGAGATCTGTTCCTAATCCTGTCGTAATTAACGATTTACGAGAACGAATAAATTTAAATGTCGACATCTCAACTGAAGAACATCGTCGCAAATGCGAGATAATTTAAATGCATCCCAACGACGTGCCTTCGACCACATTGTTAATTTAGTTTGGCGTTACTCACATGGAGATCGATCCAGTAAGTAAACTTGTATTTATTGATGGTCCTGCCGGAAATGGTAAATCTTTCTTCTATAATACTTATTACATTTAGTAAAAGGTATAGGTGGTAAAACTATTGCAGTTGCTTTCACAGGTATTGCTGTCATTCTTTTATTAGATGGTATAACCAGCCATACACAGTTCGGGATTCCAATACCTTGTACTTCCAATTCAAGAAGTACTTTGATTGATTACAGGGTTGAACAGTTAGAGTACGCCGATTTAATTGTATGAGATGAAGCGTCTATGACGTGTAAGTTCACCTAAGAATGTGTTGATTTATAATGTGAACCCTGTTTTTTTTTTCGTTGGAAAGCATTTTTGATACTCTTTCGAATACGAGGTCTGTCTATTAAATAACGAGACTGCTTATGAAAAAGAGTTTTATTTTTTTAATTATTTTATAATCGAATGCTCCCCTTTAATGTACTCCCCTCTCCTCGCCACACACCGTTCCATTTGTTTTTTTTTTCATTGGTCAAAGCAATGTTGGAAGTCTTCTTTTGTACGAGCGCGTTTAGGAGCTCCGCCGATTTTCGCTTCACCTCTTCCATCAACTCGAACCGGGTTCCTTTTGAGGCAGACTTGATCTTCGGAAACAGAAAAAAGTAGCAGGGTGCTAAATCAGGCGAGTACGGCGCGTGTTTGAGCACTGCAGTGCCTTTAGCGGCTAAATAACGCTTCACAAACAGCGCGTTATGGGCAGGTGCGTTGTCCTGGTGCAAAATCCACGACTTGTTTTTCCACAACTCCGGCCGTTTATTATGAACTCGTTCTCGCAGTGTTGCCAAAACTTTCAAATAGTAAGTATGGTTTACAGTTTGACCCTCGGGAACTCATTCAGTCATCACGATGCCGTTGATATCGAAAAAAACGATTAGCATGGCTTTAAATCTTCGGTGCTCTCTCGGCCTTTAGAAAACCGTTTATACCATTGGAAAACACGCGCACGAGATAGAGAATTCTCACCATATAGGCCTCTTTCAACAACTTATAGCACTCAGTGGGAGTTTTTTTAAATTTAACGAGAAATTTCACATTGATCCGTTGCTCGTGCTTTTCGTCACACATTTTTATCGGCACGAGAAAAAACACGTTCGTTTCTAACCTCTATGGAAAAAATACTACTACAGCGACAAAAACGTGTTTTCGTACCGGAGTAGTAGACACTTCCAGCTATCCAACGCCGCATTCGTTTCCCCCCCCTTCCCCTCTGGGACGCCTTCTGCGCGCGCAGTCTCGTTATTTAATAGCCAGACCTCGTAATGCCAAACTCAATAATATGTGAATAAATTTTGTTAGAGTAACCTTGTTTATCTTGACAACTGTCAATGTGACACGTAAGTCATACATAACTTGCAACGCACCCTTATTAGTATAATTGAAAAAAAATAATTAATAATATGAAATTGTGAAACATGTGAGCTAGAAGTGATAGGAAAATTTTTTTTTTCGAATTTTCCAAAAAAAAATGTTTGTTGTACACCATTTTCGATGCTCTTTCCAACGATACCAAACTCAATGACATTCGGTTTCAAATAATGAAAGTTACAGCGATGACCTTGATAAATAAAGCTTCAAGGTCAAATTTTTCCAAATAAACATGAACATCGGCACTCTCTATATAAAGCATTTGAAGCATTTTTCTCCAAAATCCCTAATAAAGCCTGTAGGACCCCATATATGTGAACCTCATGCTTTGTTTTAATAATATAGTATGGAGTCTGACTCCCCTGGTCCGTGCCAGTTCTGAGTTGATCGTTAAATGACGGCCGAAAAGGACACTCCAAACGGCTGATATGCCGAAGCATACCATCGTACTCGCGAGGCCTTGCAGCAAGGAAGTTCCATGGGAGGTCAAGGCACGGGACCGAACTCGGATCAGTACTTATACTACCAAAGGTATGTGTTTTACAACACACACCAATAATATACAACAAATCACCTCGCCCATGCCCGGCACGTTAACCGAAACCCACTTCGCAACCAAGCCCGACACGTCCCGATCCTCAGAGACAATCCTTATCCCGAAGTTACGGATCCAATTTGCCGACTTCCCTTACCTACACTATTCTATCGACTAGAGGCTCTTCACCTTGGAGACCTGCTGCGGATATGGGTATGAGCCGGCGCGACACCTCCACGTGACCCTCTCCTGGATTTTCAAGGTCCGAGAGGACGATCCGGACACAGCCGCAACTGCTGTGCTCTTCGCGTTCCAAATCCTATCTCCCTGCTAGAGGATTCCAGGGAACTCGAACGCTTATACAGAAAAGAAAACTCTCCCCGGATCTCCCGACGACGTCTTCAGGTCACTTTGGGTTACCTCGGCGAACACTCTTACGAGGGTCCGGCATTTTAAACGGTTCCGCTGCCGAGTTCTGGAATAGGAACCAGATTCCCTTTCGCCCGATGGGTGTATACAAAAAAATATATTTTTTAATACACATTATAATACATAATATAATACCAACAACATTTTATACAAAAATATATTCTTACATATACATATATATATATATATATATATATATATATATATATATATATATATATATATATATATATATATATATATATATATATATATATATACAGGGTGAGTCACCGAAATCGCCGTCTTCGATATCTCCCTTGTCGTTAGAAATACAGCATAAGTTTATTAACAGAATTTATTCGTCTACTCAAGGAGCATAACGTAAAATTATTTTCACATATACAGGGTGTTGCATTACGGCTCGGCGAGAATAGTTTCTCTTTTTTTAAATGGAACACCCTATATATTTTTATATATTTTGAATTGTATTTTATTCACCTATACGAACATATGAATTTTGTTTTAGTTTTCCACGGCGTTGCCAAGTTATTCCGTTTTTTCTCTAAAAAAGACCAAATACACGCATTGCTTTATAAAGGCTTACTGAAGTTATTTTAATAGTAAGAATTAAGAATTTTCTTTTCAGTATAACTGTAATTATACTCTATGTTCTGACATATTTTTTTTTAAATGTAATTATACAGGCTGTTCAATAAAGCGAATCAAAAGTGCTCAATTTCAAATGACTATAACTCGTCATTTCCAAATGGAACACCCTATATTTTATTATTCAGTTGTGTGTATTTTTATATTATCTTCAAATGTTATTAGGGGTATTCTATGCCTAAAACCAATAATTTCGGAGATTTTCACCATTTTTCTCTAAATTTATATATTTAACTAAAAATTAAATCTAGTATACCATGGATATTGTTTTTTGAATAAGAAACAATTGCAGTAATGATAGTATTTTCATTAGCCAGGTTATTATTAATAACAGAGGGATTAAGTAAATTAGTTTATTAATATGAGTCTCTCGCAAGAAGAACTTACGAATATGGTGTATGCTGGTCAGGCCAGGCGTCACCTCACGGACACTCAATGCTGGCGTGGAGAGTGCGCAAGAAGAACTTACGAATATGGTATACGCACTTGAAGCAGCGGAAACAAACCCTCTTTTGGCATCAAGAATGTATGCACAACGGTTTCCGGGAAGACGACATCCAAATCCGTGTTCTTTTGAAAAACTAAGGGAAAGGCTTGAAAGAACTGGTCATGTTCAGTACGACAAAAGAGGGTTTCTTTCCGCTTCTCCAAGTGCGTACACCATATTCGTAAGTTCTTCTTGCGAGAGACTCATATTAATAAACTAATTTACTTAATCCCTCTGTTATTAATAATAACCTGGCTAATGAAAATACTATCATTACTGCAATTGTTTCTTATTCAAAAAACAATATCCATGGTATACTAGATTTAATTTTTAGTTAAATATATAAATTTAGAGAAAAATGGTGAAAATCTCCGAAATTATTGGTTTTAGGCATAGAATACCCCTAATAACATTTGAAGATAATATAAAAATACACACAACTGAATAATAAAATATAGGGTGTTCCATTTGGAAATGACGAGTTATAGTCATTTGAAATTGAGCACTTTTGATTCGCTTTATTGAACAGCCTGTATAATTACATTTAAAAAAAAATATGTCAGAACATAGAGTATAATTACAGTTATACTGAAAAGAAAATTCTTAATTCTTACTATTAAAATAACTTCAGTAAGCCTTTATAAAGCAATGCGTGTATTTGGTCTTTTTTAGAGAAAAAACGGAATAACTTGGCAACGCCGTGGAAAACTAAAACAAAATTCATATGTTCGTATAGGTGAATAAAATACAATTCAAAATATATAAAAATATATAGGGTGTTCCATTTAAAAAAAGAGAAACTATTCTCGCCGAGCCGTAATGCAACACCCTGTATATGTGAAAATAATTTTACGTTATGCTCCTTGAGTAGACGAATAAATTCTGTTAATAAACTTATGCTGTATTTCTAACGACAAGGGAGATATCGAAGACGGCGATTTCGGTGACTCACCCTGTATATATATATATATATATATATATATATATATATATATATATATATATATATATATATATATATATATATATATATATATATATATATATATATATATATATATATATATATATATTACACAAACTACACATAACCACAACACAACACATATAATAAATTATATACCAACAAAATTATATATGGTATTGTTATGTGTTCACGAATATTGAAAAATCCAAAAATACCAACAAATATTAATACAAATTTATGGATTAACAATAAATAACAAGCATCAACAAACTAACCAAAAATAATTAAATGTACGTGTGCGAGTTTCTCTCATTTTGTATAAAACAATTAATTGCCAAATTTATATATTTTTTGTATACATACACAAAAAATAAAACACACCACATCAACATTGGTTTTCACCTAGGGCTTAGGATCGACTGACTCGTGTGCAACGGCTGTTCACACGAAACTCTTCTCCATATCAGTCCTCCAGGGCCTCGCTGGAGTATTTGCTACTACTACCATTTAATAAGTAATACCAATAATGGCAACCTAAGGATAAAAAGTGTTGCGCCAAAAAAGATGCTTAACGATATAGAGCCATCTATCCATAGATATATGAATTAAAGTCGGTATTTCAGAATACTGTATTTCGGTTTTAAAATAAGGTGTAAGAACATGGAAATTAAGTTTGATATTTGTTTGTAAGGGTATGTACTTTCTATTGAATTAGATATTTACTATGGGTAATAAAGTTTTACATTGTCGGTGGTCGGAGAATACATCGCTTGCAATTTATGTAGTTTTTTCTCCAAATTATAAAAATATTATGAACTAACTAAATTTATTAATTGAAAATTTAAATAAAGTGTAAGATTATTATAATCTGTAATTGCGATTTTCATTTGTTTAATTGTGTTTTGCAATATTTATATTTAAATCCGTTGTATGGCTTGACTTGATTTTGTATTATGATTCATTATATTATCAAGAACAAATCTATTATTTTGAAAAGAAAATGTAATTTATAAAATAGTTACAGATTACTTATACGAGCCCAACCCAAATCTATTCGTACCCTCTGAAAAAAATATATTAACAGCAAGAAGAAATATTTTTTTAGATTACAATAGTTAAGACCATATTTCATCATTACCGATATCTGTGTACAAAGCAGATTAGCACACCCAGCAATGGGTAACATGCCGTGATGATATATTTATTAATTTATTTAAGACCATATTTGGGCAATTTTTTGTTTTATGTATTAATAAAGTGTACCGGATTTAAATATAATGTTTACCTAAATTTATCATTTTAACAATAATCTACGGGCAAATATATGGCAACAGATACGTGCTAATTTTTTAAATTATGGTTAGAACAGTAAATAATACAATATTTATGTTAGTATTATTTATAAAACTGAAGGTAAAGGAAACTGACAATATATTCAATTAATTACTATATTAAATATTATTTTTTTAGTAAAATTATTTGCAAAGTGATATTTATTTATTAAAGTGCTACATGGTACTACCTACAATTATATTAATGCTATGATTATTACTCCAATTCAACAAATTTTAATATGGTGTATAGAGTATAGAGTGTATAGAACTTGAATACATTGCTTATAATAAAATTTCTTGGGTTTAATAATAATTTATTTGCAAAAAAACCATTATCTGCATGTGACAAATGTTTTCATTGTTAATAATTCGCAAATATATTTTTTTAAAATAATAAGATTTAAAATGACAATTAATTCAATATGTTGTCAGTTACTTTTACCCTCAGTTTTATAGATAATACTAACATAAATATTGTATTATTTACTGTTGGAACGAAAAAATTTGGGACATGTCTTTTGTCATATATTTGCCCGTAGATTGTTGTTTAAATGAGAAATTTAGTTAATAACATTGTATTTAAATCCAGTACACTTTATTAATACATAAAATAAAAAATGCCCAAATATAGTCTTAACTATTGTAACCTAAAAATTTATTTTTCATTGCTGTTAATATATTTATTTCAGAGGGTACGAATACATTTGGGGTTGGGCTCGTAACTATTTAGGAAAATTGTTAGCAAATATTCTGAAAACTGATACATAATATTTTTCTCTTAAGAACATATGCAAAATGCAGAAACATCTTCCCCACCCGATACCATATATAGAAACCTTTGATTAAATTCGGCTTATTTTAATCTTAAAGTTTACTTCATTCTTATAAAATCATGGAATAAGTGAAATTTTAATATTCAAGAAAATTTCATCTTCATTTCTCGTACATGCTTTATTATTCATAATTTTATGTTCATTCAATATTCAGCTCAATTGCCGACAGACTAGACATCATAAACGAATGAGTGAAGAAAATATATAATAAATACATATAATGACCTGTATCTGAGAGATTCATTAGAATGAATACAATGACGAGAAAAGGTTCGTACGTCGGTATAGATAACTAAAAGAAAGGATTAGGAAATGCCGGCCACTATACAATCCATAAATTTGAATGAATAAGATCTAGTTGACCATTCATAGATTTAATACACCCCTTCATGTCTCTCTTAATTTCATACGATTCTTGGAACGTAGGTGTCGGGTTTTCCTTTCATTATGAACTATGGATGGGTTGTTTGAAATTAGGATTAATATTTTTGCCCTTTACGTAATGGTAGTGGTTCTCTTTGTACTTTTCATAAATTTATCATTTCTGTTTGAATTTCATACAGTCTACTTCGTGTAATTTGGTGTTTTGAAAGTGTTACAATTATCTTGTAATAGTGATTCATTTCAAATTATTTTATTTAAAATGAATACAGCGGCGAATTGTTGTGTTTATATTAATTGTGTTAGCAACTATGTCAAAATCTTTTAAATTTCAAAATAATTCAAAATCTGTAAATATTTTGATAAATAATAGAAAAAAATTGAAAGTGATGACAATAGTATATATTTCAATTTCCAGTATTTCCACATCCCTTATTTTTGTTAGGCAAATGCTACCTGCTACAACACAAGGACACAAGTAGCGGCACTAAAAATTATCAAAACTTTTTTCTGACCACTCTGGGCTCCCATATCTCAATATAATTTTTTACTTGCACGCTAGAGGCAGCACTAAACGAATACTAACTCTTCAAATGAACGCGAACGATTTTGCCCATTAGGTTGCCATTATTGATATTACTTATTAAATGCTACTACCAAGATCTGCACCAACGGCGGTTCCAGACAGGCTCACGCCCAATCCTTCTGCGCTCACCGTTGCGACCATCCTACTCATCGGGACTTAATAACGCTTGGACATGCGTACATGAAACAAACGTTGCTACTGTCCCGACGGTTAAGGTGAAATGATATCCCTGCCCGCGAAATTCAAAATTAGTGAATAGGTTTTTCATGTTTTATTTAAAATTGTATAATGTAATATGATCTATTCCTATATAATAATAAAAAGGAAACAATTTGTCATGAAAATAAAATAGTTTCAATAATCTTTGTATCTATTTATTCACCCAAAACAATAATTTAAATATTATTTTTAAAATATCTTCAGTTCTAAATGTTGAATTTTAATTAAATATGCATGAAAAATTTATAACAGAATAGGGAATAAAATATGTGAAAATAAAAAAAAATGAACTTCGAGAACAATTTTAAAAATACAAAAAACCTACTTTTTTCATACATTTTAATGTGTTTCTTCTATACTAAACGTTAAATTTTTATTAAACTTTAATATGTTTTGAAGAATTATGTTATACAAATCATATAAAAAAAATCGAAAATTAAACTTCGAGAACATACATAAAAAAATAAAATGTTTAATTTTTTTTTCTCAAATGTCTGAAGTTCTAATGTTAAATTTTGTTTAGTGTTAGGTACTATACATATTTCTATATGTCTCAGGTAAGTATTTTAAATATTTATCTTTTAATATAGAATATATTCGTAATTTAAACAAATTCGGTAAGTATTTTCATGAAATATAAGGAAGTGGCGCTATGAGTAGACCTAGCGGTGAATAGATAAACTATAATGAAATCGGTGGCTCCATATTTCCTCCCGACTTTATACATTGTCTTACATATTTTTCGCAGCATTTATTTTATATTACGTTTCGTAGTGTAAAGTTGTATTTTGTTGTCTATTGTATTCACGTGTTTTGTAATAATGGCAAGCGAGCAGCCAAAGTTATTTTGTCGCAAAAAGATCAGCAAACGATGTTCTAATTTCTTAAAATCGGGGTAAATAAAAACATTTACATGCGGATGATATAGTTGTTTTTATTGAAAATGAGGAGCAACTGAGAGAATGATAAAGAGAATACATGTAGTTGGAAGAAATATGAATATGGTGTTGAATGTTGATAAATGCAAGATATTAGTATTTGAAAAAAGTGAATTGTCGACAGAATGAATTTGGTGGATGCAGTGAAGCTGTAGCAGGAGAATGACTGTATATTTGGGTAGTATGATTGAACAAAATTATCATGAAATTGATTAGAGAGGTTGCTAGAAACGCAAAGTATCTAAATATGCTAGGTTCAGTGTATAATGGAGTGGTTGTGCCTATTTTGATGTACGGTAAAGAATGTTGGGCTTGGAAAGGTAAACCTAAAAGAAAACTGACTGCGGAAGAAATGAGAAATTTCTCATCATCTCGGTGGGTTCGGTCCTACCCTGATTTTTATGTATGAAACACTGGAAATTTCACAGAAAACTACCCGTCCTATTTACACTGTACAAGCACTGCTAGTGACCCTACCACGTGACATACACTACCTGTCGCTCTCTAATGGTTAAAACACAATCTCTCTCTCTCTAGGGCGCATCTACAGAACAGTTATGAGATCAATGGTCGCATTCATAAGACGTAACAGTTGTGGAACAGTTACCGATATATCTTACAAATTCAGCGCTACTTTTATGCTACCGTCGGAAGAGTCGGCCATGTTTTGTAGCGCTTTTAAAATACGCTACTTTTTGGAAGCGTATGTTACTTGGCTACTAAGGTGGGTTATGTGTGTTTTGACATGTGACAAGTATCCATATTTATTATCTAAAAACTAATGAAAGCAAATTTCCAATTATCCTAACTAATAAAAATATAAAACAGACAATAATTGTAATCTAACCTCGCCTTTTTTGAACTGTCAGTTGGACTGAATGTAGCATGTACATTTATAAGATCCCAACAGTTGACGAAGTAGCGTAGCGGTAACTGTGTGATCTTATGAATGCGACCATTGGTTCCGAGTACAGCATTATATTCTATCTCTTACAGTCTCCATAGCTTCGTCTCCCTCTCTCTCACACTCTCGTGCAGGGCGAATGTGTGAATGTATGCTTCACGATTTCAATTACTTAATTATGCGCTTTTGGGGGTATATTTTCTCTTGTAGCTTTTTGTTTGTAACTAAATAAATAATAGTATACTCTACAACTACAACAAGTATTGGAATAAGCCATTCCAAACATGTTGCAGAGTACTTTTTTCCAACAAAATTTAGAAATAATACGAAAAATGTAGCTTACTTAAGACTTAAGAGAATAATATTTTTTTTAGGAAACAAACAATATTAATTTAAACATGTCATAAATTGCTTATTACATAATTCATTTCTTTGTTTTGATATATTTGGTAATAACTAGCTCTCCGTTATTCCATATTTGTCTTTATTACCTACCACTTGATATTTTTGTCGACAAAATATTATATAGTTAATTTTCTGAGTAATATATTATTATTTAGCTAAACTTATTGCTCTGACGATCTCAAAAAAAAACCTGTAAAAGTTAACAGAAAATTCCGAAACTGTTCAAAACGTCAAACGCGAATTCAGAAATAAATAAAACAAGCAGACGTTACTATAGCAACCGAACCATAATATTTGATATACACAAAAGTAGTCCCAATATAGCAGCTCATTTCAAGGTTGCATGCGCAGTAACAAAATGAAAGGGAAATTATATTGTACTGTCTCTCCACGCCAGCAATGAGTGCCCGTGAGGTGACGCCTGGTAAGCGCCCGCACGGTACAAATATTCCATCATTACCGACATCTGTGTATGAAGCAGATTGGCACACCCAATGGGTAATATGCCGTGATGAAATATTTATTTATTTTATTTATTTTTTTTCTGTCTCAAGCATAATGCGTAGTATGTACCAATATCTTCCGTAAGCACGAATTCGAACGAAGAGGAGCGAAGCTTGCCAAGCGGTCATTGAAGTAGTTGCACGACTGTACAAATGATTATGTAGCTAAAATTATAGTATTATTTCTCTCTTTTCATCAGGCTATCGCATGTTATCTGTAAGCAACCTAGATGAGTTCCTATTTCGGAGACCTGTACCTACCGCGCTAATATACCGCTGAACAATGATTTGTCGGAAGCCGTGCGTAATTATTCCAAACGGAGTTATGCCACTCTGTTTGTTCGAATGATATTAATTCCAACATAATTTGTAGTGGTGGAATGTGTAGTTCCTAAAATAATGTTTGAGAAAATATTTTATATGCCATGTTTTTAATAGTATATTATAACTGAGGTGGGATGTTTCATTATAGCTTATAGCCGAGGGCTTATGTGTATTACCGAGAGGCGAATCCTTGAGGTGAGATACAGCGCGAGGCTGTGATGAAACTCCCATCGAGGTATGTATACTATTTTATTCACAATCATCCTCTATTTAAATCAATAATTTTCAGAATAAATGATTAAGTTAATATTTTTTGACAGCTATATTAAAATTTGTTTGGCCTACCTTATTATAAGGATCTATGACAATAGTCCTAGACAACCCCTACATAAACATTTTCAACCCGTGGGGTGGAAGTGAAATCTGCTTTTTCGCACCCAAAAGATTATCATTACAGTTAGGAATGGCGTATTCCCAACCTCTAAAAGGTTAGGAATCGATATGTTATTATAATAATTGTGAATAAACTTAATATTTATTATTATTAAAAAGTAGAGATAAAACATATTTTTCATTTTGGTATTACTACTATGTATAAGGTAGGCGTTGCCTTTTTGCCTACCCTAGCGAGTCGCCACTGCTATGGATAACATTATTTAAATAATTTGTTGGTCATTGAATTGACGAAATACAAGACACAATAAAATCCGGCAAATAGCGACAGGTTAGCATTGGAAGAAAATATGGCAGGTGAAGTCACAAAATGGTCTAAATTGTCAATATTAAGAAACAATGAACGATGGTTGTCTGGACAAGAATAATTTTTAAAATTACCAAAAGAAAACTAGTCATGTGGATACACGAGAAAATATGTGAACTAAAAAAGGAATTAAAAGAAGTTACAAATTCCGAAGTGGTGTCAAGTGCCCTTGGAAATTTAAGAATCTATTTAAATGCAACGATTTTTGAATATTTATATATGTTCGATTCCTACGCAACTGTTCACGCGCTTGTTATTGTCGATATATTCCCTCTACTCTGTTTATCATTCGGCTTCTGTCTTAAAGCAGTCACAGCGATGTGGCGTCTCAAGCAAATTTCATCAACTTAATATTTTTTTTCGGGTATTATTAATTTCAGAGAAGAATGCAAAAATAGAGAACTTTTTCTTTAAAATGAAATTAACCCCCATTTACATAAATGTGTTATTATATTAATATAAAGAAGGATTTAGTTATTTTGAAAATATTTGGATAAATTTATTCTTATCCTACAATACACTAAAACTGAAAAATTAAGGAGAGAGTCTTCAACTTCAGAATATTCCAAACCAGACTATGCATGCACAGAATCATTCATATTCCGAATATTCAAAAACAGAATTGCGCATCACCAGAAATCGTTTCGCCCGAATCATTCAATGACCGAATACGTGGGCGTGGTTTGGAAAACGCTAGGTTGCGAATCGCTGGATTATACGATGATTTCATTTAAATGCAACCTTATGAAAATTATTGTACATAGTTATACGTAAAATGACAAGAAATATGTGCAAGAAGAATGAATGAAATTATGCCGATGAGATTTGAGATAGTGTAATTTTGAGTGTTCATTACGATAACTTCAATGTCCAGAGATTCACAACACTGAATATACGTACGTTTCTGTGATTGACAGCAGCTGAAAAATTTGTCAACATAACCTATAAAAATAAATATTCCTTTAATTTTCACAAATTTTCTGTTTTGGCACTAAAGTTCCTTTTTATCATCATATGGTTTATTTCCTCAGCCCTACGGCCTTGGCAACTAAATTCCACATTCATGATAAAAAGTAGAACTTCAGTACCTACCTTAATTGATACATAAATAACTATTATTCTGAAAGTACGAACACATTCTCAATGAAAAGCTTGTAAATATCTATGACATGATGAATAATTAGCAGAACCATTCGGATACTTATGTACAAGAAGGTATAATAGGGCTGTTACAATAATTTTTATATGCCTTCTAAATATGAAAACTGAAAATATTTCGAAATATTTATTAGATATTTTCCAATATTTTTTTGAAATTTGGATATTTTTAAAAAGTCACGTGTTCTGTTTTCTTTGCGATCCTCAAAATAAGCAATTACTGCTTCGATGGCTTCTTTGTTGGATCGAAATCTCTTTCCAGTGAAGAACGTTTTGAGTTTCGGGAAAAGATAGAAGACCGGGGGAGCTAAATCGGACGAGTACGGTAGATGGGGGACGATTTCAGTTGGGTCAATTTTTATTGAGCAATACGACTTGAATGAGCTGGCGCATTGTCGTGGTGAAACAAACTCTTTTTCTTTGCCATTCCCAGGCGTTTTTCTTGAATTGCTGGGTCTGCCAATCAGCTTTGTACACAGATTTCGGTATCGATGATGACATATTTGTACCGTGCGGACGTTTACCAGGTGTCACCTCACGAACGCTTATTGCTGGCGTGGAGAATGCACCACAGGGGTAATTTTTGTGCCATTTAAAATTCGATATATTTGGCGTCGGTCTGGATCGAACCCGGTATTTAAATTTAATTTAATTTTAAGTATTTACATGAATAAAAATTGAATTAAACGGGAGGTATTGTGTTGGCCACATCATATTTATATTTAATTATTTACGAAAATAAGAATTTATTAAAAAAATATATTACTAAAAATGTGTAACAGGTTTATTATCTATTTGGCTTATATTACATCATACATAATGGTATATAGATTGTAACATATTTATAAAAAAATGCAACTAAATATATTCAATTTTTTGTTTTAGCATATTTATGAGCAATTATTACAATCCTAAACTAAAGCGTCATGGGTGATAACGCTGGATGAGTGGATATGGATGACGCTGTATTGCTGAACCCCGTCGCATATTTTATTAAATATTACATTAAAAACAAGACATTCATTGCAAACCAAATATTATACGAAGATAATACATTTAATATCATACGAAAATTATTTATATTGTGATGTACCTACCTACCTATTATTAATTTTTTTAATAATTGTGAAAATGTAACATTTATTCTTACAGTCTATAAATATGTTCATAATAAAAGTTTCCTACGCTAAATACAAAATATTATGTAATTACGGAATAATATGTAATATATGTTACGTACGATTTTTAAAATTTTGTTACTTATTATTCATTCCCTTCATCACTCTTCCCTCTTGCAATACATTATTAATATTTCATACAAATAAAATATCTTTACGTTCGTTAATACTTTTAAAATTATTATTATACGTTCATTAAAATGTTCAATTTTCATTAGGCAACCTACGAGAGTTAATGCCAAACGACATATTTTACTTTTAGGTTTAGAACTTGGAACAAGTATGACTATTACCGACTAGATAGAGACTGTTAAATGTACAAATATTTCTACTTTATCGATTCAGCCATAATTATTCATTTCAGTGCACACTAGCGCTCGCTTCGGCGTAGAAACAAAATAAAAGGGAGTATCATTTCACCTTAAGTATAAGTACGATGCTTCAGCGCCATCCATTTTCAGGGCTAGTAACTTCGGCAGGTGAGTTGTTGTTACACACTCCTTAGGGGATTCCGACTTCCATGGCCACCGTCCTGCTGTCTTAAGTTACCAACGCCTTTCATGGTATCATCTCATAAGCATCGATTTAGGCACTTTAACTTAACGTTTGGTTCATCTCACAGCGCCAGTTCTGCTTACGAAAAATGGCCCACTTGATACTCATTGATTCAATCTCATAGCTTCACATAAGCAAGCCAGAGATCTCACCCATTTAAAGTTTGAGAATAGGTTGAGGTCGTTTCGACCCCAATGCCTCTAATCATTCGCTTTACCGTATGAAACTCATACATATAATACATCCGAGCATCAGCTATCCTGAGGGAAACTTCGGATGGAACCAGCTACTAGATGGTTCGATTAGTCTTTCGCCCCTATACCCAGTTCATACGATCGATTTGCACGTCAGAATCGCTACGGACCTCCATCAGGGTTTCCTCTGTCTTCATCCTGACCAGGCATAGTTCACCATCTTTCGGGTCCCAGCGTGTAAGTTATATAGCATGAAAAAAGGGATGGTCTATAATAATAATGCCATCTATACAGAATTGTAATCAATAGATAAGTAAGCATAATTATAGTATATAAGCCACATGTAATAATAATACTTATTCTTAATGTCTTAGTCTGAATGTATCAGTCTTAATGATAGTCTCCTGTTAAAACGTTGTTATAACTTTCTGTTTTTGGAAATAAATATTTTTTAAAAATAGAAAAGTCGGATGTTAAAATATAATTTTACGCTCTTGGTGCGCCGCAACTCGCAATGGGTATGCGACGCCCCGGGAATGCGAGGTAACATATATAATCGTTACCCATCTTCCCTTAATTCAATGAATTACGAAAATTCATAAATATTTACTTTCATTACGCCTTTAGGTTTAATAAAATCCCAGTGACTTGCGCACATGCTAGACTCCTTGGTCCGTGTTTCAAGACTGGTCCTATAATTACCCAAAACATAAACGTCGTTGACGAATGATAAGGAACGGTTCGAGAACACCATGACTAACAATACTATATGTGAAGAACCGGTACATGTCCGATTTCCACAATTGCATACAAATATTTGTCATAGGTCTGAACGCTCGCTTAATAAACAGCGACCCATCATCAATACAACATACCATCGGGTAGATGCCGGGACATTATAAGTCCGGGTCGCTAATGCCGAAACATAACAACATAACGCCACGGTCTCCATTACAAGCCGTAGACAACATACATACATACCCCAATGGGCCACGACGCCATACAAGGGGAGAAGTGCACGCCTCCGGCTACAAACAATATACATTAAGTAGAGGAGCACTATATAATAAATCAAACAATGTGTAAACACCATAAGATAATATAATGTCTCATATACAACACTACTAAATGGTCATTTGTGAGCCCCTAAGCCTAGCTTACAAATATGCAGAAAACTAAAAAAGTTTATAAATAAAAAATCTGATGTGGCCAGCACATTACCTTCCGTCAATCCTGTGACTTTGCTGACCTTGGCACACACGTACACACATAAGCACGCGCACGCTCCTCGTAAAAATCGGGTTTCAGAGACTTTAAAATGTGCTTATTCACTGGAATCTCGATATACGAAAAGAATTTTCTCAAAAGAATGTAAACTTATGTTTCAGACTGTCAAGTTGCGAAGAATTCGTCCGACCCCGAACAAGAAAATGCACCTGCATTATAAAAACAATCAGATCAGGATTTCACCAAAAGATTTTACTGTAAAAATCAGTGTCAAATGATGATGTAGCAAAATGTACTCGTATTATAAAGCGGAAAGAAATTTCCGAAACTTTTTCAAATTCTATGACTGAAACAAATTACTCCAGTGAAAATATGAACAATTTGAAAAAGAGGAAAAAGAAAAACAAAACCAATCAATATATTTCAAACAGTTTAAATAATTTACAAGAAAAGCGTATAGAAATTAAAAAGAAAAATAAAAAAAGAACCCTCTGATGATTCAACAACAGTACCTATATAAAAAAACAAAAGTAGATAAGAAGAAAGATTTTCAATCAATAATAAATATATATGATACCACACGGAAAAAAGGAGCATAAAAAGAAAAAATAGAAGATACTTCAGAAACAAATCAAGCTACTATAAAGAAGGGAAAGAAGAATAAAGCAGTAAATTTAGATAATCTGGAATTTACTGGAGACAGTTTATTAAATGAATATTTACAAGCCTATTCTGTAAAATCGAATCGTTATTATAACGAAATCGTTATTATGAAAATCGTTATTTCTACTTAACGATAATTGTTATCTTCGTATCCGTATTATGTAACACATTTTGAAAAATAATAACCTTGGGATCAAGTTAAAAACTTTATTTCCTAAAATCAAATTATAATTTTAAATGAAATATATAAAATAATTCAATATAACTCACAAAACTTCTAGGTTAGATTAGTTCTGGTGGGAGTCTGCTGTCAACCTGTCAGCTGTCGGACATTTTTTTTCTTGCTGTAGGTTATGCTACAGCAACTACTACCATCTGTAGACAAATTGGGAAGCTTGCGCTAGGCGCTACGAATAAAAACTTATTAAATTATTTTAATATTACCTTGTAGAAAACTGTAATATGAATGGTTTTTGAGATCACTATTCAACATAATAGCAATTTAATTTTGACATAAATAAAAATACTGAATTATTGACAAAACGTTTATGTAACGAATGATTTTTCCAATCGTTAAGAAATAACGATATCGTTATCTTTTTTTTGTTATGTAGAATTAAATTATTGTTTACAGAATACCACTTTAACGATTATCGTTATAATAACGATTTAACAATGCGTAATATCATAACGATCATTTACAGAATAAGCCTATTAAACAATTTTCGTTATTACCATAACGATATAACGTTTTAACGATTCGTTATGTCATAACGATGCTTACTGAATAGCCCTATAAATATACTTCTATCTCAAGTTGTCTCTGTCTGGCCAGCCGAAATCGAAACAAACCAAATGAAATTTTGTCGACTTATATTTCATCGTTGGCGCTTACATCCAACATTGAGGTGCTGTGTAACACATTCTAAACTTAAAAATAAGCAATTTCCCGTAGGGGAAAGGGGGCAGTTGTGGATAGAAATTACATTTTATTTTTTTATGTTAACAATAACTTAAGTTTACATATACAGTAACTTTTATAAATATCTACGTCAGTGAAACGCAAGGAGTAAATAAGAACAACTTGTTACAAACAAAAGAAAATGTATTTATTGTGTAGCAATATATTATGTCCGCATCTACCCCAAGGCGGGGCACATATGGACATACTTAACAATTGTAGGAGCAGAAATGGACACTAGTTCAAATGAACACTATATTAAGTTAAAGTGAAAATATCTGAACAAAAAAAAGTTTGTTACAACGGAAATATAAAGATTAACTCATTACATAAGTTTCAATATTTACAGAAAATATAAAAAAATCTAATGTGGCCAGTACAATACCTTACGTCAATCCTGTGTATTATGTATAAATTCCAATCATAAATTTACTTGCAAAAGATTCTCAATTTCTAGTAAAATTATGCGAATTGTACATGACACTGACATCTTCTTCTTCTCTAGCTTTTCCAATTCGTTAGGAGTCGCTATTTTTTATTTTCTTGTTCCACTCATTTCTGTTTTGCGTGTCGTCATTCAGTTCCTTTTCTCTCAAGTCTTCTGCAATACAGTCCTTCCATCTTATCTTTGGTTTTCCTCTGTTTCTTCAACCTTCTATTACTAAGCTATTCATTCTTCTTACAATATATTCTTCATCTCTCCTTATGACATGATCAAACCAATATAATCGTCCCTCTTGTATCTTTCTAGAAACTTGTAACACTAGAGTTATTTCCTTACCGTATCTTTCTGTGTCTTCCCCAACATCTACTTCAACATCCTCATCTCTTCCAAATTCATTTACTTTTCATTGATACTGACATCTGTCAATTTGAGTTATCTGAATATATTAGCAGCATGGTTAGCATAGCTGGCTGATTTATGAAATTTAATATCTTTAAGTTATAATAACGATAAATGTCAATAAATGATATTTAACTGTCAAAATCTTCAAATGAGGCTAGTTCCGGTTGACCAATTATAACCAAAATTTAATCACTTGTTCTTCTGGATGTAAACTTGAGGAATACGAAAAAATTATAATTTTTGGAATCGTGGTATTGAAGTTGGTGCGGTGAAATAGGTGTTAGCTACTCTAGTTAACATTTGTTTTAGTGGACTGTATTTTTGCGGGAGATGTTCTGCCAAACCATATGCCTTATAGGAAAGAATGTAAAGGAACATACCTTAGGAAGTCGACTGTTGCCTTGGTGATTGTTGTTGTCCAGCTCCGGTAGATGTTCCAGCTTACTTCCTTGGCCTGATTTGGACTGAAACATGGCACATGCACTATATTGTTTAATATATAAAACCCCTTTTGCACTCGTACAAACCATGCGATAAATGTCTATTAAAAGCGTGAATTATAAGCAGGAGATGCGGAATTATATTGTTGCGATGCGGAATTATATTGTTGCGATGCGGAATAATAAATATATGCAATGCGAACTCAACTTTTTTACACTAAAATTAATACTAACGAGCTCTTGCGAGAAACTTGTTCATAGTCGCAAAAGATTCAGATACGCGGTAAATTTTTACTTCTTGGTGTCGTAGCGACATCTTGCATGCTGTCTGACAACCAAGGTATGTTTTGGGATAGGGGAAAAAAGGACACACATGCTTTTGGCGTGAACAGCAGTTATGCGATCCGAAACTTTCGTCACACACATATACATACATACAAATATCATCGTAAAAATGATAAAATCGTATTATAGAGACCTTAAAACATGCTTATTCAATAAAAACTCATCATTGATTTTTTTGACCAAATACAATACCTTCCTTACCTAAAGGTGACGGAAGGTAAAAAATATTTCCAAATTTTATTTCTTGCTATACTTTTTACACATTTATTCCAATTACATTAAATTATTCAATTTAAAAATACAACGTAAAAATTAATAAAATATTTCTTCATTGTAAATGCCAATATTGTTTAATCATAACAGCCGCCTTTGCTGCAATCATATACGTAGGAGCATTAGTATGTGCACTTGTTGGCAATGGTATTATACTAGTATCAACAACTCTCAAATTTTCAACACCTTTCACCCTCAATTCGTGATCAACCACTACTTCAGGATCACTTTCTGGTCCCATCTTGCACGTCCCAGCTTGGTGGTACAACGTAGATGTCATTTGCCGAAGGTAACACCGCAAATAGTCATCAGATAAGAACTCTTGAGGACACGCTCGTAGAGGATTTGGAAGCAAAGTCACATTGAAACGTTTCATTGCTTCAGTGTCGCTAAGAGAAAACAAGTATTTCAATCCTTTAATCATTGGTTCTAGATCTTCAGGATTAGAGAAGTATTTGTAATCGATCAAGGGATGGTCGAAAACATTATTTGATTTTAGTCTCACACTTCCTCTTGATTTAGGGTGGAGCAGTTTGAAAATATACTCCAAAATGTGATCCAAATCCTTTCAATAAATCCTGTTGCGTTTCGGTTTTTAAGTTGAAGAAAACTTTTAATGCGTTCTTACTGATTTGAAAATATGGAATCATAAGATGTTCTATATCAGGAACAGAATTATTTGGATCTTGTGTGTTAAGAAAACCGATAGTTTGTATATTTCCAGCAGCTGTTAAATAACCAAAACCTTTCAGATAATCTGGTATCATTTATAGCACTGGTTTGAAAGTTGGATCAATGTAGGACGAACTAAATGGATAATATATTACTGAATGATCGTGCATATGTTTCCCAACTGGTAATTTTTTCTTTACTTTTATTCCTAAAGCTTCCAGTTCTTCTTGAGGTCTAATTCCAGAATGCATTAAAATTTGGGGACTAGCAATAGCTCCAGCTGACAAAATAAATTCATATTTACTAGTTGCAAAATATTTTTTATTACCTAACAAAAATTCTACACTGTTAACTCTAGCTTCCCAAGTAACAATTCTTGACCGCGACTTAATATCGACGTCGGATAAACGTACATTTTTGGTACTATTCTGATAATCCGAAAAAGACATCATAATCACGTTGAATTATAGTTCATTTGTGACGGTTATAAAAAACCTAAAAATTACGTCTATTTAACGTCAGATTTAGTTATTTAGAGACGTCATAGTTTTGTGAAATAATACCATCGAATAGCGACAATTTTGATATTTAATTATATATATGTAACTCGCATATACAACTTTGATGAAATTCTAATTGTCAGAATGAGACGTCATAATTATGTTGAATTTAAAATTTTTTCTGACCGTCAGAATGAGACGTCATAAATACGTCGAATTTAAATTAATTTCTGACTATCAGAATGAGACGTCATAATTACGTCGTATTTAAATTAATTACGTCATACTTGGTAATTTCGAGACGTCATAGATTGGTGAAATAATGTCAAAGGCTGACAATTTTCATGTCAAATTACCTCATATAATAATGGTACATATATGTCACCAAACCGATCATTGGGGTTGGGAAGTAATATAAACAATAATTTTCTACATTGGAAAACATAAAAATTTATTATTATCAATTCTGATTCCTATACATTTACATTTTACATCACGTAGAAATACATTTGCGATAGGGCTTTTGACATTAGATTTTACATATTCTATACCTAATATTCTATAATCTATGGGATATTTAAAATGATTAATATATTCTAATTTTTGTACAGTTAAGTAGTCTCCAGAAATATTTACAACTTTGCATATGGTATTATTTTTTAGTTGTACAAAATTATTGGGAAAACGAGAAGTAATCAGGCAATCTTCTATTTTAATAATTGTTTTAGATGATGATTTGAAATTAGTTCCCGAGCTATTATTCATATGTGTGATATTATTCAGCAAAAAAGTTTCCTCACACCTCTTTATGATTTGCTGTACTGGAAGTGTTCCACATCTTAGTTTTCTTTTTAATTGTCCTAAAAAGTTTTCAAATTTAAATGCACTCCAACTGTGCAAAGGACTAAAATTTCGACAATCTTGTGTCAAATGCAATAAATTATGCACATTGTATACCAAATGATGAGCTCCATATATTTTGTCAAAATTTTCTACAAATTGTCTCAATAATTTTTCTGCTAGATTATGATAATTTTGTAAAAGCTCTTCTTTCATGAGTATTGTAATCGCAGAATGTAGCAACATAAAATGCTGGTATTTTATTTTCGGTAAAATTTTTTTTAAAGCAATTGGTCCTATATATAATAAAAAAGTACGAAACTCTGTTGCCTTCCAATATCGTACACATTGCAAACTTCGAACTTTCCTATTAAATTCTCTAGGTAAATATTTTGATTATTTAATTATTTTTTGTGATAAAAGATCTTTGTTATTTGTGCTAAATCTGTGGTCACGTTCACCAAAACACCAAGTCAATAATATTTTTTTCATTACACCTGAACATATTAGATGCATGTATTCTACTCCAAATGAATCCACCATATTTATTTTCAATTTTTCCAGAGGAGAATTTCCAACATGGTGTTCATCTTGCAACCTCATTGCGAAACGATATCCGGTCGCAAAGGCGCATTGATTTCAGGGAAAGTCATTCCAGATATGTATACACCTTTTTGAGTACATTTTTCGCAACCATAATACCCATTATGCGAAATAATCTTTTTTATATATGATCGCGCCGGAGCGTCACATACGAAGCCACGAAGATGAATGGAATAGTGTTGATCTCCTATCTTTACGCCATGTTCCATTAATAACTGTAATTCTGCCACAAATTCTTCCAAGAATAAGTGAATATCAGGTTTTCCGGCACCACACCAAATTCCGATTAAAAAGGGGGAATTGTTTGTAATATTGTCTACTGCACCTAGTATTATCCACGCATGTTTACAACTATTATGGAAAAGTGGTAAACCATCTATATTTATTGACAAGTTTAACGAACTATTATCACATCGTGTATTTTTATTTTCTATGTGACGTTTTAAACCACAATACCAGAACTCACCATCATTCATTTTTTTTGTATTGACAACAGCAGGAGTTTTTAAAAGAGTTCGAGCATCGCTCGGTAATTCCTTATGATAAACTTTTAAAAAATATAATAAGCTGTTTACAGCGGTATGAGTAATATTTTCATTTATTGCCCATTTTCGTAATTCCGTGAGTAGTGTATATACCCATATTCAGCGTCGATAGGGTAATTAAAAACTCATTAGCGTGGCGCCAGTTCAGACTGGCCTGAGGCAGTTTGTTATTGTGGAATTTTGTTTATTAATATAAATGTTATTTATAGTCAAGAATTTGGAAATTTTTAATGACCTTGGAATTTGTGACGTATGTGTGTAATTAGATTTTTTATATTAATTTTCATTTGGAAGATATTTGTTTGATTTGTTATATGCTTGCAAGAACAAGAACAACTAGGTAAGGTTAAATTTAAATTAATTAATTATGCGCACTCTCCACGCTAGCAATGAGTGCCCGTGAGGTGACGCCTGGTAAGCGCCTACACGGTACAAATATTCAATTATTACCGATATCTGTGTATGAAGCAGATTAGCACACCCCGCAATTGTTCTTCAGCTGTTTTAATTATTTAAAATTGACTTCGGCAATAATTACATAAAAGTATAATATATATACCGGAAATGGCAGTTTACTTGAAGCTCAAGATAGTCTCTCTTCAAAAATACCATTAAATGTATTTTTCTGAATTTGTTATAATAAAAATTAAAGATTATTCCATTTTCTACAAGTTTGCTTTATTAAAGCAAACTTTTTCTATATATTGTATGGATAAATTTATAAAGTAATATAAAAATTATATACATAGGTAAATGACGGGAGGTACTGTGTTGGTTACATCAGATTTTTCAACGTTGGAGATACGGTTCTAATATGAATTAAATTATTTTAACTTATTTTTGGGGAATGACAAATACAATAAACAATAACCACAAACGCAAAATTTAGAAATATTTGAGGCATTTCTAAATATCAAATTACTACGCCGCTGATTAAAAATTCAGCGTCGATATGACAACTGACAAATATTACTTTTGGAACAACTTGATTTTTGGATTGTAACTTAATAAGAAGCTGATTTGTAATTGGGCGACTTTGCAGTTCCTTAACTTTTATAACTCGACAGATAAAGCAAAATAAATTTCAAATACCTTCCAACTCCATAGTAAGAATAACATTTTTCTTGTTTAAATAATATATATTTCACGATCTAACTGTGACAAAGCGCCAGGTTAGATATGTTGGAAGTTTTGAAAATAATCCATGTTTTAGTTTTCTAATATTTCAGAAATTAAAATTTAATATGATTTTTTTTAAAATGAGTGCGATTATATCTAATCATTGCTTTTGTTCCTCGAATCCGGGTTTTGAGAGTTCGTTAACTATTCGACGTTGGAGATACGGTTCTAATATGAATTCAATTATTTTTAATTTATTTTTGGGAGATTGACAAATACAATAAACAATAACCACAAACGCAAAATTTAAAAATATTTGAGAAGTGTTATGGCTTATTGCTGCGAAGATATAGAAATTTTGAATTTATTTTTAAAATTGTGAAGTTTTAACGACATTATTAAAAAAGCAATAAATAAATTTCCTCATGATTGGCGGAAAACGAGAAATTGACAGCTTAGTAGCTACATATGTTAACAAATAAAAACTTGCGTAGAAGCGAAGTTAGGACGAACTTTATATCCATGGAATATACCAAAAGATAAATAAATATTTTTAAATAGTAATGTTTATTAGTTTATTAATAATTTGTAATAGAATTACTAAATTACGTACAGTTTAATAATAAAAATGTATATAAAAATAATTACATTAGTATACTCACCCAAAATTTTCAATTTTAAAATGAATCCGAGTATACATTCGTGGAATCATCAATTTCTACTTCAAATTGAACCGACTATATTGTTTTGCTGCCGGAATGCTCTTTAAGAATATATGACGCCTAATGTTTCGTCTGAAAATACAAATATTAAGATACAATTTTTATAACTAGAATATAATTATAATACTCGTAATATTCTTTCTTAGCATTATTTTCTGGAATATTAAGTTTTAAAATAGATCGGGTGACAAATACAATAAACAATAACCACAAACGCAAAATTTAAATTGTTTATTAGTTTATTAATAATTTGTAACAGAATTAATAAATTACGTGCAGTTTAATAATAAAAATGTATATAAAAATAATTACATTAGTATACTTTATCAACATACTGCTCCTGAAATAAATTAAACAAATATGAAAAGCCAACTCACCCAAAATTTTCAATTTTAAAATGAATCCGAGTATACATTCGTGGATTCATCAATTTCTACTTTAAAAGAACCGACTATATTGATTGCTGTCGGTATGCTTGTTAAGAATGTATGACGCCTAAGTCTGCAAAGTAACAGAGACTCAGTTTTCTCCAAGTATTCATATTCTTGTATCATCTGAAATTACAAATATTAAGATACAATTTTTGATTTATAACTCGAATATAATTATAGTACACGTAATATTCTTTCTTGACATTATTTTCTTGAATATTAAACAAATTTCAAAAAACTTAAGTATTTCGAAAATATATTTTTAGAAGATTATTACTTTTTCATAATTTTTCTGAAATACTTGACAGTCGTTTAGAAATTTATAAACATATTTGTAGATGAATATTAAATTTTAATTTCTGATGAAGTTTACTGTATCCCTACATAATGTCATGGCCATTAAAATTTCCACAAAACTTACTTTGTATTATTTTTCGGGAATGTGTAACTTTCTACTTGTGATAAATAAATATTTGTTTTAAAATAGATCGGGAAATATGCCCATAATATAATGTTTATACCATCAGTCTTTATCAAAAACTAACAGACCGATATATACAAGGAGAAACAATTTGTGACAACTATTTAAATAATAAAATTAATATTATAGAGTTTCTTATGAAAATAAAAACTATTCAACTATAAATTGGATAGCGAAGCTAATAAATTCTTCGAAGAAGATATTCAAATTTTTTTTTTGACTTCTTGGTGTTTCAATACTTAAATTGTTACAAGATATAAGGTCGTGATAGAAGCCAAATATTTGAAGATATAAGAAGCTGACAACTATAAATAACTGAAATTTTATCAATAATATAAATTTTAAATATGAATATTTATAAATTATTTTAATTACTTAATTTGTATTCTGTCGTAAATTAACATAGGATCAAAAATATTACAAAATAAATCTGTAATTTTATCAGAATGTGTCAAATTTTGAGAAACATTCATTCTTTTGAAAGATTATCGTTTAAACGGTTTTAAACAAATGCTATGTTTGGCACAAGAAAATCATAATAATAATAAAAATGCAAAACAGTTTTAAATGTTATTTTCGCGTGATTAAACTGCAAAGATAATTATTACAAAATTTTTGGCCTCGGGAAGTAAATTTCAACTTTTAAATGAATGCTAGTATATCCAATTTTCCAAATTTGCATGATATTCTGCGGAAATCGGAAAATATGCCTATAATATAATAATTAGTCACATTGTGCCGGATGTGAAAGAAAATAATATGACAACGCATCAGGTTAAATATGTTGGAAGTTTTGAAAATAATCCTTGTTTTAGTTTTCTAATTTTGAAGTTTATTCAATGCTCAAAATTAAGTATCCTGCAATAACGTATAAAGAATTTTGTTCTGAAATATTCAAATTAACATTTTGTAATTGAAAATTTGAAAGGAAGCGGACTTTTTCACATGATGGCACAGAGTATTTGTTGCTACTAAATCCAAAAAGTCTAATAAAAAGTCTCTTTCATCTTTATCATAACTAGATAAACATCTTTTAAATACTGCGAAACAGTTAAATTATTTTTAAACTGCTGTACATTTGGTATTATTTGTTTACAGTTTTTATCTTATTGTTAAATAATCTTTGATTCACTTACCACAAATTGTGTCCTTATATGCACTTAAACTGTACTACGAAGTATGTACTTAAAAACTAAGACGTTATAATTAACAGTAAATGAAATTAAACAATAAATAAATAAATAAATATTTCATCACGGCATATTACCCATTGCTGGGTGTGCCAATCTGCTTCGTACACAGATATAGGTAATGATGGAATAATTAAATAAATTCAATAAAAACTGCAAAGGCGCACGAACTCCTACACATCGCTAGCTAAACTGGACCCGAATGAAACAAATATGGCGATCACTACTGTGGCCAATGAAAATAAGGATCACTATGGGCATCACTCTCATTGAATACACTCTAACAGCATCCATATACCTGGAAATATCTTTTATTTTAAGTATTTTTCTCTAAAATAATCTGTAAACGGTTGACAGAGATAAAAAAAAATGCTTGTCAAATGCTCGCTAATCACCCTTAATCACTGTTCATACTAGCGGTCATTGTATTTATTCTAACCTTATAATTTCTAATATGGTTGAAATATTAAACAAATTTCAAAAAACCTAAGTATTTCGAAAACATATTTTTAGAATATTATTATATTTTATTAATTGTTCTGAAATAATTGACAGTCACTTAGATATTTATAAATATATTTGTAGATGAATATTAAATTTTTAATTTCTGAAATATTTGTTTAATGCTGTTGACTATGTTTCTCGATGTCAGAGTCTTATAACTTATAATGTCAAGTATGGTTGCAAAATTAAACAAATATCATATAAAACTTTATTCGGAAATATATTTTTAATTATTAGTTTTTCAATACAATGAGGCAATATATGGAAAAATATGTAATTAATTCTATATGATAGAAAAAGAAACGGTAAATATACTTATTATTATTTCGAAACGATTGCAAAAGTGAAGAATTACAATTTTAAAAACATTTATACTAAATAATCCATAGTTATTTCTTCAGACTGCTTTGAATGATATGCAAAAGCAAAAGAATACTTGTAGATTTGGGCTTTCCATATTCATCATTAGTACATAACTTTACACTCCGGAGTCCAAAACGTACATGGAAATTATTTATTAAATCGGAATAGGTAGAGTTATTGTTAGTATTTTTTATTTACAATTTGTACTGAATGAAAAAAATCATTTAATGTTAAGTTTATGAAATGTAAGCTAGTTGATGATATAAATAGTATCCCATATGGAGTAAAAAAGAGAAAATTTAATTACATTTCACTTGAATATATAATATAATATTAGTGGTGTACTCTCCATGTCAGCAATGAGTACCCGTGAGGTAACGCCGGGTAAGCGCCCGTACAGTACAAATATTTCAACATTACCGACATCTATGTTCAAATCAAACTGACACACCCCGCAATGGGTAATATGCCGTGATGATATATTTATTTAAAACTTGAATTTATACATACACACATAACGTAAGTCTCAAAATATTTCTTACAGGTAAATATTACGTCATACTACCTAATTGTCATTAATGAGAATATACATTTTACTAACATTCCACAGGTCATTACCAAAATACGCATTTCGCAATTGAGTAATAAATGTACATTGTACATATTATAATCATTGTGTTATTTTTCATTGGAGAAAGCGACATTTCCAAGGGTAAAAGAAGATGACAGAATTCTAAGAATATTAAACAATATGATGGTTTCCTATCAAGGGTACGTTCGGTATTAGGATCTAAGCGCTCGGAGCTCGCTCGATTGGCTCGAGCACGTTCGTTAAATGGATCTGGAGCGATCCGATCTCGTGCTCCGCGTTCGGTAATTGTCTCAGCGCATACTCAGATCGAGCTCGATTAGCTCGACCGCTTACCATCGAGCACTTCGAGCCTTATTGTGATTTGACGTTTATTTACGCGGGACGCAAGTTGAGGTTAGAGGTAAATAAGATATATTTTTCACTTTATTACAAATGTTAACTTGTTTAGAACAAAAATAAAATGAGTAAAGAAACAATTACTTATCAATGCCCAATATGCAGTCTGCAGAATAGGGATATGGCATTTATACTCAATCATGTAAACAATGATCACCTGGAAGGTAAATAACTTTGTTATAAAACAATAACATATCTTATATATGTATATAATTTTCAGATAACGATAATGAAGATTGTAATTGCCAACAGCAACAGGACCCATTCGGTAAACATTTTATTGTTTTTATATTCAGATTTTACATAGTTAATATTAATTGTTTTAGAATCTGAAGAAAAAGAAAACTCTACGATTTGGAGCAAGAAAAATACAATGCTTTTGATAAGTATAATAGAAGAGCATTACAATGAATTTAATTCAAATATTAAAAAAAATGTAGGTTGTGAAATATCAAATGATTTTAAATTAATATCAATATTCTTTCGTAGGTATGGATCAAAATAGCAGGTAAACTAAATGCACAAAGCACGAAAAAAACTACTTATCAACAGTGCGACACAAAATTTAAAACATTAAAAAAGCAATATAAGAAAATTAAAGACCATAATAACAAAAGTGGCAATAGCAGGAAGTGGTGGGAATATTTCGAAGTACAATTATATTTCTTCCATGGTTTTTTTATTAGTTATTTATTAAATTTCTTTTAGGTAATGGACAATTTACTTAGAAACAAGCCTGAAATTCAGCCCGTTGCTACATGCAGTAGCGAGAAAGGTGTACAGCTGGTAAGTTATTGTGCAAATTTACAATAATATGATATTAATTATTAAGTGAAGGTTTCAGAGAATATGGAAGAAGATAGTGAGAAGGAGCTTGAACCTAACACTCCTTTGAAAGAAAATCAGAAGAAAAGGAAACACGCGGAAAGCCCTGTAGAAAGGAGACATCGGGAGAAAATGATGCGACAAGATAAGTTCTTAGAACTTATGAGCAGTATGTTACAAAAGATGTGAAGCTCGATGTGAAGAATTATTTTATTTGTATTTGGTTTTTTTTTTGCAGAGTGCAATATTTTATTTTTGTGATATTATAGTTTAGTTATGTATTTGTATTTTCTGTTAGGTATAAGAATTTGTTTTGCAGAGTGCAGTTTTTTTATTATAGTTAAGTACAATTTTATTTTAAAAAGTTATCAGAAAAATCATTTAAGAGAATTTAAGACTGAAAAGATTACTTTGTGAAAAAAGTATATAAGGAATGTTTGAATAAAAAACAATAAATAGTGCAAAAAACGTTTTTTTTTTTTTATTATTTTAGAAACTAATGTACATTATTATTTTGTCTGTATAACATAGGTAAATTCAGTGCAATATTATCGCGTTTCATTCTGTATAAATTTCTATTTTCCACATTATTAGGATCATTATTGTACTCCTGTTCATCCAAATCATTTTCGTCCAAATTAACATTTTCTTCAGGTAAATCATCCTGTAATATGCAAATATTGTGCAAAATACAGGCTGCCATGATTAATAATGGAATTAATTCTACATTGCTAGTTTCCATGAACTTCAATCTCCTGAAACGTCCTTTTAGGAGTGCAAATGCTCGTTCAATGCAAGAACGAGCGCTAGATAAAATAAAATTATAATTTTTTTGGCGATTTGTTAAATGCCCGTTGTCTTTATAAGCAACCATCAAATTTTGTCCAAGAGGATATGCTGGATCTCCTATTATATGCGAGTTTTCTGGAAATTTGATGGTATTGTTTGAAATGCCTGCATATAAATCAGACCGTCGATAAACACAAGCATCATGGACAGAACCAACTTCTCCAGCATAACAACTTGTAAATAACAAATCATTGTCGCAAACAGCTTGGAGGTTAATGAACACCTTTTCTGTTTACGTAGGAAGCATGTGAATCTTTCGGCGCTTTTATTGATATATGGCACCCATCTATACACCCTATTGTGCCAGCGCGGGTAATTCAATTTTAAATGTTACCCACGCCAGCCCAGATGCATTCAATTTCAAATGTTATAGTTATAATTATCATATTTGTAAAGCAACCTTGTATTTTCATTGTTGCTATTATTTTTCGGTTGTCATGTTATGTGTTTATTTTATTATGGCAGTTCAGTTGTTGTAATAGCTCCGACCAGAGCATAAGAAATAAATTTTGCTCCTGAAATTCAAGAATTTATTTATTACCTGTGTTCATCTTCAAGTTTCAGCTTTAATGTGCACCGATACGACGTTGCCACAATTGGTGACCCCGATTAGCAGCATGCATTTTTGATCTTCATCAAGACTAAACTCCAAACAGTATCATCTCTTCTCTGCGAATCAACTTCCAATCATCCCTTTCTTCCCATGGATTGTCGCAATCCAGCGACAACGGACTAACCCTCCAGACCATCAACATCATCTTCTACAAAACGAAACGGACCAAACCTCCAGACTGTCAACACCATCTTCTACAAATTGAAACGGACGATGAAGTATCAATAAAATCAAATTTATTTTCTTATCAATCAACAACAACAATTTTACAATTTAACAGCCAGTAAGGGAATATTTTTACAAAGTTCAGGAATCCATTCCTCTACATATTTATAGACGTTATTCCATAAGCTACCAACAACAATTATACAATTTAACAGCCCGTAAGGGAATATTTTTACATTGTTCAGGAATCCATTCCTTTACGCATTTAAAAACATTTTGTGTGTGTAGGCAACGACCCCCGGAGAATGGCGTCGCCCACCACGGACATCGAGGTTGGTGCTCTCCCGGAACCAGGTACGCCGGCAGAAGGACAACAAAACGCTTCTTTCACTGTCAAATTACCCCAATTTTGGAGCCATAGTCCCTCCGCCTGGTTTACTTGCATTGAAGCACAATTCCATCTCGCGCGTATCACACGGAATGAGACCAAATACAACCATGTATTAGCAGCCCTACCCCAAGAAGGTATCATTTCTATAACCGATATCCTACACACACCACCAGTACAAAACAAATACGAATTCCTAAAAAACAATTTAATCGACAGACACTCAATAAGCGAAGAACGTAGCCTTGAGGAAATTTTATCAAATACAAATTCCGAGTTTGACAAACCATCTGAATCATATAGAAAAATTATCGCATTAGCAGGAAACAAAACTTACCTTAATAACGATTTCCTTTTTAAACTTTGGATTCGAAAACTATCACCCTCCATTAACATTGCACTTATTCCTATTAATAACAAACCCATTTCAGAGTTACTAAACATAGCAGACAAAATTTGGGAGCTGGAAAAACCTAACCTATCAACCTTCAAAACTAACAAAGATAAATATCACTCCACAATTTTCCAAAACAAACAATCAATCGACACTCAAAATGCGGAAGACATTTCAACTGCCAAAAAAGAAATCCAAGAACTACGATCAGATTTCAGTCAATTAATCAAAATCATGAACAAAAAACTGACACATCCCCAAACGTCAACTTTCAAATCAAACTATACTTCAAATCAACACGACCCAAATACAACAATGTGTTGGTATCACACACAATTCGGGAATAGAGCTTTCAAATGTGAAAAACCTTGCACTTTTAAAAACACAAAAACACCAAATCATTCAAACAATTTAAAGGAAACGAAACAAATAAAGTTACCTACATTAGCGACAAGTAGTGTAACTTTCAATTCATGTCGCTTGCATGTTTATGATAAAATCAATAAAATTAAATTTTTAGTTGATTCAGGGGCAGAAATTTCTGTGATTCCCAATTCCATCTATAAACTGAAACACCCTAATCCAAAACTGCTGTTATCGGCAGTCAACGACACTAATATAAAAACATTCGGCTACAAAACCCTCACATTAGACCTCAATTTAAGCAAAACATTTACCTTCCAATTCATCATCGCCAACATCAACCAACCGATTTTAGGAGCTGATTTTATTTCCATATTTAACCTCCTACTAGACTTAAAAAATAAAAAACTAATAGAAAATCATACACAGCAAGTGGCAAAAATCAAAATTATTAATACACCAAAAATTAACTCACACAATAAAACAATAACAAATTTAATAAAACAATTTCCTAATATTACTTCCCCCATTAATTTCAACGAACCAGTGGTTCACCAAGTTAAACATCACATAGCTATCAACGGCAAATTACCACATGCAAAACCAAGACAATTAAACCCTGAAAAGTTTAAAATCGCCAAAAAAGAATTCGACGACATGATCAAGCTAGGAATTTGCAGAGCTTCTGCATCATCAGTTTCTTCACCCCTCCACATGGTTCCCAAAAAAGAACAAAACAATTGGAGACCATGTGGTGACTACAGAGCCCTAAATCTAGCAACAATCCCAGACAGATACCCATTACCACACATACACTCATTCCACAACAATTTACACAACTGCAAATTCTTTTCTAAAATCGACTTGGTAAGAGCCTACCATCAAATTCCAGTCGCGGAAGAAGACATTTATTTAACAGCCATCACAACACCGTTCGGCCTATACGAATTCACTAGAATGCCATTTGGCCTTAGAAATGCAGCTCAATCTTTTCAAAGGTTTATGAACGAAATATTATATGATCTCGATTTCGTTTTCGTATATATTGATGACATTTTGATAGCAAGTAAGGATCAAAACGAACATTATACTCACCTTAAAACTTTACTCGAAAGACTCAATTCATTTGGCATTAAAATCAAACCAGAAAAATGCGAATTTAACGTTACATCTTTAAACTTTTTAGGACATAACATAACGAAAGACGGTATCAAACCAGCACATGACAGAGTTAAAAGCATTCTTGAATTTTCACCACCCAACACATGTAAAGGCTTACACAGATTTTTAGGAATGATCAACTACTACCACAGATTCATCCCACATTTCGCACCAACTCTTTCCCCACTCTACGAAATGATTTTACACAAAAAACAAAATGAAGTCTTAGACTGGACAGAATCCACACTAAAAGTGTTCAATAACGTCAAAAATAAATTAGCATCCGCTTCTTCATTAGTTTTTCCGGATCATTCAGCCCAACTGTCAATTTCAGTAGATGCATCTTCTTTTGCGGTGGGGGCCGTCCTACAACAATTTTCCAATAACACATGGGAACCACTG